>JAHREE010000229.1:5796118-5825018 GCA_033628505.1 Tringa tobata
GCAACAATTCCCACAGGATTGGTCTAGTATTTTTAGTTTCCACAGTTGTATGAAGGGGAAGATTAAAAAAAAAAAGTTTAGCATACTAAATGTTTTAAGACTCCAGGTTTGTTGAACTATTTAAAAATGGGCAACTGAAATTGTATTGGGATTTAAATGCTTCTCCAGATCTGGGATTTGGTGGAAAATTATCTTGATTGTTAAGAATCTTATGATGTTCTGGAGGAGCTGTATTATAACAGCATTAAGAAGCATTTTTGCTCTTGTTTTGTAAAGATCCATTAAAACTTCTATGGGAATTTTTTAACTAAAGCTTTTTTTTTTTCCCGTGACCCCTTCAATCCACTTAAAATAAGATGAATCATCTTTGATTCCCCTCATATTGGAAGTCAGAGATAAGCAGAGTTATGGCAGAGATGTGCTAATCTGAAATTTTATCGATCATTTTTGTTTTCTGATTGTCAGATGCACACTTCTGTGTTTCCATAGTGTGTTGTTTACCAAACATTTCACTTTTTTTTTTGTGCCTGTGTATTTTTGTTTCAGCCTTTAATCTGGACAACGAACAGCCAGATTATGATATGGACTCTGAGGATGAAACCTTGCTGAACAGACTAAATCGGAAGATGGAAATCAAGCCGCTGCAGTTTGAAATAATGGTTGACAGGCTCGAAAAAGCCAGTTCTAGTCAGGTATTGTACTCTGTTAAGTAATGACTGAGGTGTTTTCTCAGTTTTCTGGTGGGGTGGTTCTGGGTGGTTTTTTGTTTGGTTTTCAGTCTGTTGTATTTCCTACTAACAGAATAAATGTTTGTGTGAGTCTGCAGTTACACAGAAACCACACTGCTGTCTCTTATTCTCAATATTGGTAACTTAAAAAAACAGGTAGGGAGGGAGCTTATGGGGGGTGGCTGGGGGGAGATGTTTTGGAATTAAAATTCCTAAGCACAGTGTGTTAGAGACGACAGTTTACAACATCTGCTTTTACCTGTGTTGGTACGGAAGAAGCTTATGGTGTACAGATTTGGCTGTAAATGTACATGAGAATCCAATTCTTCCTTAGAAGGAAGCACTTGCTGGGTTTTATTTAGTCACTTATTTTGTCAGAAGGGTACCAGTATCTTAATTGTGTTTCAGTATCTTAATTGGTTCCTGAGGTGTTCCAGGAGGTCAGTGTCTGGAGAAGGGTCTTAAAGCCAAAAACATTGCTGAAAAATTACATCTGAAGGATCAGCTTCTGAAAGGCAGGTTTGAAACAGGCCGAGTTATTTCTCAGCAAGATGGATGTTTTGCAGAAGCGAAAAATCCATTGCAGGATCCATAGCTCTGCCTCTGTTACTGAACCTCATTTAGTTCAGTTCTGCGTGTTAAGAGGCCAAAATGTTGTAATGAATGGGTTTAAAGTGATACGGACATGTTAGAATTAATGTACTAGTTAGTCAGTGATGGGGTTTGCATTTATTTGGAGTCCAATTTCCGTATAAAAAGCTTAACTAAAAAGGAAAAAAAAAAGTTATTTCATTACCTATGTTTAACTACCTCCTACTGAAAAAACTTAGCTAAGAAGCGAATGTCTTTGTTTCTGTAACGTATAGATAATAATGTAATGTGTTACCCCCTGCAATAAACAGGGATGGTAATTGTCCTTTTCTCTCAAAAAGTAAACATTTTTGGGGAAAAATTAAGTAACTAATTTACTTCAGGATACCTTTTGTCTGCAGTAAAATATCTTCTAGGGCAATCAACTCTAAATGGCAAACAATGATACATTAATAATGGCTAGCCAATAGAAACTTCTTTTTTTAGGAAAAAAAAGTCAGAGCAATTCCCAAATCATGATCTGCAGACTGAAGTAAGTGCTTTATATCCTGGACTTGTAATTTTTTCAAACAGTATTTTCAGATTTCATGAAAAATTGATGAAGTTGTAGAGTATTGGATGAAAGTTTCTGAGGAGATGATGACGGTGCTGGGTCAGAAAAGTTGGGAACTATATATTTAACATAGGAAGACCAACTGGTGTCATAAGTACTTCAATTTAGATAGTGGTTTTTCCTCCCGTTACTCTCTTGAAAAGAATGAAGTTTGAAAGTGTACGAGAGATGTGAGTGTGCAGTGACTTTCTCTCTGCACCAGTACCCCACCCTTATCTTAATTGCCCTTTTTCAATTTTCTCTTTTAGCTTGTAACACTTCAGGAAGCTAAATTGCTGCTAAATGAGGATGACTACCTTATCAAGGCTGTATATGACTACTGGGTAAGAAAGCGTAAGAATTGCAGAGGGCCATCTCTCATCCCCCAAATCAAACAGGAAAAAAGGGATGGCTCCACCAACAACGACCCTTACGTTGCCTTCCGGAGGAGGACTGAGAAGATGCAGACAAGAAAGGTAACTTGTCAGACTTTACTGTTTTACATTTGGCATTTTAAATCCTGCAGCAACAGGAATAATTTTGATTCATATCCAGTGTGTTGCAGGATCTGTCCTGTGGTATCCACAGCTACTGATCTGATTGCCTCTGTTAATATTTGCAGTATTAGATGATCCAGCTAAATTTCAAACCTGCTGAATGATGCAGTCCGTGTAATCCATGAGTTCTCTGCAGACAATTTACAGTCTGTCCGTTTTCTAGAAAGCTGAAACTCAAAGGGTGATTTATAGGTATCGGCACATATTGCACAGCTGCCACGAGCAGCTGTGGGACTTGCTGGGTTACACAGTTCCCCTTCTGTGACAAAGGGGAAAACGATCTTCCATTTGCTGTGGAGTAAATAATTCAGTTTTTGTATTTGTACAGAAATTGATTTGAACTAGAAAATTCTGCAGTTATTCGGCGTTTTACATCAACTTTCTACACATACGTACACAACCTCATTGTGTGCGGAATCAAGGTGGAACAAGTGTTTTGGGAACCAAGTCTTGAATTCCTTGTTCTGACAAACTTCCACTGGGTTGATAAGGAATCTGAGCAGAGAAACTATGGGGGGAAATGGCTGAAAAGTTCTTTTTCAGCTTCATCTCAAAAATTGGGGTTTGCTTTTTGTGTCTTTGCCTACCAACTAGATGATGTTTAGGAAAAGTGTACTCGTGATTCTCGCAGCAGCATTATCTAGATTATTTTTTTTTTTTGCTACGTATGCCTTGCAGATTTTGCTTTTGACTTAAAATTTGTTTAATCTTTCAATAGAATCGAAAGAATGATGAAGCGTCTTACGAGAAGATGTTGAAATTAAGAAGAGAGTTTAGCAGAGCCATAACGATTCTGGAGATGATTAAGAGGAGAGAGAAGACAAAACGCGAGCTATTGCATTTAACTTTGGAAGTTGTTGAGAAAAGGTAAAATAGCAAATTGTACCTGTAAGAAGTCATTTGTAACACCAAGGTTTTAATTTTCATCAAGTAGGTTTGAAAACACCTCCTGAAATTTATTACTGTGTGGGAGAAAAGGAGGCTGAGGGGAGACCTTCTTGCTCTCTCCAACTCCCTGAAAGGAGGGTGTAGCCAGGGGGGGTCAGTCTCTTCTCCCAAGGAACAGGCCATAGGACAAGAGAAAACAGCCTCAAGTTGCACCAGGGGAGATTTAGGATGGGGATTGGGAAAAATTTCTTCACTGAGAGGGTTGTCAAGCCCTGGAAGAGGCTGCCCAAGGCAGTGGTGGAGTCCCCATCCCTGGAGGTATTTAAAAACTGGGTAGATGTGGTGGTGAGGGACATGGGTCAGTGGTGGCCTTGGCAGTGTTGGGTTGATGGTTGGACTTGATGATCTGAAAGGTCCCTTACAACCTGGACAATTCTATGATTCTGTCGTGCTAGTCTTCTGCACACATGTGGGGCTGAAGGGGTAATATTGCACTGTAAACTTCAGGAGCTGAACTGAAAGGGGTTTTATGCAGAGTCTTTGCCTTGACACCGTTTCGTGTCTTTCAAATATTTCCCAGTGGAAAGGCGGTATTATATTTTTAATTGTGGTTTTTTTTGAGGTACCATTTGGGTGATTATGGAGGTGAAATCCTCAATGAAGTGAAGCTTAATAGACCTGAAAAAGAGATGAGCACAACTCCATCCACTCTTCATAATGGAAATCATCACAAAGTTCAAGAATGTAAAGTTAAGGTAAGGTTTCTGCTGCTGCGAGTCTCTTGGTAGAGGTTTCATCTTTCTTTTGGATATACCCTGCAGATGTTTGCTTTGGAAAACTGAGTAGGAGGCTGCCATAAGTGAAGGTAGGAGACCAGGAGGCTGCTACTTTTGCTTTCAGTTTAATGTTTATTGTTTTCCCCACGTAAGTTTTAAACAGACAGCAAGACCTCCATGAGAATGCAAAGTAAAGTGAATTATTTCTCCTTCTTCCCTCAAAGGGAGACTTGGCACACTGAATTTTTCTGATGATGTTGTCCATGAGCACTGATTGGCCCCCGGTGCAAAGATAGTCCTGAAAATACAGGATTTTACTGAATCCTAGCTAGAATACTACAGGATTCTAGAAACTACTCTGAACTGTTTAATGATCTATGATTAGTTACATTTCCAGGCACAAGAATGCAACTGTGTTATCTTGTTGACAGCTGAAATAAGTTGCAAGCAACTAATGTTTTAAAAAACACATACTGGAATTTGTAGTACTTTTGTTATCATTGAGGCCTGCACGCTTCTGAGTAACACTGAGTGGGCATGTTTGTCTGCCACAGCTTGGCCCTCACTGCTAGGTGAGTGGCAAACACAGGAAGGTGGAAGAAGAGTGGCTAAATTTGGAACCTTTTGTTTCTGCAAAGGGATGGGAAGCTGCTCTGAGAGAGTGAGGGCAGAAGGATGCAAGACCTGACTTGCTGCATCACACCAGTTGCTTTGCGTTTCTAAAATCAGAGAAGTTGTGGAATGCTGTACTTAATGCTATTTTGACAAAGTCTTCCTTTATATTTTTTTAATCTGTACAGAAACCCAGTGGATCTAGTTTTATTTTTATAATTGACCTTGTTATTAACATCTGGAGAAGTAGTAATAGAAGAATAATTCATAGCTAGAAATGCAAAACTTTAATGGTTTGCTTTTTTCTTGTCTCAGGAAGAAACATTCTACTCAAAAAAACACAACCAAACCCCAAAAAACCCTTAACCCAAAACAAAAAAAAACCACCAAACCCACCGCATCAAAGGGAACTCTGTATCTTCTGTCACCGTTGAGATCTGATACCGAATCAGATGATAGTATTTTGTATACTCATTATGGTCTTCCTCCGAGGCCAGTCTTTACATCTGTGCAGAAGATAATTAAGACACTTTTTCTCAGGAGGTTCCTTGTTAACCATGACTGTGGCTGTATTTGTTGGTTCTGGTGATCGCGGAATCACGGAATTGTTGGAGTTGGAAGGGACCTTCTAGAGATCATCTAGTCCAACTCCCCTGCCAAAGCAGGACTGCCCAGAGCACATCACTCAGGAGCATCCAGGCGGGTGCGGTTCCAGTAGATTTAAAAGAAAGACAGTAGTGTAGTCATAAGCAGCTTACACTACGTGCAGTGGTATTGACAAATGTATCCATCTTGGGTTAATGTTTTTAAAATTACTACTTTAAATAAGGTTTGGGGTTTTTTTGCAGTTAATACAGGCATCAATTACAAAATTAACTGATTCCAATCTTAGCATAATTGTATTATTAGAAATGGTTGTTCTGCTTGTCTTGCTTCTACTTCTTCATATCATATTTCCTTTAATGGTTACTTAAGCCATAAGTATCTTTTCTCCCTTCTAGGAACTATTTTTGCTTTAAAACTTAAATACAAAAATATAAATATGCTCATGTTTTTGAAACAAACAAAACCCCCAAACAAACCAAATGACAAGTATCAACTGCAGGCTGTTTTAATGTCATCATTATAGTTTAGCTCTCTGAGCTGAGGACAGTATAGAAAAAGGATAAGACTTGATGTTCCACTGTTAATGTGACAGAGAAAAAATGCAATCAACTTTGAATTAAGAGCTTTTTTGAGAATTTGAGAAATACCCTGATGTACTAGTTATTATAAAATGCTTGTATGCAAGGCTGGAGAGCTGAAGACCTTCTGAAATTTGTGTTTAGCACCCACGACACCTAGTGGGCACGGGACTGAATACAAATCTTGGTTCTTGTGCAGGAATTTTGTGTTTCTCCTCTCGTTCTGAAGCTGAGCTCCATTACTGGAATGGTTTCAGTCAGACGGTTATTGATAAATAGTGACTAGGGGTAAATTTAAACACTTTTTCAAAACTGCACTGGCTTTTACCAATTGAGAATTTTGCAAGTGAAGTAATCTTCCTTTTAATTTAAAAGCTTTGAAGCTTAATAGCATTTGTGTTCGAGTGAGCAGTTTAATATTGATGGAGTTGCTTACTACAGAGGGTTTGTGTTAGCAAAATCTTAAATAGCAAAACCGAATGCCGTTACATCTTTTCGAAAATGTAAACAATCTGAGAAACATGAAACAGATTAGATTGTTTCTTTTGAACATAACTGAGCAGTTCAGAAAATTGAAAACGCTTGCTATAGAAAGCTGAGATTTTGGAAACTAACTGGAATAGGACTTTCAGTTACAATATACACCGAGTGTACTGCAAAGCAAGGAACCTCTTAGGTAGTTGTACGGCTTGAAAGCTTTCAGTTTGTTTATTACTAAATATCTCTAAAGACGATCAGAGGTAAAGTTCTGGTTTTTTTAATGTTTTGAATAAATTTTGCATTATGTGTCTGAAATATTCTGCAGATGCTGCATGTCGCAAGGCTTTGGAAGATAAGCAGTCATGTCTTCCAGGCATGAGAAGAGGAAAGGTTAATTACTTCATCTTCTTAGATTTTTTTTGTCTGTTTTACACACACAGCATCCTCATCATTCATCTCTAAAGGAGGAGGTGTCAGATGTTGTACGTCAAAAGAAGAAGTATCTGAAGAAACCTAAAATAGAGTGTGTAGTAACTCCTCAACAGCCCTCTGCTGAGCCCTTGCCTGTTATCAACAAGAGCGATATTAAACAGTATGACTTCCACAGCTCGGATGAGGATGAGTTCCCGCAGGTAATGACTGTTACACAATCTCAGCGTACGGAAGGTAGAAATACCTTGGTCAGTCTGGCTTCAAATGGAGAATAAGCACTGTTGAACAGTGGATGTGTTTAAAAGATACTCACCTAAACTGCAAGTTTCTTTTCTTCTAAGCTATGCTTCAGATAAGCTTGCATTTAATATGTAAACATGGCAGTTCATATTATATAAAGTTGTATAACAAATAAATAAGATTGTATTACATAAATGTGGCAGTTGGAAGAATGACTTTGCTTTCTGGTCTAGGTACCCTCACCAGTATCAGAAGCAGAAGAAGAAAATGATCCTGATGGACCTTGTGCTTTCAGGAGAAGAGCAGGATGCCAGTATTACGCTGTAAGACTGTCTGCTCTTAGATTTAGTGGGGTGGTTTTTTGTTATGTTGTTTATTTGGGGTTTTTTTCAATTTAGATTGGGCTGGTGCTGATGTAATAGCTCTTCTGTTCCCACTCTTACCACCAAAGCTTTGATTTGGTGAATCCAAAGACAATCGTTTTCAGTCTTCACGAGAATTACTCTAATTGTACTGTTCCTCTGTGATTATCTGACGATAATACAGTGTGTTGCTTGCAGACTGATTCAGCCGCTGATAAGAAGGGAGAGAGGTGGTTTTTTTTGTTTTTCTTAGCACATCCTTTCTTCCCAGCTTGTAGAGCTCATTAGAGTCAGCTACTAGTTGTCCCAGTTCTCAGACCTGCTGAGGAATCCCACTGGGGCACTGAGGAGAGTCTGCTACTGAAGCAGAGGGGGGAAAATCTGTTAAGGATTTTTTTCGTACAGTTAAGTCAAAATTTTCTTTTTATAAATCAGTGCAAGCTGTATATACATATATTGAAAAACATCAGGTTGTGATTGCAAGAATGTGCAGAGGACAAAGACTAATTATAGATGTCCTGTCATCATCTCAGAACCACTGACAGTGAAATTTTTTTACCTAAGAAAATTTACTGTGCTTATGGACGGGGAGCTTTAGGCTGCAGAGGACCAAGAAAGGCAACACAACACTATAACGACTCTGGTTTTTCTTTTCTTGCTTCCCATGGGAAGAATGAAGTTACATGACAAAATAATTGTGTCATTGTGTAGCCTTTAAAGTCGCAGAGAAATCATTTAGTTACTAGGTAGGCTGTTTCAGAAGCCCAGACGCCCCACAGAATATTCAAATTGTAGCATGGGCGTCTCCCACAAGTTGTACTAAAAGTTCTTTGCTCAGGTCAGAGGTGCTGGCACCTGCTCCTGTCCCTGCTTTGCCTTGTCCTGCTCTGCTTCAGCCACCCCAGAATACCAGACAACTCCATCTTTCCAAGAATATCTCATTGTTTTTAACTGATTTTCTCCTTTTGGAAATTTATTAGTAGGTTATTTAAGACATACTTGTCTCCCACCCATTTTGTGTGGCCTCTTAACCTACTGTTTTCTCAGTTTGGGTGAGTGTTTTAATGTGTTGATGCCTAATCTAGTTCCCTTTTTCTGCTTACCTGAAGCTTCTCTTTTGCTTAGAATTTATCCTACTTTTTTTTTTCCTTAGCCTGTGAGTTACCTCCTTTGCCAAAAGAAGTTGAGATGACTGAAAACTTGTATTTTCATTCTTTTCTGTCACTTTTTTCCCACTGCTGTTTAGAAGCAGGTTATTTAACAGCCTTAATGTTAGCCTTTTAAGATATTTTTTAACTACTGAAGCCATTTGAGTTTTGGTTAACTCAACATAAATTGGTTGAATCTACAGCACTACTGTTAGTGTTGGTTTAACCTGATCATAAAAATTGATTATTTTAATGAATATTTATTAACCTGTCATATAAGACATTTCAGACAGCACACAGTATTTCTGCTTGTAAAGATTATGCAGTTTTGAGTTCATAATAATAGCAAAGATACTCATGGAGTAATATAAATGCCCCAAGGTGAGCTGATACAGAACGTACACTGTCAGGATCTGGTAATGGAACGCTGCATATTGGAACAAAGGCCATTCAGAGCAGCATCTGTTACCTTTGGCAGCACGTGTTTCATGAGTAAAACTAAACTGCAAATTTAGGAACCCCTTTGGAAATTACCTACGTGCTTTGGCTGCCAGCTCTCCGAGTTGGGAATTGTTGTCACTTTGCTTTGTACAGCTGGTGATTCCGCGGGATCCTTGATAAGCGAATAGGCCTTCTCAGTATTTCCTTTGTCACAATGAGTACTAAAAGTATTCTTCTGCAGTGTGATACTTAGCACTGGAGTTGTGCATGTAGTTTTGAGGTATTTCAGTTATTTTTCATACATTCATTTTTACAGACAAAAGCTCTTATGCTACTGACCTTTACTAGGAGGATTAGACGATTACAAACCATAGTCAAATGCAGCCTTGCCTGCAGGAAGTCCTTTGGCTTCTAAGAGCCTGGGGCTCAGAGGCTGCGACAAGAGAAGAATTGTGTTCTATATCTTGTGATGAATCACCAAAAGAGCTGTTATCAGACAGGAGCTGCTGGGCCAGATGGGGCTGTGTCTGAGTAGGACAGTTTAAGGTACTTCTTGGTAGAAGGAATTAATTCTGACTTGTTCTATATTTTGGTTGTGGCGTCTAATTTTATGACGGATCAAGACAAGAGGATTTTCTGCTTCATGAATTCATGTATTTTTAAAAAAATTCTTCCAAGTTCTTTCATGATCTGAGTATGGTTAATCAAGTGGTAGTTCTGTGGCCATTTTCTATGCTGTAGCCTGTACATGATAATCACTTAGTAGAAACCTAACCAAAGTATACACTCTAAACAAGTGCAAAATTGCCTTTTCTTTTTTCTTTACAGCCTCGTTTGGACCAAACTAATTCTTCGTATGAAAACTCAGAATTGGCAGAATTGGACAAACTGAGGTTCAGGCATTGCCTTACAACCCTTACAATTCCAAGAAGATGTATAGGATTTGCAAGAAGGCGAATTGGCAGGGGTGGAAGGTACACTCACGTTATGTTTACTATTTATTCCTCTTCAAAGGATAAAAATAAAAAAAGAGATAAACTAATGGTTTTTTTCTCGTCCTCTTTAATCAGGGTTATAATGGACCGAATATCCACAGAACACGATCCTGTCTTGAGACAGATTGACCCGGAAATGCTGAACAGTTTTTCAAGCTCTTCCCAGACTTTAGACTTTTCTTCTAATTTTTCACGGACCAATGCTTCCAATAAACGTTGTGAAAACAGACTGTCCCTTCCTGAAATACTAAGCAATATCAGATCATGTCGACTGCAGTGTTTTCAGCCAAGGCTACTAAATCTACAGGACAGCGATAGCGAAGAATGTACCTCAAGGAAACCAGGGCCGACTGTGAATAATAAAAGAGTTTCTGCAGCATCTGTAGCTTTATTGAACACCAGCAAGAATGGCATATCAGGTAGGCAAAGGATTTGAATTCTTCTGGAACTTCAAATACTGAATTCCAGTGGTTTTACTTTGATAACATCTTCAGCAGTGACGTATAGCTAAACTAAAGATATAAGCTAGTATTTTGTATTTCTTAGCATATACAGGAGTTTTCCACAAACAGTCCTCTTCCTCCTGCTTCCGTTTCAGTTTCAATAGAATCTTGAAAAAATGGACTTAAACATACATTATCCAAGGGAAGGATTCTGCTCATGTTTAAGAATTGCTTAGGTGTGACTAAGTCTTAAAGACTTTAATTGGTATAACCTAATTTAAGGAGGGAAGAGTGCTCTGCATAAATGCAAAAGAAAAGCAGTTGGTTTCTTGAGGGGGAGGTGTCGCTTTTGTTATTGGAGTCTTTCTTTTCAAATCTTGCCAAAACCTCTCAGAAAAACAGCTGTAAGTTGGTAAATATACTGAGCTGGTGTGAAGAAGTCTGAAAATGGCATTTTCTGTTGATAGCTGTGATAGTCAAAATTTTGACACTGGAAGCAGCCAGTGATACACCTTCTCTGATTTATTTTTTTTTTTTGCTTAGAAAATCATCAGCCATTGATTAAGTGTAATTGCCTTTTCCCTTAAATGCTATTTCTAACTCTTGTAGCCAGTGCAGCCATCTCTTACCGGTCGGCTTCATGACCTGATAGCTCCAGATGAGCAAGACAGCCATTTGCTTATAAACCATGTTACATTTTAAAAATATATATAATTTTTGTAGTATCTTCACCGAAATATAAAACATACGCAACAATTCTGATCTTTGTAGGCTCTTTGTTAGCGATTTGGGTATAGAAGCCCTAAAGTTGGAATAAAAGCCACCAAAAGAAAAAGTTGCTTTAAGCTTACACTGTAGCAGTCTTTACGTCACTTGCTTCGTGTACTAGGAGTTGTAATTGCTTCAGTTTCAACATTGCTCCTTTCTAATCATAAAATGATGTACAATTCTTTAAAATGCTCAACAATTGGAGATAAGCCCCGAAAAAACTTTCTACCAAGTGTCAACAAGCATCTGAGTATTTTCCTACTCTATTGTGTATATATAGAATTAGGTATTGTAAAATTAAGATAATTAGATAATATAATAGGCTGATTCTAAATTCTGTAATTAACTTCATATGGGTGTGGAATGGTCGGCTCCTTTTAATATCAGTTTCAGGATTGGGTATTTAATCTTCAATAACATACCTTTAGAATTCATGTATAGAAATTAAATTTCTTGGAAGACAAAAGCAGTTTTCTCCGTTATGGTTTTAGAGGACTGAGCATTAGCTTGTTAAGTAACCTCAGCGTAGTACTGACGTAAGCTCAGAATATTTATTTCCATAACTTACTTTTCAGTATGATCATTGCAACCTTTATATTGTTCTCTGTCTCATGGAAAGATTTGCAGAAGAGTATGTTTTTCTGCTGTATGGAGAGAATATGGTCATAATGTGCTGTGCTCATATTTTGTACAAATTTCTTTGTAAGGAACTTGAAGGGCTGGAGAGTTGCAGCTGTAGCAGAAAAAGGGGCAGGTTTGTGTGATGGGATTATTGATAAGCATCCGAGAGGTCTTGATAAAGCAAGTGTAGAAAATAGAAAGGAATACACTTGTCAGAGTTAAGGGTGTGAAATGTGGACCATCAGCTGTAAGGAACAAACAAGAATTTGCTGGTAGTTCTTTAGAGAACAAGAGGAAATAATGCTGTAAGATTTATGTTTTTGTGAATAAAGTGTGAGACCAAAGTAAGGAAAGTTGCTGAAAAAGATACAGGTTAAGTTGATTATTTTCTCTGTAGATTTTTTCATGATGATGTAATAAATACCAATCGATTATTTAAGGATTACCTAGTTGTAAAACTTTGAGACTTTAAATTCTGCTCTGGGGAGCCTTTTTTTTTCCCCCTGTGGAGTCTGCCTAAAGAACTAGGAGAATATTTTGGGGTGGAAGCTGATATATCTGATTTTTAATAGTATAGGAAGGAGTGAGTGAAGGATAAAGGTTGAAGAGATTAGTGAAATCTCCATCCCTGGCTTTAGTTTAAATGAAGATTGCAGCAGGGGAAGAGAATTCCAGTAACCAGGGGAAAGATGGCACGTAGTAAGAAAACTAAAATGAGAACAGTGTTTAAGGAGTATATTTGGGGGAGGGGAGGGTGTTTTGTTAAGGATGTCAGCTCTTCCCGATTCAGGTCATACCATCAATAAGGATAAAAACCCTAACTTGTTGGTGCTATGCGGCAAATTCATGGCAGACCTGATGTACACATGTGGACTAGCACTCACCTTATTCAGGATTATTACTGTTAGGGAAAGAGAACTAAAGGAAAGGGTAGACTTATGCATTTTAATGGTAGAGGAGACTGTAGAGAAATACCCAAAAAATGCATAAAACCAAATCTGATGCATCTAAGCCACTTTGTAGAGGAGTAATAGTTAACTTGTTACATAACCTTAGAAATTATCTGAACATTACATTTAGATTTGAATAGAGATCACTCGGTGGGTGAAGAACATTATGCAGGGAAATTTATGGTTATGGAAGACCTTTTTCTTTACAAGTTTAAATTACAAAACAAATCCTGTAATTTTGGTAAAAGATCAGATGCAGTAAACAACAGAGTTCTTCAGCAAATAACTGAGGCAGCAAGAAGCGCTGCTGTTAGATTTTCTCCTTAGTAAATGATAAATTTTAGACGGAGTGGTCAAAGTCAGGTTTTGTATGAAATCAGCACAGGTATTATTGCTGCATTATTAAAATCATTCCATTTGGGAGATGATTGTTGAAATCAGTTGATCCTATAGCATGCTCTAAGCATAAAGCTACCTCTAGGAGAAACAATGTCAGTGGTTAAACTGATTGTTTTTGTTTTTTTCTTTTAGTTTAGAGAAGACTTGGAGTTGCTTGCTTTGGTTTTCGGTGCAGAAGAATTACTTAAAGTTACCTCTGCATTACATTTTTCACTTGTATTAATAAAGCAGCTCATACTCTGACAATTCCTCAAATGCTGGGCATTGTGCAAACAGACTTATTTTAAAAATGTGCAACTGGTGTTTTCTTGAAAGTGCCTAATTAGTGCATGAATAAAGAACCACTGTTTCAAGCTAAATTATTCTCTTGCTTATGTTACAAGAACTGCAAATGGGAAAACTGAATTTGAGTAACTTTAAGAGACCAGGTCAGTGAAACAGTCTGATCCCTTTGATCAGTTGAGTAAAATTCTTGGGAGTCTTACACACCATATTAGAAAAAATAAGCTGGCTTTTGCCAGAGACACCTCCAAAAGAATTCTGTGTTTGATCTAAACCAAGATCGAGTGGTGAGCTGGGGGTACAACTGATCACCAGGAGAGATGATGGAGGAAGGAAGTTGCCAGGAATTTGTAGATGGCACTGCTTATGGCAGCCAAGTAATACTTAACCTGCTTGTGGAATTGCTAGAGTGCAACTCCGCTGATTTTTTTGGGATGGAAGGAAGAAGTAGGCTTTAGGCAAAGTCTTCAGTATGTTGCATTTGGCTCCCAGTCTGTTTCAGCTGCAGTTCCAATGACCCTCTCAAATAGTTCCATTACCATGTCCATTAATGCAGAAGCCCACTGCAGATGATGGTGTTCTCAGCAGGAGAGTTTTGCTTTTGGAACAAACTTTTACCTTTTAGACTTGTGGGTTTGTTTTGGGTTGGTCTTTTTTTGGTTTTTTTGTTTGTTTGGGTTTTTTTCCCCCACATTAATGAAATACCACTTTTGGAGCAGCCTGACAGATGATCTTTGATTAAAGCCTTGAAATACTAAGAGAAGTGACATCAAGGAGGAGAGGAGCCTGGGAGACTTACTCTCACATTGACTTTTTTACCCTGTTCTGTTGTGCTGTTTCAATACAGTCAGGCTCTGGTAAAATAGAAAATACTGATACTCGGCTGTGGAAAGTAAAATTCTGGAAAACAGAACCTTTTAGAAGAAGCATAGAATCCTTGCACTTAACCACGACATTAAAGGCTACCTTGAGACATCATAGAGGCTTGCTATTTTTTTCTCTAGGACCCTTCAGTTGTTTGATTTGGCAGAAGCAAATGATGTTAAATGTGCTAATGAACATCTGCTGCTTTAGAACAAGGCTAATGGCCAAGTTCAGACTGACCACTGAATAAATGTCTGGTGATAGGTAGTGAACTGAGTGGAATTTAAACATGGAAAGGCAGAGTAAGCAATTACTATATTAATATGATAATTACATTACTTCTATGTCTGCAGAAAAATGCAACTTTATAGATGAATGCCCCTGTACTGTAATATAATACCTTATAATAGCTAATTACAGCTAAAAGCAATTTAAGTGTTTCTTTGTGTGGTATAAGCTTGTTCTAAAACATTTTTTTTTTTATAAAACAAAGGACACGTTCTGGAATTTCTGACTTCAGAACTTAAAAATAGAAATACATATATATGTAATGTTCCATAATGCTGTTCTTGGCTCTGTTGCCTTTAGGAACACAACAGGGTTTGGGAGACTGTTGCGAGGGAACTTAACAGGTTTAGCTGAGTGAACTTGTGTAGTAACTTGTAGGAATAGCTAAGGATATTCAAGAATAAGCGAAGAATATTCAAGAGGAACAAAGTACAGCTAAATATGAAATAAATCTGATTTTAGAATAGATTGGAAATGAGAATAAAATCCCTAGAATCTAATAGGAGTAATGTATGCCATTGGATTTTTAAGGGCCCTCCTAACGTGGTTGGAGCCTGTTTTAATAATGCAGCAGTAGAGAAGAAGTTTCGGTACTAATTCCTAAAAAGTCACAGTCTTAGTTTTGGTATTTTCAGGACAACCATGAGTATTACAACTAGTAAATGAAAGAGACAGACCCTAAAAGATAGATCACTTCATGTTTTGATGTTGGCTCAGTGTCTGTTGATAAGATGATATTGCTTCAGGTGTTTGAGATGAGTGACAGCTTCAGTCTTTGAAAAATGTAGTTCAGAATAAACTGCTGAACTGGAATAAATGGGAATCTGGAAAGCAAATTCTGTTTTTACTTCCTCCTGGGAGAACGTAGTTCTCAGGTTAGCATCAACTGCACAAAACTGTGGTTTCAACATAAAACACTTGACAGCATTTTCATTTATCGAGTTTGCAGTTCTTTGGGGGGAGAATATTGAGAACAGCTTTTCTGACTTCACCGTTCCCTTTACTTGTTGAGAGCATGATACTGCTGGGGTTGCATTAGCCTTGGTCTCATAAGCAAGCGTATTATGTCACTCTTAAACTCTTATTCCATTTTAAAAAACAAAAAGAATTGGCGATTAAAAACCTGTTCAGGTGAAAGTTAAGCATTTTCTTGGAGGGGGGGATGGAGGGGGGAAGAGAGTGTGATAGGAAGGTCAAACTGGATTTGCTAAATAAACAGTGCTTTGTGATATTTGCAAGTATTCAGTTTTAGACCTGGAGATCAGCTTTGTCGCTGTGTATTAGTCTGTAGTCCTTTCAAGTGAGAATTGGTATAGAACTATGTAGAGTATCTACATATATATGTATATTTCTATATCTATATAGAACTATACAGAGTATTTAAATATATGAATTGTGGTTGTGCTGTTGAAGCAGGCTCTCGACTGCCAGGTGTGTGCTTCCTTTAGAGTCCAGGCTGGTGTCAGAGAAAAGGGCAAGGTTAAGGGGGGGGCTATAGGAAGGAGAGTTGTATGGGAATGAACTCCCAGTGGTTACTGGGAGAGAAGGCACCCAGCTCAGCCCACTGTACTTCTGATTTTTAGAGACATGCTTGTTTTCTGAAAACCAGGAAAAGAATTTCTTTAAGCTTTTCCTTAAAGCTACTGGAAGGAAAACCACCAAAGATAGAAACTGCTTATAAAGCAATGAAAGCTGTGAATCCTTTTGTTATAAATTAATTCAATGCTAAAAGAACACAAGAAACAAATTTAGCTTGACCTCTGCTTTGCATCAGAATATAGGAAGATCTTTGCAAGTATATGTTACCTTCAACCACTTGGTATCCAGCATGGATGCACTCTTGAATTTCAGGTGTATTTGTTCTGCGCACGCCTATTTAACACCAGCTTCGCTTTCTTTTCTGTAGTAACAGGGGGTATCACAGAGGAACAGTTTCAGACACATCAACAGCAGTTAGTTCAAATGCAGAGGCAACAACTTGCTCAGCTTCAGCAGAAACAGCAATCTCAGCATTCCTCACAACAGACACATCCGAAAGCACAGGTAAAGCACCTTAAATGTCATCATATGCTGCTGTCTTCCTTTTTGCTTGCTCTGGTTTTCATCTCTCATGTTATATACATCTTGTTTTATGTAAGTTACATATCGAGGCTGCATTTTAAAGTTGAGTAAGAGACTTCATGTTTTAGTGTGTTAGTTGTAACCACAGAGTCAGTGTAGAAAGAGCCAGTGCTCTGTCGAGTCATATGGTTTTCACTGGTTTTACCCTCCTTTGTGTAAGTGCTCTGAAGAGACTTCTTTATTAAAACACTTTATGAGGTAATATATTGTTATGAACAGATGGTAGCTTATGAGAGGAAAAACATCATTTTGCATATTTAATTTGATTGTTTCTCCATCCCCAACGTTACTATTTCTGTCTTTCAAAAGACTTGCATTTTTCCTCTGTAAAGCCTTGCGAGGGAAGAATGTGGGTTTTCCTGTCAAGCTTAGTTTTCTGTTGATTTCTTACCAAGAAAACACAAAAGCTGTTGCTTTTGACTATTATTAGGAAAACTTATTTTACTTTGAGCATGTTATATCTAATTGTCAGTGCTGTTTGTTCTTTCCTCTCTGTGTTTTCTACTTTGATTAATCGGGGATTATGTATTGGCGATTCCTTACTACATTTTTTGTAAGTGCAAAGACATGATACCAGCATATTTAAAAATATTAAACAAAAGGAACGACTTCTGAATTTCTAAGACACTCTGAAAGTGTGTATGGAAAGTAATTTTCTTAGTCAATAGAAATTGAAATTGCACAATGATACATTCAGATATTTCAAGGTGTCTATCCAGTACTTACCATTCTTTCAGAGAAACCGGGCTAATAGGAGACATGCACTTCCAGAGCCTGGTGGGCAGTAACACTGTGGTACAAATTGCTCCATGAGCATGAATGTGCCATAAATACAGAAAATTCTTCAGATTTGCAGCTGCAGTGTCTCTCCTACCTGGAGACAGAAGAGAGAAAGAAACTTAAGTCTTAGTCATTTTCTTAAAAGAAACTTGTGAAACACATAGAATCACAGAATGGTTTGGGCTGGAAGGGACCTTAAAGCCCCCCCAGTGCCACCCCCTGCCCTGGGCAGGGACACCTCCCACCACACCAGGTTGCTTCAAGCCCCCTCCAACCTGCCCTTGAACCCCTCCAGGGATGGGGCAGCCACAGCTTCTCTGGGCAACCTGGGCCAGGCTCTTACCACCCTCACAACAAACAAGTTCTTCCCCACATCTCAGCTCCATCTCCCTTCTTTCAGGGTCAGACCCTTCCCTCTCCTCCTAGGGCTCCCCTCCCTCATCCAGAGTCCCTCCCCAGCTTTCCTGGAGCCCCTTGAGGGACTGGAAGGGGCTGGAAGGTCTCCCCGGAGCCTTCTCTTCTCCAGGCTGAACAACACATCATGGAAGTGGTCTGTCTTGCTGAGAACTGCATTTGCCACTGGCTGAATTGGGCAGAACTTACTCATTTGGACACTAATTTCCAAATGAGAATGCTCAATTGGACACTAATTTTCAGCTTTTCATCAGACTTGTGATATGGAAATATTTAATGTTATGGTGCATTAGGTTACATTTAGAAGATGTATGTATTTACTTGCTGGTAATTATGCATTATAGGAATCCTGATGTGGTATTTCGTTTTGTACTTGGATAATTATACAGACTTTTTTTTCTTTTTTTTTTAATTCCCCCAGGGCTCCAGCACCTCTGACTGTATGTCAAAAACACTCGATTCAGCCAGCGCCCACTTTGCTGCATCTGCAGTGGTCAGTGCACCCGCGCCCAGCCGCAGCGAGGTCCCGAAGGAACAGAACGCCAGCCACAACAACATCAATGGTGTTGTCCAGCCTTCAGGTGATGATTGCTCATATCTTGTGGTCTAGTGTGAGCGCTGAGAATATGTCAACTGATCTGATGCCTGATTTCTGAAATACTACTTAATAAACAAAAAATACATTAATTGTGATAGTTTTAAATATTGTTCTTGAAAATATTCTTGTGCCAATGGCATGTAGATTAGTGTGGTAATACAAATATCAAATGCTCTTGTAGATTCAAAGAGCATTGTTTCTGCTTTCTTCTGCAGGCTTTTATCTTTTACCAACCTGTTATGATCAAAAGCATAAGTGACAGCATTTTATAAACAGTGTAAATGTGTAATTAAAAAAAAAATCAATTGCTTAAGACATTGTTAAGGACTCTGAGAAGCAAATAGAAAAGTTGCTACATTGTTTGGTCATTATCTCATTTGCATATTTAGACAAAAGCTTACTAATCATAGAATCACAGAATGGTTTGGGTTGGAAGGGACCTTAAAGAACATCCAGTGCCACCCCCTGCCTTGGGCAGGGACACCTCCCACCACACCAGGTTGCTCCAAGCCCCCTCCAACCTGCCCTTGAACCCCTCCAGGGATGGGGCAGCCACAGCTTCTCTGGCCAACCTGGGCCAGGCTCTCACCACCCTCACACCAAACAAGTTCTTCCCCACATCCCATCTCCTTTCGATTTAAAACTGTCACCCCTCATCCTACCACTACATTTCTCTGATCAAGAGTCCCTCCCCATCTCTCCTGTAGGCCCTCTTCAGGTATTGGAAGGCCATTATAAGGCCTTCAACTACTTCTAGTAGTTCTTTTGACATTACTATAAGTCTTAGGCTTTATTGCATTTAGATTCCTCCTAAATTCAGACAAAAATGTAGACATTGCATTGGCTACCTTCCCCCTACCCCTTCTTCTGCACTCCCGTTTCCAGCAGGCAGGAATGCTGGTCAGGCTGCTGCAGTAGCCAGGTTGCAGAGAGACAAATGTTATTTGGAATTTGACTGCAATAACAAATAAAAAGCTTTTAGAGTAATTTGTTGCTTTAACAGCTAATGATGTGATTAGTTTTATAGACCTTCTGCCAGGCTGGGTTAATGACAATATGAAATGAATAGAGGGTGGAGAAAAAACACAGCTGAATAAAATCAATATATTGGAGGAGTTCCAGGAAAGAAAAAGACAACTATGTGTTATTCTCTGAGATCATACCTGGGAGGGTGATGTTTTGAGGGGTGTAAGATTAGATGCATGGTAGCGTACCGTGCCGATACATGGGATGCAGCATTACCATTGGTCAAAACCATTGCAAATATTATGCATTTAAAATCAGATTTCTGTTACTGTTCTAAAGCTCTGAGTGGCAGTGATGGGTGATAGCTATTCCTGTTTAGGGTAGGAAGATTTGTAAATGAGGAAATGTTAGCTAAAGCAGATTTTTTTCAGGAATAAGAATCTAGGGGTAAATGTATCGAGTTCCACTGTGATCCAAATCAGAGCAGTGAACAGCTGGGATACCGAGATGAAATTCAAGAACCTCTGGTTTGAAAATACACTGTGAAACCTGAAGTCTCTCAGAACTCCAGAGTGCAAACAGAGCACGGCAGCGTAATCTGAAAGGAGTTTTCTACTTTGCACAAGTTTTAGACCCCTAGTTCCGCTGCCTTGAGGGTGACTGGTCCCCAGAACCTCCTTATGTTGCCCGCAGAAGAAGGTAGGAGGTGAGGAGCTGATTCAGAGCATCAGAACTTGGCTTCACAGTCAGTCTCTGAGGTTGCCCAGCCCAGGTGTTCCCCATTGGATTTACTTCTATGGGGAATGCTGTCCCTTTAATTTCAGGCATCTGAAATGAAGTGTACAAAGTTGGGAAGTGAAAGTTCTTTTTGATACAGTAACTTCTTTCGTTTTCTGATGTTTTTGTGAATGGAAAAAAAAAAAAAGGTGAAATATTCCTAATGGCATATTTTTAATTAACAACACTTGTTTTGTAACAGGAACCTCCAGAACTTTGTACTCCACCAACATGGCTTTATCATCCAGCCCAGGGATTTCAACCGTACAGCTTGTAAGGACAGTTGGCCACACCACCACAAACCACTTAATTCCAACGTTGTGCACAAGCAGCCCCCAAACGCTTCCCATGAACAATTCCTGCCTGACGAACACGGTGCACCTCAACAATGTCAGTGTTGTTTCTCCAGTCAATGTGCATATCAATACACGGACTTCAGCGCCATCGCCAACAGCCTTAAAACTTGCCACAGTTGCTGCCAGTATGGACAGAGTGCCAAAGGTGACTCCGAGCAGTGCCATCAGCAGTATAGCAAGGTACGTGTGAAACGGGTTGGAGTGCTTTTAATTTATATTTGTGCTACATAAATATCTCCAGAGACGTGCCCAGCTCTGCGCTAGAGCACTAAATGGAATTGTTTCCACCTCTAGGAGACTCCTCAGTATAGTTTCAACCTCATCACAAAACCAGCCACCTTTGGGCATCTTCACCTTGGCCGTGACAAACCACAAAAGCTGATTTTGCAGATGAACCACCAAATAATTTGTACTGATTTTAGGCACTAGTTATTTTGGTTAAACTTCCTTATGTTTAAAATGACTTCATTTTAACCTTTTTCGCTTGTCCCTTCTCATGCAACACTTTCAGGTAGATTCTGTCAAACTTTCTACGTGTTCTCTCCATAACTTTGTGTACCCATATTGTAAGATGCAGGCTGGCACATACCTATTTTATATATCCATTTGGATATATGTGTTATATATTTATATAAAATAAACCCAGATATGTGCCAGCCTGCGTCTTACTTGAATAGATAAATATTTATTCTCATTGAACAGCAGCACTATTATTTCAGGATACTTAGAAGATGTTTCAGAGGAGTGGCAGGAACTTGCAGTTGGCCAAGTTTTCTGAAAATTACAATATTTGGGCTTTGTTTTAAGTCTCTGCTGGATCGTGTGATGTTAAAAAGAAAAAGTCGCTTTTGTTTATGAATTAGAAAAGTTAAAAATGGATATTAGCAAATCAGAATGCTTCCAGAGAGGTTAAGAGTTTTTTGAGATGGAAAATTGCATGTATAATTTAGTCTCTGCATAGATTGAGAAAAAGGTATTTTAAAATTAGCAGTCATGCCTTAAAGCGTACTTTTATATCTTGAACACATTTAGTTCTTATTTCCCTCAAGCCAGAGAGGTTTTTCAATTTGTGTCAGCAAATGCCTTGAAAAGTTCCACCTCAGCTAAATAGGTCGTAGGCTTCTCTATAGAGAGTGGTAATAAATCAGAAAAACATTTAAGAAGATTTCTTGTGTTAGTGCTAAAGCCGAATTGGGGGCGGAGGGGAAATTATGTTAGAACAATGCTTTGCTCTCTAATAATTGATACTGAGTCATCATGGTGTGTCTTGACTTTGCTCCTTCAGGAGACTTTTGACTTTTTAGTACTCTTACTCATAATTTCAGTTGGTAATTTACAGTGAAATGAAAGAATCTTATAAAAGTGACTGCACTCTCAGTGGAGTAAAAGCAGTTCTTAAATGGCAGTATTTAGATTTAAATAATCTGTTTCTAGTGTATGCGTTAAGGCCCAGGTAATAGCTGTGTAAAAACACATAGCGCATGTAGGAAATTAGTCAAACTGTGTAAGGAATTGCTCATGTTCTACCTGTGACTGTTGAATGTTTCTTTTCTTGCAGAGAGAACCATGAACCAGAGCGCCTGGGTTTGAACGGCATAGCAGAGACAACAGTGGCCATGGAAGTGACATAACCTCAGAGCAGCGTCTCAACCCGCGCTCATGGTGTAGTCATTTATATTCCAACTGAATGCAAAATACAGCACTCTGTGGATCACAGAGAACTCAAATGGACCTAAATGGACTATCATTATATCGTGTATTAAGTCGATATATAATGTAAATTTTGTAAAATTGGGAAAATCACTACCTTGTAAAATAGTTTATTTGTATCATCAATATTATTTCTGTTACTTGAATAGTAGATATTCATCATCATGCTTTTGCACTTGAATTTGCAACTGAATGGATTAAAAAAAAATAATTCTTTAATGGGATCATGAGCATGAAATGGGATCCTGCATCACTTGTTTTAACTATTTATTTTGCCATGTTTACATTTTGTATCTTGTACAAATAAATCCAACTTTGTGTCTAAAAAAAAAAGTTAAAGATTCATAGCTAGGAAACAAAATTCTTGTAATTTTTTTCTAAAGGAAATGTAAAGTTTTCACTTGGTTCATTTTGTTTCACAATTTGACTAGATGGACTTTTTGGTAAATACTTTAGTGGCATTTCACTGTCAAATATGAAGTTCAAGGCAAAATAGTATTTTCTATTACTGTGCAGGGGAAAGGGATGGATCGATACATGCAAATTTAATGTAGTAACTCACTTTTCCATATATTTTGAATGTATATTTCTATTTATAATACCAGTTTATAAAAAATAATTACACAGGAAAAAAAAAAACTGACTAGGAAAATTATGCATCTCGCACATATAAAATTGTGCAGATATGAGAAAATTTTCAACTGATTACATTTTATCTGAAGACTGCATATTTTAACCGGCTTTAAAACTGTAACACACCACATAAAGGATATTTTACCAGGTATGTATTGCATTATATATCATTGCAATAATTAATTATTGGATGTCTAGATATCGAGCCATCCCAGGTGGTGGGGGGGGAGGGAGGGTTGTGGCAAGATTGTCTTTTCAATTTTGGAGAGTTTTCCTGTGGCTACAAGGCAAGTAACGGGTTGGAAAAAGTCTGACTGTAAGCGTTGGACACCTTCGTAGTGTAGTGTTTTAGTGACTTTTTTTATACGGTTCTTGTAAATTAGATACGTGTAGTGGTGTTTCAGAATGTTTGTTTATGCACTAGTTCAGACAACTTTCCCTGTTACTTGTTCTTGATAAGTGAAAACTGCAGGGAAATAAAAATACATATCAAAACATGGACACGTTGCATATGTGTTTATTTCACAATGTGCAAGCAATGGAGGTGGACATTTTAGAAGGTGTTAGTGGTCTTTTGGCGATTTTAACCAGAGCATACACACTTTTTTCCAAAAGGTTTCAGTTTCTATGATTATTTCCTGTCCTTACAGTGTAGGGGAGGGAGGGACTGGTAGTTGGGACCTGAGACCGGGGAATAATCTGGACAAGACGGTTTTCTTGTTCTGCCAAAGAAAACTTCAAGTGTTACTTTCTGTGAATCATCTGAATATTCTGCTGTTTGGTTCTCCACCTGTGATTTGGAGAATGTTTCTTTATTTCTTAATCATGGAATCGTTGAGGTTGGAAGGAAACTCAGGGCATTGTCTACTCCAGCCCCCTTCCTCAAGGGAGTCAAGCTAGGATTTGCCTATGTGCCATGCAGTCAGTGTGTTTTTTCCTCTTGGCTTTTTATATATAAAGAGCTATTTTTAATTTAAGTTGTGTTTAAACATGTGTTGTCTTATGTCCTGTAAGTTAAAAGTTCTGCCAGTTGAAAGCACTTGCAGAGCTTTAAATACTGGGAGATTGTCAGAAACTTAGCTGTCTGAAATTAACTATTTTTTGCTTAACTGATGCTTTATTTTCTATTCAGTGTGAAGTTTGCAAATAGGAATTACAATAGATAGGGAATAGTCAAAGGAACATAGAGTTCAGTGTCAGTGCCGTGGTCAGGCAAGGGGCGATGGCAGGATTGGGGGTGTTGGCACAAGGTGGGGGCACCTGAGCAAAGGTTATTCCTTGCTCTTTCTGCACCAGGGAGCTGCTGCTCCCTCACAAATTGTTCTTCCCATGCATGTCTGAAGGTTTTCTGTGGAATTAGGTTCATTTCTGGGAGTGACTGTGACCTACATGGTCTGAAGCATGAATGAATTTTTTTGAAAGCAAAATTGTTGCAAAACAGTCTGAAAAGGGAAAAATAAGTTACTCTCCTTGATGTATCAAAATAATCTTCTCATTGCAGCATAGATCACTTCCATGGACCAAAAATGTCTCTAAGATTGCTGTGTATCTGTGACTTGGTATAGTCCAGTCGTCATCTAATTGCTTAGAAGATCCAGCTAAAGGTTTTTTAACTTTTAAGAGATTCTGGAAAAGTGGGAGGTGGAGAAAAGGGTTTCATAAACTCCAAAGGCTGTGTGGTGCGTGTGCCATGTGCTATATGAGTTTCACTTAAAGGACTGGTATTTGAGGCAGCTTTCTCTAAAGTCGAACTGTAACAGTCTTAAGAATTTCTAGCAATTAATGCGCACCTCAAGTGCAAGAAAAGGAGTGTGATGAATAATACTGTAGTCCATAGGCATCCTAATTCCTTTTTTTTTTTAAAAAAAAAAAAAAGGAATGAAGCATTGTTGGAAAGTCTACTTTTTCCTGGTGTGCAGCTGGGAATACCTATGACCGAGTTAAATTGCCTCGTTTGAACATCACACGTATCTGTAATAGGGTTTGAATAGTGATTTCTGGTTTATTCTGTATTAGGGGACACTGTTCAGGAAAGATTTTTTGAATGTAGTTTATCTACAGCAATTTATGTTGGACTTCCAGTGTAATGGGCAGAATTTTCCCTTAAATGTTGGATACTAAAAAATCATCATTATTCTTCTAATCAGGTTTATGAAATTTATTTAATCTATAGATTGACTGGAGTTTTGGTATGTGTTTAATTGTAAGTGTCTTGTTTCTATTCTGCTGTAGGGCTTTTTCTCCCCTTTCCAAAGAACATCTCAACAATATCCTGTTCTATTTACAGAGCCCTTCTTTTCCTTTGATCCCCTCCACCAGACTGTATGTGTGGGTTTTTTTCCCCTCTATGAACAAGAAGATGGGGAACTGCAGCCCTTTGTGGTTTTCCTGGCTTTGAGACTCCTTTTCCTTCTCTGATAGTCCATTTTCCTATCCTGCCTTCAACCGCTTTGTAGAGAATAACAAACATTTCCTATTTCCTTATTACAGTAATTGTAATCTTTTTTTTTGGAAGCAGAATCTTCAGTGCAGCCTTCCAGGAGGTGATGGGTTTATCCCGAGGTGCACTGGGCATCGTGCTCACAGCCAGTCATCCCTCCTCTCAGTTTCCAGCACCCTTCAGGAAGAGCTCAGCCCTTCAGAATAGAGGGTCCTGGTGGAAGTTCCCATCTGCAAACAGGAAAGCTCTGGAGGTGACAGCAAACGCTCTGGACAGGACTGTCATCTCAACAGACTCCCTGGATTTGACGTTACAGAAACAGTTTCAAATCTCACTTCCCTGTTTCTTCTGCTTTTAGGTTTTGCAATATTCAGTTTTAGAAGGATGGAGAATAACCTGCATAAATTAAAGCACGTCTTCACAGTAAACTGCTACTGGGGAAAGAAGGAAATAGGACGTCTCCAACGGGGAGAGGGACTGTTTCCTGTGTAGCAGCAGACCCAGGCAGTATAAGCTGGGTTAGCTATTATCATCCAGGTGTTTACATTTGAACAAAGGCACGTGGTGGCTAATTGGCTTTCTTCTGATCTAACCAGCTAATTATGTGGAAAACATGAGATACGGACAACTGGTCTGTAAGCCAAAGCAACGCTGGGTGAGTTGACTCTCCCGGGAAAGCCATCCGGACCAGTCACGATGGAGACTGGGGTGTGCTGGGGTGTGGAGCCCCGCTCTGGAACCACCTGTACCCGGGAAGCTCCCTAAAACAGGCAGCTGCTTGGAAGGGGATTTCTCGGGGAAAGAATAGAGGGTTTTAGGGAAGGGCAGTGTCACCTGAAGCCGTGGCAGATCCACGATGAGGGCTGTTGTGCTTCCCAGCACATACTGCTGGTAACTGCATCATCTGGAGTTTCTCACTCTGGGGAGCCTGTTGCTTGCCTTTAAGAGAGGTGGTGTTACAGACACCCTGCTATGTTGCTCTGACCTACGTAGAAATAAAGCAGCTTTCTAGCCATTCACAGGGTGCCTGAGTGCATCTAATGGCAGCATTTCTCTGGCAGGCCAGTGCTAACGTGTGAGAACAGCGTATGGATGAAATGGGAATATATATGGGTAATTTTCTTTACAAAGCTTTACTTTAATGGCCAGAAGGAGAATGTAAAGATGCACTTCTGAGAGCATGTAATACTGATTCCATTTCTATTTGGTAAGAAAATCCACTGGCTGAGGAGATGAGTTCGAAGCAGGCTGCAATTCTTACTCATAGATTATTCTGGCCTTTTAAGCACCCAGCTCAGCAAGCACTGAGCTTGTGTGCCTTGTCCTCCTGCTTAAAGGAGTGACTTCAGAACCCTTCCAGATGACTTCTGCTAACTCACTGAAGGTAGCCACATCTTCACTGTCTGTAAGGGAAACCCCAGGAGTGCCATTGTCCCGCTTGCTGGAACCAAACTGCCATGTCTGAAGCGAGGTGATGGGAGGTCCTCATTTGTCCCAAAATTGGTTTGATTGTGTGCTGTCCTGCTGCAGGGAGGGTCGGTACCCAAAGTGACATTCCCTAGCGTGGGAGTGTTTGTGTCTGAAGTGCCTTTCTCTTCTACAGGACGAAAAGGGAGTTTCAAGTGAAGTTCCCTGTTGTCTCAGTGACTTGCTTGTTTCTGAGTCACCTTGTGTATCTGGAACTGCAATCTGTGTGTGCTTTGGGAGCTTTTTAATGGTGTCATTTCAAAAATTCATGGACACCCACATAAGTTACATTTTGTTATTAATTTAAACCCATTTAAACTGTATTTTCACCCAGTAACTGCAGTTTAAAGAAGAAAAAAAAGCAGTTGAAATAAGAGTAAAATCAGAAAACTAAAAGAGAACAGCAGTGAAGCAGCTGAGCTGCTCCCTGAACGTGGGCTGTGTCCCCTCCTCTGGCTTTGCCCGCTGCTTTCTCTGAATATCCGTGTCATCTTCCCAGTCTCACTCCCTGCATAGTCGAGTTGAAAGTGGTGGTCCCTGTACCAACTGTGACAGTAACGTAGTGCAACCCGGTGTCCCTTCCCAGTCTCGGGGCAGGTGGATGCACAGACATCAAGAGACATGATGCCCAAAAACCTCCTGAAAATCTGAGAGAAGATTCAAGCCCTGCGTGTGAGCCAGAATTAGCCTTTCTGCTCTACCCCCGTTACGCTGCTGTTGTTTTCTGAAGTTAAAATTGTTTCTGCGACTAAGAATGGGAAAATAGGTTTAGTCCAATCTGGCTTCAATCCATTACACACTGATTAAACTCTAATACAAATGTAATTACACAGGGAGGATAATGTAGAAAGATCAATTAGAGAGCAAGGGGCAAATGAAGGAGGGAGGCAATTAATTAGGGCTATACTACAACAGATAACGATAAGAGAAAAATTGTAACAGAACAGATATATTGGCTGAAATCCTTTGTACTTCTAAATCCAGGAGTGTACAAACACTTCCTTAGAGCTCTGACATAAAACGCAGAGACTCTGAGCACAGCACCACTCCTAAACTATCGTGTTCTGGCCAGATCTTATCTGTTAGGGAATCTCTGTAAAAGAAAAAATAATGATAAACTAGCACTGTGCCTGTCAGCTGCTGAACTGGCCGAAGGAGAGCAGAAGGAAGTTAATGGGGTGGAAGATGATCAACTGACCAAGGCTGGGCACAATTAATAGTTACACTTTCAAAACCTCGGTAGCGGTTCAGATTTTTGAGGGCGATGAAGGCCCCGCTTGGCCAAGCCGTGCCATAGCCCCAGGGCCAGGCCGTGCCATAGCCCCAGGGACAGGCCGTGCCATAGCCCCAGGGACAGGCCGTGCCATAGCCCCAGGGCCAGGCCGGTGGCAGTTGGCCGTGAGTTGATGGCAGCCTGGTGCTCGCTTTCCCACCACCGCTGTTAACGCTTCGCTGACTCTTCCTGAATTAATGTTATTTCATTGAACCCTGCCCCGGGGATAAAACGATGCTTAAAATAACCTCGTCCCCCATCTTCCTGATGATGATCTGACTGGACCAGTCATCGCGGCTTTAAATCAACAGCTGTGTAAGTGACACCAGAAGATGGCATCATCCGCCTGTGATGCTGTTTAACTCTTTCTGGACCTTCCTAGATAAAGGTGGTGGTTTTTTGACAGTAGACATGTTCTCCCTCACAGTGAAATTGGGTGTGGAGGCTTTGTGTTTCGGTGTTGTGTATTTATTTATTTTTTTTTAAGTGAAATTGGGCTTTTTTGTTCAGTTGGTTGGGATTTTTATGACTGCTTTACAGCTTCCTATAGTTAAGTCTTCCCCTCTCACCCCCCCAAGTTACAATCCTTTCATTTGGGTTATTTATTGAGTAACCCAAATGAAAGGATTGTAACTTAGAAAAATATTTTGGGTATTGAATAAGCAACTAAAACATTTTGCTGCGTTATACAAAGTGGTAAAAATCGATTTGTTTACTTTTAGCA
>JAHREE010000229.1:5833970-5853079 GCA_033628505.1 Tringa tobata
GTGGTTCAGAGCTCTTTGTCAGGGAAGTCCTAGGACAATGTCCTAACTCCATTCAGACCAGCTAAACCATTCCGAGTTGGGATTTGACCCAGTGTCTTATATTCTGGCCTCTTCCATCCACCTTCATGTGCTTTGCACGTGCAACATGGTGAGGTATGGAAGACTAAAATGTCTTACTGAAATTTTCCTTTGGTTAAAACAGAGAAAACCCACTGGATTTTGATTTTACTTTAAAGTTTTAAATATAAAAGCCTTTTAGATGCATCTCACCTTTAACCATGGCAGGAAAAGATGACAGTGGTAAATCTATCGCTTTCTTTCGTGGTTAGCTACCCAAGTCTCAACAGACTGCAGCTTCATTTTATGTTTCTGCTCCTCTGCAACCTCAAGGTGACTCTCTGATTGATTTTGTTGGCTGACATACCTAAAAATGTATTTTTTTTCTAGCTGGCTTGCTTCTTACGGTCTTGTCAGAGAGCGTGGAGCTGTTTGCTGTAGTAAGCAACTGAGGCACTCTGATGGTGTGTGGTTTCTTCATGTTTGCCCCCCTCCGATTCTTCCCAGTGCTTTTATTCCTGAGCATCTGCAAAGGAAGGATGCAGAGAGGCTCAGCACCTGGTGTGGTGCCCTCCCTGAGGATGCTTTCCTGGTTTAGAGTGCTTCCAGTCCTTCTCTCCCTCTCCTGTTGGAAACAATAAAGGATTTTAGTTGTGAAGGAGTATTTTCACCTCCTTTCTCTGTTAAGACTACAGTAACCGCTTCCCTTTTAACGCAAAGCTGATCTGAAACTGATTTTTCAGGCAAATATCTCCTGTTTAGAAAGGAGAACTTGTAAAGCGAATCTTTCTAGCCAGCTCGGAAACCTCATGTTAGAATTACCAGAAAGAGGATAAAAGACTCTTCGTGCTGCTTGTCAGCTGCTTTTTGAGCCGCAGCGTGAGTAAAGCCCGGCTTAGCGGGAGCTGCTGAGCACTGCGGTTCTCTGCCGGGCACCAGGCGGGCAGCGAAGAGCCTTCCTCGGCCCCCAGCTCCCTGCACTGGGGGGGTTTAGGGGAATTCCACCCGCTCCCATGGGAAACTGCCCCTGGGAAAAGCAGCCCAGAGCTCCAGGGGCAGCGGGAGGGGCCCTGCAGGATCCTGCTTTACTCACACGGTGGGGGGGGGGAAATTCTGTTGTTTCATCCATGAAACACTCCACATAACTAACTATTGTGCCTAAACCAAACAAAACCACCATCACCTGATACTCTGCTGCTGTGCCGTGGTCATTGCTGTTTTGCAGTGTCATATTCCATGAAGTAAAAAGAAAACAAAAATTGATGGCTGATTCCTTTCTAGCGGGTGGGGGGTAGAATCTGAGCAGGGTTGTGGGTTTTTTTAATACTTTCTGCTGTAGTATTGTTTGCAGTGTTGCAATGTGGAGAGATTCTCACTTATTTCCATCCCTGGAATATTTGGATGTATTTTACCTTTTATTTCATGTATGCCAGTCAAGTCAGCAGAGTTTGTACTGATGAAAAAAAGCCGTGTTCTTAACTCCCTCCTGTATGGAGATCTCTGTAGGCTGTTAAGCAGTTGTTGCTCTGTGGTTAAGATAGAGCCACAAAAAAATCCCTGGGATAGCAGATAAATGACTAGTTAAAAAAAATAATATTAAAAATCTACCCTGTGCTGCAGGACGTTTTCCATGGGTTGTGGTACATTGTGCTTCTAACAAAAGCCAAGCATCCATCTCTACTTAAAAGGTAGAGCAGTTCTGCTTACAGAGGGTTTGTTCATGACTTATCTATAAATACCCTTCCTAAGAAGCTCATACCTGTTTGATGTAGGCTGTGAAGTGAGATGGGACTTCTGTCCCGGTGTAAAATATGTCGGTGGGTACGTAGCGTGCCATTTTCCTAGCAGAAGGCTCAATCTGGGAACCTTGCTTTGTCTCCCAGCATCTTTGGTGTGTTTCCCAGCTCTGCTCAACTCTTTGCAGTGAAGACTGAGCGAGTTTTGTACAAAAGCTTTTGTGAAGGGCTGTTGTGAGACAGGAGTGGCCAAGCATGACGTTTAGATGGAATCGATGGTATCTGAAGACACCAAGAGCTGACAAATACCTTTGTGGGAGCTGTTTCTTTCAAAAGTGTTGCTAATCCTCCTACACCCTAAGATTTTCCTGTACCCTGGCATAAGCTGCCAATGTCTCTAACCTGCTGCATTTTCCTGTTTTGTGGATGAGATGTACCACGATGTGCTCATTTCCCCTGTAGCTTTGGGCTATGTTGCTTTCAGGTCAGACTATTTCCAGAGCAGCAGCAGCAGCACAAGACTGACAGATCTGGCACTTGCTTTTTTTTTTGGGAGGGGTGATTTCTCTCAGTAGCTGAAGCCTGTAGGTATCTTGGGAAGAAGAGGAAGCCTGTGGATCATAGCACGTTGCTCTTCATTTGGGAAAGAACAAATACAAGATGATTCCACTGGGTCTGGGTGGCTTTTCTGTGCCTTGCAGAAGAAATTATTTTATTTGGAGAAGAACTGGTGTGGTAGCCATTCAGGGAGCTGCTTGCCTGCTTGATTTTTGAAGCGTAGTTGTTTTCCTGCTGTGCTTCATGCTTATTTTCAGGAGCTTGTTTAGAAGGTTAAAATCATGGGACTGATGAGATGACTGTTTTTTGGTTCTGCTTTTACAGCGTGTTGGCCAAAGAACGAAACTGTTCTGGATCTAATTATCAAGAAATATAATACATTTATTTCTTGACACAGCGATACTTCCATAAAGCACTGAAGCAAATGTAATGTACAATATTACTTAGTCTCCTGCAATGTAGTTCAATGGAAAAAATCTGTCCTGATAAGGGCTTGCAAAAAACCCTCTGAGTTTCTCCAGACCCCAGACATTCTCCTTTCCACCACTAGCCCTTGCATCTGTCTAATCCCATAACCTGAGCTGGGTCGGTACAGGATGGGGAGCCAACTTTTTAAGGAAACACTGTTTTTCATGGCAATTTGGTGCATGTAGAACTTTGAAACATTGCACAGGGGCAGAGTGTGGGGTTCGGAGGCTGTGAGGGGCTGGATGAGCAATGTCCTCATGTCTCCCTGAGCCCCATGAGTAGCAATGCTCTAGGGGGGTTCCCCAATGCTCTAGGGGGGTGCCCAGGTGTCGGGAGGGGCAGCAGCCGATTCAGGTCCCAGGACTCTGCTGGCACCAAACCAGTTTTCTAAGATGCTCCTGAGACAGAGATACTTTCCTCTAGTTAAGGTTCAAAGCAAAATCCTTGGCTTGTTAAATGCTGCTTGGTACGTTCTTGCTAGATTTAAGCATAGGTAGTCACTTCTGTGGGCACAGTGTCGTTTGGGGATTTCTGGCTGTTTCTTTTCCGAATCCTTGGCTGTTTCTCTTCTGGAAAGGATATACTTTCAAGCTTGTCTGTAAGTGCTGAACTGGGGGGGAATTATTAAACATGGATCAATGGGTGCTTCTTGGATGAAGTTGTATGTTCTTTTCTGTTTTATAAAAATATTGTGAGAAATAAGGTGTGAAAATTGCTTCTGTTTATTGGTGGTGGTGCTAGAAGAATGATTTACGTAAATTACAAAGCTTACTTATTTATTCACCAGAGCAATTTCCCTTTTGTCTTTCCTTGGGGCATTGAAGGCTTTTTTTATGTTTTTCTAATCCCATTTGGATATCCTTCTCTAAAAATACCTTCATCCTGTATACCTGTCCTGTGAAAAACATGGATTTCTACTTAAAGCTTTGAAATGTAAAATATAGTTGATATATTTCAACAAGGTAGATTGTCAAACAGCTGGAAAATGTAGTCTCGTGCCACTCAATGTGTTTTTTTCCTCTGGTAGCTCCTGCCTTGGGTTTAGACCAGAAGGTTTAGACCATTCAGCGTCTGTGCTTGAGTATCTCCTTCCAGCTTGTTGCAGTCTTTGTTTCCATCCCCTGAGATGCCGTAGTTAGTCACTGGTGTCTGGATTCGTTTTTGCAAATGGCTGTTTGGCCTGGTACAGTCAGATTTATCGGTATTTGGGGAAATTTGGGAGTACTTTATTTTTTCTGCGTCATTGGAGATGATTTCTGCTGAAGCTTCCTGCACTAAACGAAGGTTTAACGTGCAGTGAGGAAGCTGGTGGGGAGTGATGTGTACTTACATCTCCGCATATTGTCTCGGTGTTTCAAACTGTGCCAGAAGAATAAAAGCCCTTACAAAAGATAAAATGAAGGATGAGATGCCACTTAGAAGTCTTTAATATTAATGCACTTTTCTCTGTAGTAGTTTTTTGAGGATTGAGATTGGGGGAAATGCTTTTGTAAAAACAGATACTTAGAAGGAGAGATTATTTAATTTAGTTTTTCTTGGCAGTTTTTAACTGGACTGCTGACACCCTCGGTATCACCTTTGGTGTTCTTCCTGTTATAGAATGATAGAATGGTTAGAATTGGGAGGGACCCTCAAGATCATTGAGTTCCAACCCCCCTGCCCTGGGCAGGGACACCTCCCACCACACCAGGTTGCTCCAAGCCCCCTCCAACCTGCCCTTGAACCCCTCCAGGGATGGGGCAGCCACAGCTTCTCGGGGCAACCTGGGCCAGGCTCTCACCACCCTCACACCAAACAAGTTCTTTCTAGTATCTAATCTAAATCTCCCCTCTTTCAATTTAAAACCACTACCCCTCATCCTCTCATTACATTCCCTGACAAAGAGTCCCTCCCCAATTATTTATTATCATTAAAATGACTCACCTTAGGATTTATTTTCTTCCCAATTTACTGGTTCTGAAATGCCTGATGTGCCTCCAGACGCTGAGGTCTGTTCCTGACTCTGTAAGTGCTGTATCAGAGCAGCAAGTTGCAGATCTCACAACTGTGTTTTCTTAAGGTGGACTTTTCCTTCCACTGAGGGTAGTGTTAAATGAAAGTTAAATATCCTGTCGTCAGTGTTTGTCCATTCTTTTGTTTGAAGACTTCAGTGTGCATAAACTGAGCTGTGCTAATTCATCAGTGGTACCATAGGCGCAGGGAGAAGGGGAGTTGGTGACACGAGCTGAGAAGGGGGCAGTGGTATAGAAGAAACAAATGATCGGGGTGATCTGTTCTCTGCTTGGAAAGAAACACACATAATCCAATTTCCAACGATTAGCTTAGGCCTGTCTGGTTGCTGATGCATTTCTTGTTGAATTCTGGCTGGTTTAGTTGAATACAAAAGTGTGTTTGTCATGAATGTTTGCATCCAGAGATCTCTTCCACACAGGGGGATTTATTTGTGGGTTGTTTTTTTTCTGAACATAGACAACAGCCCTGTGCACAGGATGTTTTGTGTCTGGTTTTGTTGTATCCCTTTGAGCTTGACATGTTGTGTCTTAATGTAGCCAAACAAGACCAAACACAATTACCCGCCAACTACTTTCCGACTTTTTACTTTCCCTTTTTTTTTTAATTTGCTTTTGTGTTGTTGCAGCCTTTTAAAACTCAGAGGTCAAGCCAAGGTAAAACTCATTCTGAAAAGATATTTACTAAGTTACTCAGATGACTGAAAAAACGTGTATCTGTGTGGGAATGAGTCTTAGTTCTGTTCTCAATTCTGTTGTTGAGAGCCCGGATGGTGCAGGGTGAGGCAGCAGAGCTCTGCTTTGGCAACGGGCAGAAGAACTGAAGGGACACTGGATCCAAGTCATTTGAGCCAACAGCCTGGGTGTGCAATTCGGGGTAAGCTGTGCTTTAGCTGACGCTGCGGGTATAGGGGTAGAAAAGTGATTTAGAGTTGCTTGGTAATTGCTTGACACTTTTGACTTGACCGCGGTGTTGCCAATGTTTGATTTTTCTAGCTCCGCTGGAAGGTGTCTGTTGGGTAATGGTGCTTGTCCGTGTGATGGCTTTGTGAACTGGGAAAATACCTTTATTCAATTTTATTGCATTTTGGAGTGTGAAAATATTGCACAGTTAAAAACCAAACCAAAACCAAACCAACACAACAGCAAAAATCCCTTTACCTTAGAATATCCAAAATGGGATCCTTCACAGTCTTAAAAGCGTGGAGTCACTGGTGTGGTGTTTCTGATGGATTCCTGGTTTTATTAATCTACTAGAAAGAGCCAAGATGTTTCTATATGTTTATGGCCTCTTTGGTTCTTCACTTTTTATGGGATGTCCTGGTAATGCATGTGATTGTAATCAGATTCTCATTATAATATCAATAATTGGTCCCATGACAGCTCCAGAAAGTGTGTATTTTCAAATTATGAGATAGAGTCTAATTGAAACCAGAAATGTTGGAGTTTTTCCTCATGAAAAATGAGTATTCAGCAATAAAGGACTTAAATATTTAATAGTTGTCTCTTAGATGTCTTTGCAAAAAGTGATTCATTTTCTCAGTGTTTCACTCTCTGCTAAAAGAAATCTTACTCTGCTACCTAGTTATAATGATGGATAGGAGATGCTCTTGGCTGGCATGAAGAGACTCTCTTCTGGGTCAGGGAGCAGTAGGATTCTCAAAAAACTGTGGTTGCTTTGAAGCGGTTGTTAAACATTTCTGTTGCAGGAGGAGGATGTGATACTGAAAAACACATTTTCTTGTATGTCAAATGGCCCAAAGGCTCGCAATAACTTGTGCTGTACTCCAGAACAAAATATTCTTGATTTTACTTAGATATTGTTGCTATGACACAATCTTTTCTATTTAACTGTCCTTGTGGCAGCCTGTGAGGTAAAGAAGACCTCTTATTTTGGGAGGTGAAATTTGACTTTTAAAGTCACATTGGGAATCTACAGGGAAGTTGAGTCTCTGATACACAAGTATCATTCGGACTGCTAAATTATTATCTCATTTAGCAAAGATGTGCAGGAGACCATTATCTGAATTGGGGTAACTGGGTTAGTGAATATTTTTAGCAAAGCTGTTAACAGAAGTTGGATTTTTCTGCAAATGTAATCTCTTTTCTTGACTGTATGGCTTGAATCTCTGTATGTAGGCCAACAGTGAGACGTGGATAACGCTGCAACTTCTCAAAGAGCTTTGAGATTTTATATTGTTCACTTAGTCATAATCTTTTCCAAAAATCTACTAAGGAAAGTCATCTGGCTTTTTCTTAATGCGTTGCTCTGTAGTACAAATAGCTGAGTAGCTGCACTTGCAGGCATTATAGACACTAGTGAGGGAAGCACAGGATGCAGTTGGAGGATGAGTATATTTATGTGTGTACCTATATGTATGTTGGACCGGCTCATAACACGCCGTGATGTTCCCTCAAGAGGTGCTGGAGGCTAGCTCAGCTGGAGCAGGCACAGCAAGTGTACCCATCTTGCCTCCTTCGCTCTCTACCTGACGGGATTTGCTGGTGGCTTGATCAATGCCACGTGCCCTTTTAGAGTGCGGTGACTCCTCTGACCCGGGAAGCCACGCTGCTCCCCGGCTTTACTGCTGATGCTCTTAGGAGCTGTTTCAGCTGCGCTGCACGGTTGTCTGCATCCATGCAGCTCGGTCTTCTCCACCTGCAGCGGTCAGTTAGTTCCTCTTTAACAGCCCGATGCTGATTTTTGTCACCACACCAATCATACAAAACACCACTACTGAAGATTGAGACTGTTAGCCTCAAACTGCTACCCCCATCTCGCATCCATCCTCTACTTCTCTCCCCTTTCATATTGCCTTTTATTTTTTTTCCTTTTGTATTGCCTTTTCCCCCCTCTCTCCTTTTATATATCACATTTTCTTTGATTTTTCTCCTTTTAGAATCTATCTATATGCTTTTTTATTTTCTTACCACTTTCTGGGTCAGCCCTAAATACCCAGTGGAAAACTCTGCTGTCATTCGATAAACACACTGGCTCGATTATTTTTCACTTTATGGTATCTTTTACAATTTAACTTCAAAGCAAAATAGTTCAGTGATGCAAACAAATCTTAAAGCAAAGTTAATCTTGCTACACAGAAGCACGATGTTTCTTTATACTTGAGAAAAATGTTTACTTATATTGGTAATAGAGGATTTATTCTATCCATCGCTTGCTTTACGTGCAGCCCAGATTTTCTGAGTATTATAGAATAACCCTAGCCATAAACTTCAAACAAAACTGTTGCCAGCATAAACAATTTATTTTAATGGTACCATATGTGATCATTGAGCTGTGAAGCACTGTTCAAGAGTTGCTTTCTCTCTTTTCGTGGGGGAGGATGGTAGGACTGTGCTGCTAAGAGCTGAAGGAAAATGGAGGCACCTAAGACTGTTTCATACTGGGAATGTTGTGAGAGCCAGTGCCAGAGCTGGGATAAATGATGAGACGTGGCCCTGGCTGTCAGTGCCCGGCTTGGGAAACACCCGACTCACCCACAGAACTGCTCCCCTTTGGGGAAAAAAATGCTGAGATGAATCATTGCTGTCTCCATCGTCTGATGGAGATGTTTGAAGGGCTTTGAGATGGCTATGAAATGTGTAAGTGCAGCAAGCGCCGAACTGGCTGCCTCAGTCGGAGCGAGGAGAAGCGCTGCCTTCAGCATCCCTCCAGGCTCTTCCTCCTCCTGGCAGAAGGATGGGACCCAGCTCCTGGTGCTGCCTGCAGGGCTTTCCGAAGGCTGGCTCAGAGCAGAACCAGTGTATGTGGCTGTTTTCTAGAAGCAGGCTGAACTCTTGCCCTATTTTTAACATTCCTTTTTAAATTCACTTTTGTCATAATTTGTCAATAGCATATCACTTAATATGGGACTTCTGTTCTTCTTAGAATTAAATGAAGTATTTCCTTGTTATGTTTTATGATACATACAGGTGCTATTTTGGCAAAGACAGTACTATATGAATGTATAATATTAACTGAGCTGAGTACATTGCTCTTCTGGTTTGATGCAACTCTTAATCTGTTCATTTCAGTAAAGCTTGTGTTTGGCCTGGTTTGGATTCAGACTTTGTGCTGGAACTGAACAAACCTGAATTTGATTTACAAGTGATCTTACGCTCGTCAGCTCCTTTGTCCCCTGTTTATAGAATGGAAATATTCCCTGCTTTTCTCTTATCTGTTACTGGGTTTGGTGGTTTAAATTTCAGGGTTTTCTGATTTTTGATACAATGGTAGCTGCCGGTACGGAACGAAGTTGTAGGTGTCCAGGGGCAAGCGCTGGACCCCCACTGCTCCTCCAGCTGGTGAGCATCAGCTCCTGCTGAGAGCCACACAGGGGACACCAGGACAGCACTGTCCTGCTGGTACAGCTCTGATCCTGCACTGTGTTGGGTTTTTTCATTAACATCTAAGCGGAGCATTGCTGATAAAGATGACTTGTCACCCTGGCTGCCTGCAGTAGGCAGTGCTCAGCCCCTGGGTAAGCTTCTGGCTCCAAGGCTGAGCTGGTTTGTGTAACAGGAACCACTTGCTTATCATTATTATTATTGTTGTTATTATTATTATCTGCCATTTGGAGTGGCGTGGCTATAAGAGACCTTGAGATCTAGGAATTGTACAGTGGATAAACATCAAGGATGGGGAAGGCAAGAGACCTCTGGCTTCAGGGCAAAGGAGTTTGGGGTGGGATTTTTTGTTGGAAATAGTGCCAAATGATAAGCTTAAAGGTAAGCAGGGTGGCTGGATGTTGAAGTCTGTCAGCAGAATGGCTTGTGACTTAACAGGAAGAGCAACTGCTTATGCTGATGCAAATAAAAGGTCTTAATGATTGTTTGCACTCTCCTTATCCTCCTTATTTTCTGCTAGTTGATGAGTTTTGGTTGTTTCTGCTAGAGAGAAATAGGACTATGAATCATGAATTACGTACGAGACAGGTACTGTGTTTATATGACTGGCATTCTATAGATCGTGGTCCTTTCTTCATCTTCCTTGTCACAGAGGGTCAAGAAACAACACAAGGGCTTTCACACGCGTGTGTAAGCGTTAACGTGGTCTTGGTGCCTCCAAGACACTCTAAGGGAATGGTGTGCGGCAGCCCAGATTGTACCCTGCTTTGAAAATTTGGGAAAAGCAGAAAGAATATATCAGCATTACTAAATCTGACAATAGAATTACCAGCAGATCATTCCAGCCAGCGTTGCCTGTTTCTGGATAATTTAGCAGAAAGTAGGGCTGGTCTGCTGATGTCATTGCTGTGCTGTAAGAAGAGACGTGCTTTATATGTAAGCTGTAACACCTTTCTAGCTGCAGGGAGGGCACGGGAAGGGGTTATGAGCCAGAAAATCTTATTTTTGCACTTAAAAAGCCAAAAATTGCCACGGAAGGTCCAAGCAAAGCATTTGAAAAAGAAATTCTGCAGCTCTTTGTTCTTACAAAGTTCACAAGGGGGTATTTTGTTGTGTGTGTCTGTGTATTCTAACCAGCTCTGTAACATCACTTTTATTCACATTATTTGTGTAACAGTTTGAGCTGTGCTCTGTGTAGTGACACAGTCGGAACCCCTTTGCCAGCTGTCCAGGGAAGCACAGCTTGTCACCACAAATTTCTCAGTATAGGACAAGCTGGCATAGCCGTTGTCACTACCAAATGCAAAGCCTTTTGGAACCAGTTCCACTTGAATAAAACTAAACAACTCTGAATTTCTCAATGATTGACTTAATTTGTCAGTGATGGATTAACTTATCAGAAATGCAAAAACCAGATTCTCAAATGCTCTGTTTTCCTCCTGATAAGTGGTGCAAAAATGGAGGTGGCAGTAATTCTGGCTTGGAAGGGGTTGCAATGGTTTTGTAAGGATGATTTTTTTTTTTTAGTCTCTAGTTGTGTAATTACTTAATGTGATTTCTATGAACTAGAGGTACAAATAAAGAGCGCCTGTACTGGAACAGGATTGCTGAGTATCACCAAACATTGCAGTATCATCACCCTGCTCCCACAAATGTATGGGTTTTACAAATAGGATTGGAGTTTTTTATTTAACACTTTCCCATTTAAGCTTTCCTGGCCCTCATACATCAGAGACAGAATCCTTATTTTTTTTCCATGTATGATTTTGTGTAATTACCTGGCCCCAAATGCTTTAGCTTGGGGAAGACTGGATGATTGGTGCTAAAATTGTGAGATTTGGACATATCAAGTAAAACTGAGAGTTCTGCTTGTTTTTGTTTTTGTTTTTGTTTTCCCTCTGGATAATGAGATTTATAAGGAAATCAGTGCAACAAGCCAAGAAGCAGAAGCTTGTTGATTGTGAGGTTGTGGATGGGAATGAGCAGGTTCCTCTTTATGCAGAGGTTATGGGTGCTCATGCAGGCTGGAGCTGAAGCTCCAAATGTCCAGACTTGTCCTTGGCCGGTGGTGGCTTTGTTCCTCTGAAAGGGGACCTGCCTCCTCTCTCCTCCGCTATCACTTGTCTTAAATTGGGTGTAGTGGGAGGGAGAGGAGAAACTGGGCAAATCGAGATGAGAATCAGAAGAAAAGGTAAAATAAATCAATAGAAGTGTTACCAGAGTGAAAGATTTTTGCAGTGGGAATCAAAGGCCCTGTGAAACGCTGCAGTTCCTGCATGTACCTTCCTGGAAGATCTAATCTCACTCCGTGTTCTTATTAAATAAGCTTTTAGACGTGCACTTCACGTGTGAAGTGCTGACCTTGCAGTGATGGGTACCGTGGAGAATCTGTGGTACCAGGATGGAGAGAAGTGGTGGGTGATGAGCAAGAGCTCATCAAAATGGCCTCGCTCGCACCTGGGGTGTCTCTTCTGTGAACGCAGTTCTCTGTCCCTCTTTGGAGAGGTTTGTTGCCAGGAGCAACTTGTCTGCATTACTCCGTGACAGGGTAATTGCTCTGCCTGCCTCCACGTCTGAGCTTCTGCGAAGGCTCTTCCATGCTCAAATTGTAGCTGTTATTATGGTCGTTGAGATGCAGAGCTGGGTATTTCCAATATATGGGGTATAATGAACAGGGTTGAGGGAAGTACAGAAGTAGTGGTGCTGTCGTTCTCCTTCCTTCATTCTCCGATGTGTTCTCACTGCGTATGTTTTTAATTACAGTGTGTGAAAGGAGGCTAGGGCAGAGTAGTGCTAACACCTCTGTTCTATTGTATGCTTTTAAATTCCTGCTCCAGCATCAGGTCAGTAAACATTCACGCTCCCAGCGCTACTGGCATTTAGTGTCTTGGTTTGTAAATGAGGAAGCAAGTCTAAGTTGTTGTTACTGGTCTCCCAGTGAATCAGGAACGCACTCAACCCGCAAGGCATCAAGATCTGTGGGAGTACAGTTACTCCATTAGATTATGGATGCTGGTATCTTCCTCCCTCACATGTTTTGGATGCTATAAGACTGGAATTTTGAGCGCTTGAGATCTTTCAGTTCTTGAGGGCAGTGGAAAATAATCTACTTGTGCCAGTGGTGCTGTTGGTCCTACAGTTTGCTACCAGTGATCATGGAATGAGAATAATTCAACCCTGTTTGGTGGAACATGTCCCCATGTTCTCACCGTGGTATGCCACCATGCAGGTGCCATTTTGGCTCCGTGCTGGTCAGCACGAAGTGAGGTGGTTTGGGGAGCAGAGATGTGCTCTCTGCCTACGCTGGCTGTTGGGGTCTGGGCTCATTGCTGTTGGGATTACCTGGGTGGTTTCAAGACCCTTCAGGAGTTCCGTCCTCAGGATTCAGTCACACAATAAATCAGTGGCTCTGGATTAAACCCCAGCAGACTGAATGAGAGTATTGCCCAGCTGCAAATGTGAGGGTTTTATGCTGGTGAAGTGCTTTCTCTGCAGAACAAATACCATACAATGCAGGCAGTGGGGTGCGAGCATCTCATTTGTTTCTTCTTGCCAATATATATCCAGCCTGACAGGACGCTCCAAGACCAATGGTGTAGTTTGTTCTCTGATCCCCTTCAATCCTTGCTTTCGCGGAGCACGCTGAAAAGAAAGCTGCTCTACGGACCAGTGATGCCCTCGCATTTTATTTTGACCTCTCCTGACCTGAGGTGGATTTGAATCTACGACTGACAGTGTTCAGTATCCCATTACTAATCTCCTGAGCCACCCAGTTGCCCCATAAATCTGTAAGTGATATGTTTAACAAAGTGGAGATTAACACAACACTGCCACGGCAGAATTAAGATGTAGTTACATCTTGAACCAGGGCTGGTTTATGTTGCTCTTCCCTTCCCTAAGTGGAGCTGAAGGTCAGTGTCTCACTTGGGACTTTTACTTCACCAAAACTGCTTCATTTCATGATTTGAAATATCCACGTAGCTTTTTTTGCATTTTGTTGGAATATTGTAAACACTGATGATAAACAGAGTTGCTGTTCCAAGTGTAACTTATTCTCATAGCCCCCCCCACTGATGACACAGCCTTGTCTGACTCCTCTTCTGTTGCTGCCATGGGGAGCTGCCTGAGAATAGGTTTTACTGCTTTATTTTTCTGGCTAGGAAAATTTTATATTTGTTAAAAGAAAGTCATAGCATTCTTTAAATAACAAAAAAACCAACCCAGTGGTTCAAAACCAATTTTGAACTATTGCATTTTTACAAAATAGACAACTAACACATTGTTCTCTTTTCATTCTCAACTGCTACTAAAATCACAAGACCTTTAGTTAGAGGAGTCAGATTCTCAGCCCTCTATAATTGTGGTACATTTCTTTCTCTTTTCTTCTACAAAAAATATTATTCTGTCTTTTGTTTCTAAGCTGTAAGTTTGCATGCGTTTGTATACAAAAGAAATGATTAAATTCTCTTATCCTGTTGATGCAAGGGCATAGGGTAGGTTAGCTGAAATGCTGGAGCCTGGTAGAACTGGAGAAATTTTGGATAATTTTGGGTCTGGTTTACCTTCAGAGCTCATTAAGTGCTTTTTTTTTCTAGAAAGGTGTCATGGTTTAACCCCAGCCAGCAGCTAGGACCACACAGCCACTCGCACAAGGTGTGTGTTGAAGGTGGAAGCTATCAAAAGCAGGTTAGAAAAGGACCCCATATGCCAGCTGTGGCTTGGAGTATTATGTATTAAATACCCTCACAAGACTTCTGATGTTGAGAGGATCTTTATCTGAAATGCAAGTGACAGCATTATAAAGTTAATTTAATTAAGCCTGTCTGTGCTTTGCTGAAGTAAAATGAGTAGATTTATGAAGGTAGCTTCACATAGGCCAGAAAAGGTCGATTAAATTAGATAGAGCACATTAAATTAAACCAGTAGTTATCTGTTACACATAATGCAGTGGCACGAGGTACCTGAAAAGCAGAGGGATGGTGCAGGGGACGATGTTCTGTTTCCCCTGGGACCGTTACAGTAGCCTATGTCCGATTCCTCACTCTGAGGTTTTGTACCTATGATAAAGCGGAGGGGTCTGCTGAACATACAGTCACATGTCTACTTAAAACTTAGTTTTGTGAGAAAACACACGTGTAAAAAAGTTTTTTGAATTTCTTAATGTGGAATGGGAGGCCCAGGAAAGGGGTGATGATGCACATCTTAAGCTAGTGCTGTACAGAGCATCAAATGGAATCCTTTTCCCCATGATCATTAATGTAGCTTCATCTTTTCAGAGACTAAGTTCAACTGCAGGAGGATATCACTGCTCTCCAAATACCCGGTTCTGTGCCGTTGCATAAGCAGTTAAGTAATCGAGGCCCAAATCTGCAAGCCGCCGCGTGGCGTGCAGGGCGCTGGTGGGCTGGAGGGATGGTGCTAATCCCGACGGCGCCAGGCTGCGCTGTGGAAGGAGATCCAAAGGATGCACGGACCCATCGCTGCTGGTAACGCAGCATCCACACACAGGGCTTTGTGCTGCCGGGCACAGAGTCCCCGAGCGGGCACTGCCCTCACCGAGGCTGCCTGCACCCCTCTGCCCACGGAGAGATGAGGATGGCGAGCTGCTGGAGGAGGCTTTGTCCCGGGGCCTTTCCCTGTCCTGTTGCTGAGCCACACAAGGAGTCCCAGAAGAGGAAGAGGAGCGAGTCAGTTGCCCTCAAGTAAGAAGAGGTCCCATTTTCCATGCTGCTGTTGTGTGCTGCAGCCTCCAGCAGCGATGGAGCTCCTGGGGCACTGGGTGCTGCTTCTCCAGCCCCTTGACCCACAGCCTTCCTCCCAGCTGGGAGGGCTCTCTTAGCCTGCAGTTTCTCTTCTGATGGCAGAGCTGGGAGCTGGAAGATGGTTTGCGCTGCTTTTTATTACCAGCATTACATTGGTAACATCCCATCTGATCAGCTGAGAAGCGCTGAGCTTTTCTGAAAGTTAGAGCTTTTCCAGGGACCGTGATGGCTGGACACCAGGTCCATCTCATCCTCTGGAGCGGTGACTACCTTGTACCAATACAAGTAAATAATAATGGAGAGTCGTGACTCTGAGTATTGCTGTGTCAGAATTATAAAAAAAATTATTGCCAAAGAGTACTATTTAACAGTTGACTTTGTATTGGGAGATCTTTATACTTAAAATTCATATAAAGTTTCTTTAAGAGTATATTTTCCAGGTCGTGCATCTAGGTGGAAGAAAAAGCTTTAAAATAATTTCTAAGGTTTGGTTTCCTAAATTGCAGATCTATACTGAAATAAAAGAATGCTTTCTGGAAACAGGATTTATAGCAAGGAGTTAGAGGTTCTTTCTGCTGAGAGTGAAAGCTAAAAGTGGATCGCTGGCCCCATGCCAAATTCCATCAGCTCCACAGAAATATTCATAAGGTAGATCAATAATTAAGCCCGCTATGCAAAAATAATGCTGTGTTCGACTCAAATTGCTCTGCAGTGCCTGCTCGTACACAACTGCTTGTTTTAATTTATTTTCCAATCGAGTTTTAGGAATATTACCAAGATTTAAGAGTTTCTTTTGGAGAACTTGGTTTGACTGCGTAATGGATTCAGGTTATTCTGAATAAAATTCCTTAATTTTTTTATCCCAGGTGTTCTGAATTCTCATCTCCCGGGTGAGTTGCTGCTGTGCTAATGTTTTCAAAGGGTAAGCTAGTGTGGAAAATGGGTAGGATGGCAGTAGCATTTCCTTAGTCAATATGACTGAATATAGGAAAAATGTAATAATTAAATTTAGCCGTTTTGCTAACATGCATTTATTTTCTCCCTCTGTCTTTAATCCTCATGTTTTCAGTCCTCTCTAGAGCGAAGTGAATTCGGGAGAATGCGTTAGGTCCTGTTTTTTCTTGTGCTTTATCAGCAAAATACTGACAGCCTTGTAGTTGCAGAATTTCTATAACTTGTGGGGAAAAGAAGTCCTTCTATCTAATTAGTTCTATCTAATCTCAGAAGACATTTGCAGGACCAGCTGTTTATCCCACTTGCAAATGGAGCAAGTTTGATGCAGCGTTCAGTAAATGTGGCCTCTACATTTTCAAAGGCAGTGAAGACTTTAATTCCTACTCCTATGGGCTAGAGAGAAGAAGTGTGTCTTCCACCCCCTTCCAAGGGAGAAACTCGGTGCTGCGCGAGGGATGTGCCTCGACTGGAAAATTGAATTGCTGCTGGTAATAGTTTGCTTTCTGCTCTTTGAAAAATTCTGTCTTCCAGGCCTGCAATTATATATCTTTTATTTATAAAACCTCTCCTACAAGAGCGCTTATGGTAGTGAAAACTAGCTGGGAAATAATTTCTCATTAATTAAGCGCCTACATATCCCATGATTCTATTACCTGTATACTCATCTGTTGTATGTACTGGCAGTGGCATCTTGTATGGTATGTTAAACCCACTCATAGATCATTCATTCCAACTGAGTCAATAAAACTTGTCGACTCAAATAGAGAGCCGGAAAAATAATGACAGAGTTTCAGCAGTCATGATTTTGCCAAACGATTCGTCTGATAAACTGAGCCACGTGATTCGGCACCGATTTGTTTCTGCAGAGACCACAAGTTTTCCTGAGCTGATGGTTGTATGAGTGATGCACCCCTTTTACAGGGGTAAAGGGGGATGCCTTTGTCTGACCAGGTTGTGGAGAACAGAATTTTCCTGCCTTCTGAGGGGACAAAGGGCTAAGATGGATGAGAGGGACCCTGTGTACACGATCTCTCTGCCCGTGTCAGCTGAGTGCTCTATTGGCTGGTAGGAAGAGCCGAACCTGGCATCCTGGCAGAAGTGAATCCCTTTCCAGACCTCCTCACCCAGAGATGCAGCTGGTAGCTTGGACACATGGACTTTGTGACAGCACAGTTGCTAGTGCTTAGACCCCTGTACACATGTATGCACACAGAATTAACTCCTTCAGCCAGAAAGAGAGTTAGAAAGGAATTTAATAAGAAGATAGGACTGTGCTGATTGAGTGTGGAGCATGGCCTGCTTACATGACTCATGCTTTTATTCCTTCATCCCATGTTTGTTCCACCACAAATCACCCTCATCCCTCCCTTTCCTTGCCTTTATCTTCCCCAAATCATCCCTTAACTCTTGTACAATCCTGAAGTGTTCTTCCCCTGGATCCCATAATGTGCACTGTACCCTGAAGCAGTCTGAAAGTTTATCCTGAGAATCTTGATGGTTTTCACACCTGGACCATGGGGCAGATACTCTCCAGGGACAGCCTTGGCAGGAGCCCTCTCTGAGTGTCCCTTCCCTTCTGTGTCCCCTGCCTGCCTTTGTGCTTCTGGGCTCCTCTGGAGGTGTGGAGATGAGCCTTGGATGGACAGATGGTTTGCCCTCTTTTCAAAATGAATGTGTGACCTCTCCTTGAGTGTTGTTCAAAATGACGTCCCCCTCAAGGATGTGCTGGCATGATTTTTTGCACGCAAGTATGAATGAGCTTCACCTCCACTTGTAAGTTTGGGGTCAGAACTGCACTAGGCATATCCACAACCACCGGTCGTCATATAACTTGCTCCCAGCTGTTTTCTGATCATGCAGAACAAACTTGCATCTGTCCTGGGATAAATCTGGATGGTATCCTTAATTCTAGGGGATGGTTTCAGGCTATAATTCCTCATCTGACTCAAATGTCTCCTTACAGCCCCCAAAAAGCAAAGAAACCCAGTATTCTGCATGTTCTCTTCTTCCTTTTTACTTTAGCAATTATATATCCGAGCTACATGCTGGTGTTGGAAATTCTACTCCAAGCCATCCTCCCCTGCCCATGGTTTTTATAAGGGGCTTTGTGTGTGAACCTTGGGCTGTGGATTCTGCCTCTGAGCTCAGATGCCTGAAATTCAGGTATCATCTCACTTAACATCGTGACTGCAGATACACTGTTGGAGTCAACCCCGAATGTCTGTCTGAAGATCACAGGGAATTAATCATGAAATTGCATTAAGGCTCCTAATTCTTAGCATGCAGCTCGAAGCACTGAGCACTTCTCATTTCCTGTCTGTGTAGAATTTAGGAGAGTTGATTTTTTTTCTTTTTTTTTTTTTTTTTAAATAGGAAATGTATTTGGTTATCTTTAATTGAGATAATTGTCAGTCCTAGTGATAGTACCGCTCTGTGATGTTGCTTGTAAAATGATGGTTTTGGTAGCACAGGCATTTATGGTCAGGATTCTTTTCTGTGCTTGTGAAATTCTCTGATTTTTAAATGCCAGGCCTGTAAACTCGATAGGAGGCTCTAAACATTAAGCTGGTGAAACATTGATTGGTAATACATATGAATAGCGTTCTCCGTGCTATCGAAGGGCCAGAAGAGAATGTATCTAGCTGTCAATACAACTTCAGCAGGAATTGTGTGGGTGGATCGGAGCACTTATCCTAGCCATTATGCAGCAGTGGCAGAAGTTAATGGAACAGATTGTCAGGGGGACCGTAGGAAGTAATGGCATAGGAAGGAAGATGTGATTTATGTATGAGAGATAATCCGCTGCATGTAATGAGAAAGTTTGAAAAATAATGTATGGAGGCGGCACACAGATAAAACTGTTAGCAGCAGCTCAGAAAATAACACTTTATTTCTAGCTGCTTATTGCTTTCTCGAATAAGCGCTAATAAGGCTGAAATCTTCCTGGTTTTGGTATTTAATTTAAGATGAGTTACATTTGAAAAAAAAATAATAAAAGCATTTCTGGTATTTCTGAAGATGACAATAAGGGGAAAAAGTACTTTTCGGGAACATCCAAAAAAGGTGATATTCATGCTTGCTCACCCTCCCTCTCTGTTTTGGAACAAAACCTTTGGATCTGCCAGTGTGTTGTCTCTGTAGGGTGGATATGGCTTCTGTTACCTTTGAGGAAAGTCTGTCAAAAATTAGGAGCTTCTAACAACAACATCCTCCAAACCCCC
>JAHREE010000229.1:5853136-5917680 GCA_033628505.1 Tringa tobata
CAACAACATCCTCCAAACCCCCCCCCCAAAACTGCAGTTTGCTCCAGAGAACAGTCTTTTATCTTAACAGTATCTTGGCAGCTGAATGGCCACAGCTTTCCTTCAAGCTGGGCATCTTCTCCCAGCTAAGGTGTTGTGGCCTCCTCTAGCCCTTGTAAGATGAGGCTGAGCTCCTGTGGGACACATCCAGAGTGGGTTTGTGGGCCGGGATGTGGAAGGGGTAAGGGACAACCTGGTAGGAGAGGTGATGAAGGTCACAGCCTGCCACCAGGAGCCTGGAGCTGTCTGGAGATGGTGGTGAGGAGGACTCCAAGGAGAGCTGGTGTGACAGAAGGGTCAGGAAGCTGAACAAGTTGAGTGGGGTGACACGGAAGGTTCCCAATGTTTCTCCAACGTCAGAGAGCCAAGCAGGAACTTCTGAACAAAGAAAGAAGGAAGAGGCTGAGGAGCCTAAGGAGGCAGCTGGTGGGGTAGGTGAGGAGAAGAGGGTTGAGCAGGATTGAGAGGATTTAGGGCAGAGGAGAAGCTCTGGTAGAGCAAAAGAAGCATAAACTCTCAAACTGAGGAGAGACAGAGGGTCTGTGCCCACTCATTGTACCCCCCTCTGGGGAAAGAAACATCAGCCTTGAGGTGTCTTTGTCTAAGATCAGCGTGGAGATGAAGCCCAAAAAGCCTCCCCAAAAAACCTGTTAATGCTGCTTGGATAACGGAGTGCTCTCTGTGCAGTCAGTGACAGATGCTTTGGGATCCTTCATGTTCATTTGTTTTCTTCAGATATCAGTGATGGGTGTTCCAGTCTTTTAGCTTCCCAGAACAAAAATCCTGAGGAAGAAATTTGATCTATGGAGCACGTTTGTGAATCGCTGCTTTACATTTACAGCTTTTCGGTTTGACAGATAAATAACAGTTGCAGCTGCGAGCGGCACAATTAGGATGGGATTGGTTTTTGGGGCGTTGGAGCTGTTGAGAGCTCAGTAGAACTGGATTGATTGCAGCAGAGCAATGCTTGCCTGGAGTGGCATGTTTGTCGTGGTAGGATGATGTACTGGCATCGCTCTCTGCTGCTCTCACATTGCTTAGCTAATAAGCCTCAACTCAGGCGTGAAGGAAATAAATGGGATAAGTGCATGGCTGAGGTTGTGTGTCCGTGTGTCTTTTGGCTTCTTGCATTAGGGCTTATTGTATAGTGCTTGGAATAAGCAAAATGAGGGTAAGGAGGTAAAAAGTCCATTTGAGAAATTGTTCCAGAATAGTCATAGCAGGACTGGGCAGCCCTTCTCACCCTGGGAATGAAGAGCTTTGTCCAGCTGAGAGCCACACAATTTGCACTGTATGGAAAGCTGTGGAGAGCAGAGTTTGGGGTAGGTGTCAGCTGGGTGCTCCCAGCAGTCCTACCACTCTCCTGGGAAACTGGGGCTGCTGTGGGTAGGGGTTGGAGTCTGGGGCTGGCTGCATTGGGGATCACAGAATCATGGAACTGTAGGGGTTGGAAGGGACCTTCAGAGATCATCTGGTCTAATCCCCTGCCAAAGCAGGGTCACCCAGAGCAGTTGTGCAGGATGGCATCCAGGCAGGTTTGGAATATCTCCGGAGAAGGGGACTCCACCACCTCTCTAGACAGCCTCTTCCAGGGCTCTGCCACCCTCACAGGAAAGAAGTTCCTCCTCACGTTGAGATAGAACTTCTTATGTTCAAGTTTGTGCCCGTTCCCTCTTGTCCTGTCACTGGGCACCTCTGAGAAGAGCCTGACCCCATCTTCTTGCCACCCACCCTTTAGATGAGCATTGATGAGATCCCCTCTCAGTCTGCTCTTCTCCAGCTGAACAGCCCCAGGGTTCTCAGCCTTTCCTCAGCAGAGAGATGCTTCAGTCCGCTCATCATCTTCTACTGGACTCTCCCCAGCAGTTCCCTGTCCTTCTTGAAGTGGGGGGCCCAGAACTGGACCCAGTGCTCCAGATGGCACCTCCCCAGGGCAGAGCAGAGGGGAAGGATGACCTCCCTCCACCTGCTGGTCACGTTCTTTTTAATTCACCTCAGGAGACCATTGACCTTCTTGGCCACAAGGGCACATTGCTGGCTCATGGTCAGCTTGTGCAAGACTCCAAGGAGAGCTGGTGGGAAATTGATCTGAGTCATCTCTTTGGGCTTGTGTCTTATCAAGTCGGGTGCTTGGGTGGCCCAGTGTTCACCCCACGCCAGCACAAGACCATTAATTATTTGCTAAATAATTTATAAATTGCCTTCTTATCCTTGATCTGAAATTCTGGGACGAAACACGAAGAACACACGTCGCAGACAAACACCTCTCTGTCTTACTTCCCCTGTGGCTGTTCAGTACCCGAGTTTAAGGAGCAGGCAAGTGTAAGCTTATGATCTGCTTGAAGTAAAATCAAAGTGTGACAAAAAATAGCTAATTGAGCAGAGCATTGGAACAGCTGGCTGCAAATGGCAGAAATGACACGTCAGCTCAACAGAACAAGACTCCTCCATCGGGTATCCAGCCACCTCGCAGTTGCTTTGAAGCCCTCGTTATGCTGTTCTCGGAGCAGGTGTCATGTCTTCGAAGGGAAATATTACAGGCTTTGATGGAAGATAAGAAAGATGCTACACGTACACTTAGTGTAACTTTAAATGAAGGAATTGTATTTTAAATGCAGATGTCTTGCTTGGTTTTGAGTTGTAAGGAACTGAACTGCTGTCTTAGAAATTGATTTGCCTTTTAAGTGTCAGCGAAAGCTATTTTTAGGATTGCTAATACGTATTTCTCTTGTAACCAATTACACTTGCTACAAAGAGGAATCAAAATTTGCTGGAAGTGTACGTGCAGGTTGTGCTACACGGTATATACATATGAATAAGCATCAGTCATGCTGTCACCTGGGAATTAGGGCAGCTTGGTGTCTATGGTGGGACAAATTGTGGTTCACAACCTGGAAGTGGCCCTGATCCCATTCAAGACATCATTTCAGAGCTCTCTCAAGTGGCATCCCGTTATTTGTTGGTCCTAAGGATAAAAATCATAATGATTTCTGAATATAATATAAGCTTAGGGCAACGTAACAGTCTGCCTGGGCTGCTTGTTTTGGGTCTAACCTATGGTTTTACCAACACACGTTTGCATGTTTAGTGTAGAAATTAAACCAGGCTGTTTCTGCTGAAGGAACACATAGTGTGCTGGGACTGTGCTGGGACCACACTGGGCCACCTCGGCCACAGCAGATGGCAGCTCTCGGGACCTGCAAACTTCTGATTCTCTCAGGTCTGACAGCTGTGTCTCACACCACAGCTTTTGCTAGTGCACAGTAATGAACAGCAAATCTTTTGCAAATATTTATATGGCTATTCCCCCGTAACTCCTTTCTCCAGAGGGAGAAAATAATCCACTTTCATTTGCTGATATTTCAGCTTATTGTTTCCTGCAACTGTAGCTGCTGACCCAAATGTGAACACACAGAAAACATATGCTATGTTTTATTTGCCAGCTATAGAAAAGATGGTTTCGGAGCACACGAGATGTCACATCTGTTTATTCAACAAAATATTGTCGTCTCCATTGCACTGAATGGCTTCCTTTGTAGTAAATGCTGCATTTCAGGATGCCAGTTAAATTGGGTCTGTAAACAGTTTTAAATGTTCTTTATCTTACAGAGTTTCTCTTTTGTTTGCAGCAAGGGAAGCCGTATGTCTTTGATAGAGTGTTACCTCCTAATACAACCCAGGAACAAGTTTATAACGCCTGTGCCAAGCAGATTGTTAAAGGTAGGTGTTATCTTTGTTTATTCCTGCTTGGGGGGAGGGAAAAAGACGTCTCCTGTCCCCTCAAGCTATTTAAAGACAGGATAATAAATGTTTAGATGTCTGTGTGGGAGTTTAGTAATTAGTAATTCCAAACATTTCCTTTTTAAGGACTCGTCTGTGTAAAAAAAAAACCAACCACAAATAAACCAAAAAAACAAACAAAAAGAAAAAGAGCTGAAGGAAGTGCAGTAATTGTTTCTTACTTTCTCCTCGTGTGTGTGACTGTTATTCTGCACAAATATTTGCTTTTTGTGATATATGAGAAACAACAAAAAGCATGTTCTTCGGGCAGCAGTGAGCCTGTTCAGTATGGAAAGAGCTGTGTCCTTGAATGCAAGGATGGACTATTAAAGGAAAGCATAGAAGGCGCTGGTTTTGTACCTGCTTTGCATGCAGATAGCTTGCATTTAAAAATGAAACGAGGGCACGTGGATAGCATCCTATTTGTTTAAAACAAAACCTTCATAAACTGTTGAAATATCAAGATTTTAACTTGGGAATCAAACTTTTTGGGTGCATTTTAATTGCCTGCCATAGTTCCCCCCCCCCCCCCCTTGCACATCACCCTCAGTCCTTTTGCTTGGTTCTGATGCTGGGTAGTCCACCCATGATGGTATTAACAACTGGATACTCTATCCATAATGGTATTACAGCTGGATACTCTATCCATGATGGTATTACAACTGCTACAGCACGTCAGGGGTTACGAGTAGTACCTGGTCTAGTTGTTCTCTGGACTTGTGCAGTTTCCCTGTGCCCCCCAAGATTTGGTTCTCCCCTTTTGTTATCAAATCAAGGTATGCAAACATCAGGAATGGTGTCAGAGCTGGTCAAAGTTGTGCTTTTATAGCAATTCAAGGCTGCATGTTGAACGCGGTGGGATTTATGTGGCATGAGAGATTTGGGGTTGCTCAGAGGTGCAGGATCTGCTGAAGCAGCGTTGAAGGACTTGGTAGCATTCCAGGCGTTGGAGCTGGATCTGCTGGATCTGCCGGTGGGGAGAGGTCCCTGGGGTGACCAGCCCTGCTGCAAAATCTGGGTTCTCTTCTGGAGGAAATTGCTTGGCTCGCTCAGAGAGCCTCGAGCAAACCAACATGTGTGTAGTCTAGATGATTGGGGGTGAGGACCAGAAGCTAAATTATTTGATGTCGGAGAGAGGAAATGAGTCATAAGACTTTAGTTGCTTCTTCTCAGCGGGGAGCCTAATTATGGTAATTTTGACTTCAGATGGGTAAGCCTTTAATAAAAACTGGTGGGATTGGAGTTGTAGAGCTTAGAAATCATTAGTTTGGGTTGCTGACACACCACTCAACTTTTGGAAGTTTGGGGAACTGTTTCAATACTCCAGCGTGTGCTAACAGAAGCAGCAGAGTGCTGTTTGTAGCCTTGCGGAGGGTATTTATATCCCCTGTGGAAGTTGGTTTCCTCTGAAAATAGCAAGAGAAATAAAATCCTGTTTGAGAGCAATTTAGAAGACCTAAATCAGTGACTAAATCTTCTTCATTAGCCAAATAGCCAAATACTTCCCAAAGTCCTATTTGAAAATAGAGCTCAAACACACTTTTGCATGTGTGCTAACTTAAACCTTCTAGATACCTCGAAAGGCAAGTTTGATGGTGGGGAAAGGGTGTAGAAGAAAGAAAAAGAGGAAGAGAAATGGGGGAAAAAAGAGAGGAGAGGATGAGAAAGTGAGGAGGGTGATGGGGAGGGAGAGAAAAGTGACGGGGGCAAGAAAGAGTGTGTAAGGGAGGGAGGAAGAGCACAGCGTTGCTGGAGTGATGTTCTTGAGCTCTGGGCTTACATTTCCTTATGTTTAATTTCCATTTTAAAGCCTAATAAAGTGACGGACTGGGCTGTTTCTGATAGACTGGAACAATGTCATTTACTACATGGAAATATGAGCCGAGCGCATTACAACTTGGAGCACTATTTAAATCTTTGAGGCTTTTTTAGATAGCTTTTCAAGGTTGCCATTTGTTATCAGATTTCATTATGCTCCCATGAAATGGCTGATGGTTTCATTGTTTAATGTTATTACAGAAAATGCCAGCTGGCCTAATAGTCTCTAAAACAATGCTTACAATAACCATGTTGACAATAAGAGTGATCTCAATGAGGTCTTTTTCACTAAAGAAGAAATGGGATTAGGCTTAAGTAAACAGGTCAGTGACTAAGGCAATGTATTTCACATTCCATATGTGAGAAACATGAGAAATAAGGAGGTTTTTTTAGAGAAGGAGAATAAATCTGTATGTTACAAAGATTTGCATTGGGGTGGGTACTGGGGATGATGGTTGCTCAAGGTGCTCCCAAGGGCAGAGGTCGCAGTAGTAGAAGTGTGTGGGGAACCATCACTGGTGTGTATCACCACAGTTTGGTTTGCAATTTTTAAACCAAACTAAGAAATATCTCCAAATCTGAAAGCGAACAATAGTGTGTGATTGCCACCACTTTTGCTTTGTTTCCCATTGCTTTCTATTACCATAAAATAGCTTTATCTTCTCAATCTACACAGATGCATGTGTGTATCCGGATTTTGCATCTTTCCTACAATTACACTGAGGGGAGAATATATAATAGCCATGTATTGCTGAGCACTGGAGCTGGGAGCACGTTAGTACACATGTGAACATCTCTGCATTTGTGTATCCTCTAAGGAGGAGAAAATTGCTTTAATGTTTTTTTTTGGGTGGTGGGGTTGCTCTCACTGGGTGGCTTATTAACTTTCTATTCTGGTTACAAAAAGGGCCTCACGTTCCGAGTCGTACAACTAGGAAGTTCAGAGATGGAAAAGATAAGTATAGAGCTAAAAATCTGGTCATAGAAATCACAGAATGATGTGGGGTTGGAAGGGACCTTCAGAGATCATCTAATCCAACCCCCTGCCAGAGCAGGTTGCACAGGAATGTGTCCAGGTGGGTTTGAATGTCTCCAGAGCAGGAGACTCCACCACCTCTCTGGGCAGCCTCTTCCAGGGCTCTGCCACCCTCACAGGAAAGAAGTTCCTCCTCATGTTTAGGTGGAACTTCTTATGTTCAAGTTTGTGCCCGTTCCCTCTTGTCCTGTCCCTGGGCACCACTGAAAAAAGACTGGCCCCATCCTCCTGACACCCACCCTTGAAGTATTTATAGGCGTTGATCAGATCCCCCCTCAGCCTTCTCTTCTCCAGACTAAACAGACCCAAGTCCCTCAGCCTTTCCTCGTAAGAATGAAGCTGAAAGGAATTCTGTAAAGCCATTTGGTCTTTCTTCTTGCCATTAAGACTTCTGTGGTAGTCAGTGGTCCATTTGAAAGGTCTCCAGTCCATTGCTGCCCTTGGGGACCTGTTGCAGAGCTCTGCTGGGGACTCTGGTTCTGCTGGAAAGGCTTTCTGGGTCCCTAAACTGAGTGAGTCTGTGGTGTAGCCCCAACACAAGGGCTGTGATTTCAGACTGTTGCTACTTGGCCTGTCCATCCTCATCAGGAAAATCACCATCTGGCAGCAGTTGAGTGGCCAAGTCGAGTAGCTCCCTTTTGTGGGGAGGGTAAATCAAACTGAAAATCATTGTGGAGAGAGTTGGACCAGGAGCTACGAAAAGCACTTGGACTTTTTTTTTTTGTTTGGTATGAATGACATAAAAAACCCAACTGATGTTTGTTCAGTCACTTTGTTCATCTGGTTTTACCCCTCCTCTCCCTTGCTCTTAAGTTTTGTGCAGGCCATTTCCATCAGCAACTGCCTTCTCTCTGTATCCAGTTGATAGATGGTTTATTAACTATCTTAAGGTAGAAAGTCTTCCAACAAAAATAACCTCTTTTCCCACAGAGACCACTGACTTTATTTTAATTGCAGGTGATGCAAAGGACTGGGGTTTTTTAATAGAATAAGGTATTTTTTGCTAATTGGGGCAGTATATTGCTTATCTGTGCTTCCTCAAGCAGTGATGTAGGTTGGCATACCTTGATGCAAATTCTGAGCAATTTTCTTACATAACAGTTGATTAATCATGTTATTTTTCCCCCGAGGCTGTGTACCAGTATAAAGCTCACATTGTGTGTTGTGTTCACCTGGAGATAATAAGCCTTTTTTTTTTTTTTTTTTTAATTCAACCTATTTTCTTAAAATGTTAATCAAACCTGGCAAAAATTGGAAATAGCAGTAGCGAACTCTTAGATTGTGTTTAACTGTCCTGTGGTAGAATTTAAAAGGTATTTGGATGCTAGATGATGTTTTGGAAACAAAAAGGAGTTGCATGTGTTTCCTTGAGGATTTCTGAATTCCTTTTAGGACAACTATTTATAGTTTTTGATGCCTAAGCACCTTTGACATTCTGGTTCTCTGCACCTTCCAAATATGCGTTGGGTTTCATCTAAAGAGAAAAAAAATCCCTTCCTTTCCCAACTTCTAGCTAGTTAGACCCATTGGTGCGAGTTGGGTGGAGCTCCTGGCAGAATTCCTTTTAAAGTTTAAATCACCAACAATCTTCAGGAATTTGCTAAGCAGCTTTTTTTTTTTTTTCTCTTCTTAATACTTTAATGTCTTCCAAGGGCAATGCTTAGTTTCCTTGGCAAAAAAAATGCTGTTAAAATTGCACCCCTGAAAGTTGTGCAGCTGGAGGGCCAGCAGTGAGGGTCACCAGTTCTTCAAGCTCCTTGTGTTGTAGTCCTTCCCTTCCGCTTGAGTTTATTCTGTGTTGAGCTGAAAAATCAATGAGATGTTCCCTTCAGAAAAGAACTGGTGAATGAATGTTTTGAAATACCAATAATATGAGATTTGGCCCTATTTTGAAGCCTGTTGGTGAAATTATGGGTCAAAGGCGTGAACTCAAGATAGCACTGTCTATGGCTGGACATCTGTGGTTTTATCTTTGCAATTATTATTTATAATTCCTTATTTTAAACTTTGCTTCCTTAAAGCAAGCATAAGCAGTGTCATCTATTTTTATAAACAGATGAGGATGCTAAATTCATACAAAATGTTCATACTGGAATGACAGTAATTATAGTGTCTAACATTGTCATTCTTCTAGATTTCAAGATTTGAAAAATTTACCCAGCAATACTCTGGGGGGGTCTATGCAACCCCTGGCATGTTGGTCCTCTTCAGCTCCCCAAAATAGTTCTCTGTGTTTAATTAGAATATATATTTTTAAATGGTTTCATTCCAATTTCATCCTTACTCACAATTGCTCTGTAGGAAGTGTGGGTCTCTGTAGCAGTTGTCATTGAAAAAGATCTCTTTCCTTTATCCATTTCTTTTCTTTGAAATCACCATGTGTGGTTTTTCTATGAATTTTTTCCATGCTTGCTCTTTCTTCATTCTTTTTATATTTTTCTAACATATCTTATTTAATTATCCTTCCTGTCTGGAACATCTACATGCACACATACGGAGATACAAATAAGGACATATGTGTGTGTGTTTATGTAAGTGTAATATATATGACATTACATGTATTAATATATAATATAGTCATGTGTCTGTATTTACTATAAATACACACACAGACGTACACTTTTTTCTCCTGGCAGCCTCTCTTAGTATGAACTGTAGAGGGTGGGAAATGTCACATATTTCAGAATCTGAAAGGCCAGCTCTGACAGCGGGGGCTGCGTTGGGAAGTGGCCCTGGACAGGAACCTTTCTGCCCTGCCAGATGGCAGCTGGGCTTTGGTGGCTGCTCTCGGTCCCCTCTGCAGGCTCAGAGAGTCCAGCTTTCCTTTTGCTTTTCTTTTTCACCGTTGGCTTCCCCCTGGCTTTGGTGTTGGCAGAGCTCTGGGGCCAAGGACGATGCCACTGGCTCCCTGCAAGAGCATGGGGCACGGTGGCAAGGGGAAGGTGGGGGTTTTGAAGCAGAGCCCCCTGGTCAGCATCCTTCCCGCTGAAGGTTTCTTTTGTTCTTTATTAGCAAATATAACAGGTATGATTCCCTTTTATACATGAAAGCTGCATAAATAGGTGGCCCTCCTTAAGACTTTAAATTCACTTGCCTGGAGCAAGTCCAGCTCTAATCCTTTCAATGAATGGACGTGGGACTGTGTGTAAGAACCAGCTGGTTTACAACCCTCCCGGGTTTCTGAAAGCTACTACAGCCATTAACCACTGCAAAGGGAAAAACGGGTATTTTTATATCTTGATGCAATATGAAATTATTCATTCTGCCTTGAGAGAAGCATATTTTCAATAAAGCAAATTCCTCTTTGCCTGACTTTCTTCTTGCTTTGCTCTCCTGCTTTACAGATGAGCTTGGAAATTAATGAGGCCATGAAATCTTGAGGGTGGTATAGTAGTAGGAAAAGTATGAGCTTGTTTAACTTTTTTTTTCATTCTGTGATGGTTTAAAATACATTTCCATGTTGCACAGGTATATTGGATAGTATCTAGTGTACAGAGAACTTTTTTTTTTTCCAGGGAAGAGAGAGATGTCAATAATTCTGTAATTCTATGGGTTAGATTTTATTATGATTTTTTTTTCCTAAAGATAGCTAGCTATGTCATATTTTTTCCATTCCTTATTGTGCAAACTATTTACTAGTTGACCTTCAGCATTGCAAAAGGCTTATGAAATGCTGATAATCCGGCTTTAAGACGTCAATGTGATTTTTAATTGTTTTCCTCCTTCTTGCAGATGTTCTCGAAGGCTACAATGGCACAATCTTTGCTTATGGACAGACATCATCAGGAAAAACACATACTATGGAGGTACAGTGGCAAAATTCAATCAGTTTGGTGGCAACAGTAGAATAACATGTCCCAATTACCTGCACAAACCAGTTATCTGGAGCACTCAGCTGTGAGTGACATATAAAAAGAGATCTGGGAATGTTTAGCTTCTGCTGCCTTTTAAGCCATAGTATTTCTTTCAATGTGGAGTCTTTTTCAAGAGATGTCTGTATGTATCTACCTAAATTAACAAATAGCGAGTCAAAAGCATCAAGTATAGCTTCTCCCTGTTTGTCCTAACAGTTTAGGTTATGTGTATACTTTATAGGGTTTGGGTGCGATTTGTTAATCCATAAATGAAAACAGTAATAAGGGTCTGGAGAGTTCCCTTGGATGCGGGATAATGAAAATTCATGCCTGGGTTATTGGTTTTCTCATTTCCACTCCTCTTCTGGGAATACCACTCGCACATGCTGCAGCACAGAGGGATGAATTTGAGAATTGTTGAAAAGAATACCAAATTCTACCAAATTCCGGTGTCTGAAGTCCTCAGTCTGTTTATATTTCTGCTACACGAAGTGTGAGAGTGTCGTTTTTTTTTTTCCTGTGGTGGTTTTTTTTTCTTTTTTAACTGTTCAGTTAGAAGATCCTTGGATATTCTAGTCTGTCGCTAAAAGAGGCGGATCATTCAAGCATTTAATCCTCACATAGGATTGTTCCCTCGCAATGCTGTACAAGCTGGATGTCTTGGAGCGTTTCAGTTCGGCTGTGAACTGTGATGCAGGAGGCTGCAGCAAAGTTTGGCTAAAGGAAAGGAAAAAAATGAGCTTGCGTTTGTTTAACAGCATCAGATGGTTTTGCTACACGATTAACACGGGTGACCTCCCTAACCAGAAGGTTAAAGGAGATGGAAAGCAATATTCTCTCGAGCCAACGGGCCCTGGTGAAATTGCCGTTCGATTGCCACAGTTGCTCCTTTCCTGGAGGATGCAATAACTGATGCCTCGTGTCTAATTAAGTCTGTCCTTGGGAGGATGGGGGGGGTGAGGGGTGGAAATCACTAGCTCAGCCCTCACAGATGGCACAATGGCTGAGTAATCCACCAGCTCTGAATGTAATTAAATCAAAATGTCTGCAGGGCTTGAGCTGGTGCTTCCACATGGCATGGGGAAAGATCTCGTAAAGCCAATTTATATTCAGAATTACAAGCTGCGATAAAGAAGATGACTGTAGAAAAATGGCTGTTTTACTTATTTAATAAAAAAAAAAGCTGTCATTTTAAAGTGGAATCAAGTCTATATTCAGTTTTAATCCCCCTTTTAACTGAACATCCTCTTGTAAAATTACTAAAGTATGTTGTGGAAGGAAAAAATAGTCTGTAGTTGAAGAAACAGTAAATCCTCTTGGTAAAGCTGTTACGGAGGATTTTCTGTGAAATGTGAAGTGCTTCAGAGTGTTAGTGTTAAGCTTAAACAGGACATAGTAGTATAATATAGCCAGGATAGGCTTTCTGACATCCATAGGTCTTTCTTCTGTGCTGGATAAAACATTTGCCAACCTGTATAGCAGGATATAACCAAAACTGTCTTAAAACTTACCTATTTCTGCCCAGAAGATTAAAGTGATCGGCTTTGACCTTACAGTCGTGTTTTCAATACTAAGTCCCTATAGGTTGTAGTTATTATGTCAACATCCTGAAATAAACCAGCACTGCCTCAGATGTTACACTTCACTACCTACTGCCTGCCTGCTATGTTTAAATGTGGAAATTAATGTTCTTATTAAAATGAGAGGCTTTAATGAGCAGAGAACTCTCCGTCCTGGTGCTTTGGGGGAGTTCACTAGCTGCAATGTCAGTGTGCCAGCTGCAGCACATTTCTCCAAACTCTTTCTGAGGTTATAGCTAAATCCATGAGAGTGGGCCTTTTTTTTAATATATATTTTATTTCAACTTTCGAGTGAATAAGCCTACCTTTCCCTTTCTCTTCCCTCCCAGTTTATGGTCTCTGTAAATTATAGTGGGACCTGCTTCAATCATCTCTTGTTTTAATAAAAATCCACTGATAATAAAGTAAATTTTTTTAATCAATACATCACAGAGTGCTGGTGTTACAGAGTTTTAAAGATCTTAACTCTTTCTTCACAAAGTGTTGAATGTGATCTTGCTTCAGTGAAATTTCTACTGATTTAAACAGTGGGAAAGCCCAAGCCCAAGAGGTTGTAGATGCCGTGGTTGAGGTAGATGCACGCTTAATCGTGTTTTACAGATTGCTTTCTCTTCTGAGCTAGAGAAAGCAATGTAAAGGAAAGCATTATTATTACAAGGGCTTGTTGAGGCTAGAATTTTTAATTAAATATTTTTATAAGTTGTCATTTACCCAGAGCAATTAGTAGAGGAAAGGTTTGCGTAGTGCAGTGACCCCAAAGCTGATGCACCTCTGTGCAGACAGAAATCTTTGCAGCAGAAATTTGAATTCAAACTGGCCTTTGGCTGGGCCAGCACTCCAGTTTGATCAAAGCTAATATAGAAAAGGGGACACTGCATAGCTGTAGCATTCCTTGTTCTGTAGCTGCTTTTGCCTCTGCTGCCTTAGGCATCACGAGTCCTGCAGTGCTATATAGCGTAGACATACCTTTGGTTGCATTCCTGTGTGCTGAAGATGTACCAGCAAATCTCTGTTTATTCTAGTTTAGGGAAAAACTCCCTTCCCCTCTTTGGGAAGACTCTCTCTGTGCAGTGATACAGGGGAGTCATTCGGTTTCAGTGAGCTTTTCAAGGACTTCTTCAGGGGGATGGGATGGAGAGTGGGAAAATTGTGTTGCAGTCTCTGCTCAATAACAGTGTTATGGGATGGAACTGAGTGCTATGCTGGCAAATTAAAACAAGAACAGACAGAATCCTCCTCGGCCATCGAATGGCCTCCCACTGGCCATTGAAGAAGAGAGGGCTGACCCCTTTGATCCCTCAGCTTAATACTAAGCATGATGCAGATGGGATGAAATAACCCTTTGGAGAGTTTGGGGTCACTTGTCCTGTCCCCTCCTCCCCACAGGTGCAACCCCTCTATGCTCTTCCACTTCCAACCCTCCAACGTGGCAAATAAAAGTGAGCTGACCTTGGTTGTTACAGCAATAGGTATAAGCAGGAGCCTCTCTGCACTCCATCCCTTGGCATTCACTCCAAACGCCAGGCATTATCACTGCCAGAAGCAGACACTGTCTGAAAAACATACCAATAATTTGAGAGGGTGCAGTCAGTTAGAAGAGACTTGATTGAAAAGTAAAATTACTGCCAAGGAAAATGGGTTTTGTTCTGTCTCCAAGCAGGACACAGATAAAATCTGAATTCCCATGATTTGGAATAGTATGGTTACCCACTATGTTATTTAAAAAAAAAGAATTCCATACCACTCTTTGGAATAAGATGCTTTGTTGTGCTGATATGGGCAGTATTACTTGGCCAAAGATATATTCAAAAGGTGTATTCAAGTTTCTAGACTCTGTGTGCTGATGGACTCTTACAACTACTGACTTGTTATTGTGTATTTAAGCAGTTTCATGAAACAATTGAAAAATAACAGTACAGTGTGGGCTGTAGTTGGAAAAGGATTATATTTTGAGTTAATATTTCTATTCAGTTTTTAAGTGTTAGCATTCCTGTACGTGTCTGGCTTTTTCAAACAGAGCAATACAACTAAAAGGAGCCATGCAGCCAGGGAAATTGTTGTTTTTATTTAATATTCAGTTCTTGAAAGAATAGAGGAAGGTAGTTGTGCATATTAACATGGAGAACAGTAGTGTTTGTAAGGCACGGTTCTCTGGCAACAGGCCCAGCAAGCTCAAATCAGAATATATTACTCTTAATCCCCAAATCCCTGCAACCCAGATTTCCCTTTAGCTTTCTAGCATTGTGGTGAAAGAGAAACAAAACACTTTAATTCTTCTTGTTTGTGACATGTTTCCAAATACCTGATTTAACTGCGAGAACCTGGCTGTAATTTATATGTTTGTTTGTGTTTATTCCTCCATCTTTAATTGGAGAATGACGGTGTAGGTAGCGGCAGGAGCTGACAAAACACATAGGTGCTCTGTCGGGTGAAGAGTGCTAACACGTTGAGTCGTTTTGCCACCTTTTTGGTGCACTTAAATCAAATAAAATTCCCCCAGAGCAGCAGACACGTTCACGGGGCCCCACTGAAGGAAGGTGTGTTTGGACAAGGCTTTCTCCTCTCCCGTGCCCACGCGAGGCTTTCCGAGTTACGCTTTGGTTTTGTGTCCGCAGGGAAAGCTGCACGACCCTCAGCTCATGGGAATCATTCCAAGAATTGCACATGACATCTTTGATCACATCTATTCCATGGATGAAAACCTGGAGTTTCACATAAAGGTAAATGCAGAGTGACGCATTACGCAACGGGTCGGGTGGAAGAAAGTCAAGCTGGATGGGAAATCTGCATCCACGCTAGAACGTTCTGCTGCAGGGTTTTTCCTTTCTCCCTTTTATAATTTGAAAAAACACCCCATTTTACTAAGGACATTTACTAGAAATTATCCCATAGAGTTAGTTGCCTTTGATAGACATTTTTTTTTCAGCTCAGGTTTGCTAGTCCCTTGGTTGCCTTGTCTCTCACTGCAGTTGGTAGTAGCCAACTTGGTAAGAAGTAACACACTTACTTCACTGCAGCTTCTCCAAAGACCGTAGCTCAGCCCCACTAGTTGGGACCATAAATACCATTGATCCTCATGACATCTGTGAGAATATTGATAGGGTATAAACAGTCCTCCATAGCATGGAGGTTTGAAATGGAGGAAAAATGGCTCTAGGCAACTTACAGAGGATGTTTAGAAGCAATTCTTAGCTTAAAGTGGCAGTCTAACTTGATTTGAACAGCTACTATGTTTTTCCATGTCCCTATCTCTATCCTAGCCATATGATCTCTCAAATTTTTTGAGTGATGTTTAATTCTTACTGTTAATCCAGTTTCCTGGGGAGCTCTCAGCCATGGGGGGGGCATTGGTCCATCTGGCAGAGTTGGGGTCAGGCTACAGCTTCCTTCCAAGCAGACATCAGTAAAATTACCAGTGGATTGCAGGAAAAATGAGTACTCCTCTGTGTCATCCCTCCCTCAAAACGCACAGAATACACCTAGATAGCTTCAGTAAAGTTAAGTGGCTGAGCACAGGTAGAGTGTGAGAACACCGTCCCTTCTCCTGCTGTGACCAGGTGATGCTCTCTGAGAATGGAGCTCTCCTCCTCTGTCCCTCTTGGGCCTGAAAGTTAGAGATGAACAACTTTTTAGTGCTGCATGGATTAAAGCCCTTGAAGCACCTCTGGGGGTATATATGTGTGTGTATATATATATATATAAAAAAAAAAAAAAAATCTAGCAGAGTACCTCTGAACCAGCTTCTGATCTTCTGGAACGACTGGGTCCTTCTGTATTGAGAACCTTCTTAGCAGTGCCTGTTTGTGGGGGTGCTCATGAAGTACAGAGAGAAGAAGTAGCCTTGCCAAGTACAAATAAACCCTCTTAAATATTTTAATGGACTGTAAAATATGGAACTCCTTAAGAAGCAACACCTGTGAATTTTCCTAGGAATGGCTTCCATAGGAGTGACGCTGATTTCTTTTCATCATCTGTAATGCTGTCCTGTGGCTATTGCTGTTTTACTGATAGCACTTGGATGCACTTTGATAGCACAGATGGGGACCCCCTTGTACAAGACGTAGTAAATGCCTGTCCTGGCAGAAGATTATCACTTTATAAAACATGTTCTGCCAGCGCTGAATTGCTTCAGCGGTTTCCTATCCTAGTTGACGTTTATGAATATCTTAACAGAAAAGCTGCCTAAGTAGCTATGAATGAGTGAGTGATTATACAAGGAGCTGTCATTGAGAGAAATGCATGTTCTGTCATTGGGAGCAAGAATTGAACCAAACTGTCAGACTCTTTGAATAACTGAGCCAACGTTGAAAATTAATATCATTTTTTTTTCTCTCCCACTTTACTAGAGACCCATTTAGAACAGGGAGGGAGACTTGGTATCTCCTGTGTGTGTTGGTCTTCAGCAGTGTGTTAGTAGGATAATATAAAGCATGTGAGTTAAGTCTGGGTGAACCAGACTGTTGAAATGAGCTGGTCCAGAGCATGGCTTTAAATGGGACATCGGGTGAAGTAAATGCACAAAAGCACAATATATCTGTCTTCAGGCAGGAAGATCAACTCATCAGGCTAAAAAATTAGACATAATTTATTTTTCACATGAGACAAAACGATACTTTACTAAATAGCTAGAGTTTACTGACAGCTAGAATTTAACCATCTAGTATTCTAGCTAAATAATCCCTGGATAAAGCTTATTTAGGGTAGGGTTAAACACCACACCCCTAACACATTTCTCTTTGCTTCTGTGAGTTGAATACCCTTTTATTAAGAGAGTCATTCATTCATTCATTCTCCCTCTACTTATTTATTTATTTTTTTAAGGACAATTGTGCCATTGTTACAGAAAAGCTCATTTTCAGTTTCGTCTTTGGGAATTGATTCAAGACATAACTTTTACATATGCTTCATTTAAAAGTTTCTTTTAATATATGTATTGCTTAGGCTTATGTAACTGGTGTGTTAAACCACTGACGGGGCTGGTGAATATCAATATCTCTCTTACAGTTGTCAAACCTGACCCTTCTCGTGATGCAGCTGTACTGATATGATAGCAAATTGATTTGATTCTGTTCAATATTTTTGTCAATTTTGCCTATGTGAAAAAAAAAAGATGATAAGATTTGTCAGATTATTTTTTGTATACTTTCCTGATGAATCATTGATAAATGGAGAAAGATCAATGACTTGTGAATCATTCAAAATACTGTTGCGTTCACATGGAAGATGTAATTCAAACAATGTGGGAGGTGGGGTTTATTTTTAGTTTTGTGCTTTTTATTTTGACAGATACAGAACTATAGGTACTGAGATTTTTAAATTGCCAAAGTTTAAATCTGTAACGTTTATGATTACTTCATTAGGTTTCCTACTTTGAGATATATTTGGACAAAATAAGGGACCTACTTGATGGTAAGTTCTGCATTTCTTATGTGACTTAGTGGGTTTTGGCTTGTTATAGTGCTTTGAGTCAATGCTTATGGGGAAGCAGTTTCTTTCTTTGATAGTGATTTAAATTTAAGCTGGGTTTGTGAAAGAGAATTTTGCAGTTTAAGTCATCTGATCTCTGTCTTCTGTGCACCTACCGCTGCAGTGTGACGTAGCTTTGTTATAAATCAATGAGTACAGAGAATTTTACAGACTTCAAGACAGGTCTGAGCCTCATTGGCAATGTATATTCTTAAAGAAAAAAACCTGCAATTTAAAAATGTATATAGTATTCTGTTTGTGGGGCTCTGAAGGCACTGGCAAGGGACAGTGAGGACAAGCAACAGCTTATTAAATTTAGAATACATTGGGTTCAACTTATTCCTCACTTTGGTTCTGTTAGGCAGAGTGTTGGGAGGGATCTGTCTCTTTGGGTCTGTATATGTGTGCTGTAAGTTAATGAAAGTGTGAATTATGTGTGTTGAATCAGTCTGAAGACAGAAATCTATGCGAATGGTAACACAAAACCAGTAACGTCTATTTGAGCTTTTCTGAATTCCAATGAATTCTTCTGTCTCTTTTGAAATTCTTGCTGTCTTGGCAAAATCCAGCTTGTTCTGTGTTTATTTTATTAATACAAGCAGCAAACAAAAGCTTTAGTGCCATAAAGTTAACTTTAAAGAAACAAGTACAAGATTGACAGAACAAGAAACAGGTTTTCTGTAGCAGAAATATTGGTAGTTTATAAGGAAGGGGAAGCGACTACAATTCTCATTTACAAATTTAATACATTCACGGTATTTGTCTCTCATGCCTGCAGCTGACACGTTATTACCTCAGAATATTCCTAATGATCTCCATCCTTTTTTGTAGTGTCAAAGACAAACCTCGCTGTACATGAAGATAAAAACAGAGTCCCATATGTTAAGGTACAAGGAAAATGTGACGCTCCGTTTTTCATTCTTTCTCACATATGCATTTATTTACACATTTCCATTTCTATCCCAGTGCATTTGCTGAAATAATTCAACTCGTGTTCTGAGTCTTGAATGTTCAAGTAGTATTGGATTTAGACAGTTTCCTGAAATATTAATGGGCACGAATCATGTTTGCTTTATTTTCCTGACTTTAAACATTTACGTTTTGTTAGTATGGTGTTGAATTTTAAGTATTCGTATTCCCATTTCATGTCAGATATAAAAGAGAAGAATTTTGTTCTTTAATGTTTTGTTGCATGGATGTTGCAATCTCGAAATATTTTACGACAGATTTGTTGGGTTAGGAATTTGTCTTACGACTTCCTGGGTCCTCAATTAAATGTATTATATTTGTTATGAATGTATGTGAGCTCTAATAATATACATATAATATTGTTCTGTTTATTCTCATCCTGGGGAGGGCAAAAAAAAGAAATGGATAAAATAATTCCTCCAGTAATATGGCATGAAGGCAGAGAACAAGGACTATGCACCTTGTCTTGTAGTTTGAGAGAGAAAAACAGTAATTAGTAACAGAAAAATATGCCGTATCATTCCATGTGTTCTATGTACAGAAGCTCTTTTCTGCTCTGTGTTTGGATTTGACCAAATCTTGTGAGAGAAAATTATCCTTCAAGTTATCCCATGGAGTCCTCCTGAAAGTCATACAGAGGCATGTTTTGGTCCATTGCCTCGCTAATGATCATGGTGGCTGCTGATGGGTCTTCTAATTATTTTGTTCATCAGTGCTAAATATTCTTCCTGAGGGCATTTGGGGTATTAGGACAGTTCCTAAACTTTTCTGTGTTCGACTTGCCTGTTTCTAGGGTTGTACAGAAAGATTTGTATCTAGTCCTGAAGAAGTTTTGGATGTTATTGATGAAGGGAAAGCGAACCGTCATGTAGCCGTCACAAGTAAGTATTCTGGCTATAAAGTGTGGGTGGTAGTAGCTTCCCAGTGATGTATTGATTCTTCATGTTCAGAGAGTACTTCAAATTACTTGAATGGTGTAATGATGTACAAATCATAGCACTCGAAAATTAATAGAGCTGTACTTTTTTTTACCACTTCACTGCATACAGAAACAGTTATTGACTTTCAGCTTTGAGAACTCCTGAATTTAATATACAGCGTTATATAGTATTGTTATATAAAGCATCAAAATATGTACTGTCACACATAGTATAGATCTTTTGAAATGATGTATAGCTGAAATTATGTACGTACACTCTTCTTTGTGCTACAAGTCAAGGACTCAGAACAATTCACTGGTCAAATGGGAGGCAAAGACTGCAGAGCAGTTAGGGGGCTCTTGCGAGTTGAGGTTGAGTTCCAATGACGGCCAAGCAAACAAATATTCCTCAATTAAAACCCAGAATATTCACTCCAGCCTGTGCCAAACGCGCTGCCGTTGCGTTGTGTGCAGGCTACTAGCATTACTGTGATAAAAAGGACAGGTATCTTTGGCCGGTTTCCCAATTTGTACTCTAAGATGTATTTGATCCAAGCAATGAGCTTGGCAGAAATTCTTGTAACTCAAATATTTGTGCTGGGGTGATGTTTGGGGTATGGGGTTTTTGTGTTAGCTTTTTAAAAAATTTAATTTATTTATTATCACGCACTGGGTAACTTCTTTCTCTTCCATGTCCCTACCTTCTTGATTTGGTAAATACTACATTTCATTAGCTTTCCCGTACCTTTCTCATCATACCAATAGAAATGTATCCTCTTTTTTTTTTCTGTGTAACATTTCCTCCCATTGTTTCTGCTATTCTCTTTAACGAAAAATATCCAAATGTGCTTCTTGCTGTGATACTGCCTGTTGCATTTGGTGCACCCAGAAAAGTTCTGACAGCAGTTGACAGAGATTGAATTTTACCTAGACTGAAATGGCGAGGAGCAAATTTGGAAGTGTCATGGAAAAAAATGGCTTTGAAGGTGGAGGAGAAAAAGGGAGTTAAAGAAAAATATAAATATTGCTGTGAATGTGAATGTGGAAAGGTGGTAGTGGATTTTAAAGTAACAGAGGAAAGAGAGAAAAGAGATGAGAAAGGGGTTAACTAATTCTTAATGTTTTCTTTTTGCTACTTTATGAAACTTCAAGCATGATCCGGTTACAGTCAAACTGGGAATAAGTGGAAGCTGAAACTGTAGCTGCCTGTTTTTCACCTGCTGCCTGGGTGAAGGAGGAGTTTTAATTCCATAAACAATAAAAATCACTGAATTTTTAATTTAAATAGTATATTTTTGATGCAAACTTTTGCTAAAATATTGGGAAATTGTTATTACTTCTCTTTAAATTTTCTCGCTCAATTCAAAATTACTCCTCTGCCCAGGGTGCTGATCGTACACCCTTATTGCAGTTCTGTGTCTAAGTAGTGTATGTTATATCACAGCAGGTTTTTGTGTGAGCTGCCTATGCTCATGAAGAAGCATAAAAGGACAGAAGCTTTATTTCTTACTGTATCAGTGAAAAGTTATTTTATTATTCTTATGCTATGATTTTTTTGTGTGATTTTTTTAACTATTTCTGGTAAAATTTTATTGCTTTAGAGGAATAAAAAAACTTTCAGAAAAGAAAGAAAAATCAAAAAAAGGGTTTTTTTTTTTCCCCAAGGCTACATTTTGTCATGAATCTGGTTATTTTGGTGATGTTGGGAGAAAGTAAGAGCTCATTCTGTAGCCCATGAGTTTTATTTGCAGCTCGTGGTGTAGTTACTGCTGTCAGAACAGTGGTCTGGGCTCTCCAGTCAATCTCCTCATACTAGCCATAGGCTAGCTCTGATGAGATATCATTTCTTGTCAGGTTCTAAAGTCAATTAAACAAAACCTTTCAAATGTGATTGCAGATATGAATGAACACAGCTCTAGGAGCCACAGTATCTTCCTCATTAATATTAAACAAGAGAATGTGGAAACTGAGAAGAAACTCAGTGGAAAGCTTTACCTGGTGGACTTGGCTGGAAGTGAGAAGGTAACCTTTCCTTTTTCCTAAACTGTGAATAATCCTACTGGGATTGAGCATGTGAATGTGCAAATTAAGCTAGGTTTTACAGAAGTCTTATTTTAGGTCATTGTTAGTATGGCAATTGGGGTTTTTTTTCTTCTTTTCCTTTTTTTTTCCTTTTTTTAGTGTGGGATGGAGAAAAGCAGCAGATCAGAACTGTTGGTATGAAATGCAAACCCTAAAAATATGCAATATGTCTTCACTTATAACAAAGTGGATTGAACCGGTGTACTTCTATATAGCTTCACATTTAGTTATGGGTATTTGAAGAAAGTAATGTAACTTAATGTAATTTTTCAAATTAGAAAAGCTATTCTAACTTTCTTACACTCAGATATGTCCTATTTCTAGGTTTTCTGTAATTATTTCATGTATTAGATCAATGAAATAACAACAGTTAATGCAGTTATACAGCTGAAGTCTATCTGAAGCTCCCTGAATGAGTCTCTTGATTGTGGTGACTATTTCTGTTCTCCAATATAGAAAAATACTAACCAGAAAAAAACTTGTATCTGTTTACCAAAGGACTAATAGTCTAGAACAGTACTGCAGTGGAAAAATATCATTGTTTCCCAGCTCTTCTGGAGAGTTCAGAATTGTTTCATTCTAAATGAAATAAATGATAAAACTCATCATCTTGCAACACTATGGAATTCTTTATTCAAGCTGGATCCTTGGTGACCCCTGTGCATGTCAAAATAATTACTCACGATGAAGCAACGTCTCTCATTGTGGTCAGAGATTTCTATTTCTTTCTGAAAATGAGAAGTAAAATAAAAGGTTGTGTTTGATAGGCTGGGCAGCTTTCAGAATGCTCATGGGAACACACAGTCGATAACCCATCGGTACAATGGGGAAGCCATTCACCAGAGTAATTAATCATGTTAATTTCTATTATTGCATATAATACTAAATGTTACATTAAAAACTCTTAGTGGTGGTTAGAAAGTGAGTGCCTAATCAGGCTCTGCTCTCCTCTGAAAACTACACTTTTGTTTGTTTGGGTGTAGAAAAAACCTGAAATAAGGGTTCCCTTGGTAGATTGTCTTCTTAAAAGACATAATTCTGTTTCCTTTTATGTCACGTGGCGTTTTAAGGGGAAAGTACAGATACTGTAGTTTTAATGTAGAGAAAAATATATGGCTTCATCCTACTTTTCTGTGCACTTCCCTACCTACCCCACCCCTCCAAAAAATAGAGAAAATACTGTAAAACCGTGTTGCTGTTTAAAAGAGTGCTGGTCCCAGGCCACCAAGCTTCTCACCTGGGCCACTTTGGGATCCAGTTTGCAGACTGGTAAACCTTGCATTCAGGATGAGTGAAATCAGACTTCTTCTGTCCTGATATTCTTGGTCCATGCAAGCAGAATACAAAGCCAAGATACTTGTTTGGTGGCACATTCTGTGCCACTGAGAATACACCTGCGGTGTTCCCCATCTCTATGGACAGTCTGGTGGTCCCCAAGTGAGAGCACAGACTTACCAGCTTTGCCCTGAACAACAAAAGTGTCAACTTGCTGTTGCACTGGAGGAAAGGTGGAATTTTTACAGGCTTCTACTAACAAAAAAGCGCATATAAAATTCTCCTCCCTCATATTGAGGGATAACCTTGCTTTGTTTTTCTTCCAAGAGCATCTTTAGTGGTTGCAGTATCTGCGTTGTAGCTGTATCTGTAGGGGCACTTGCCGGTGGCTGAGCCTGACTGTTGCCTGCTCTCTTTGGTAGGTCAGCAAAACCGGAGCGGAGGGCGCTGTTCTTGATGAAGCTAAAAATATCAATAAGTCTTTGTCTGCTTTAGGCAATGTGATATCTGCCTTGGCAGAAGGAACTGTAAGTAATCCTGTTTTGTGTTGTTGAAGAATGGCTTTTTATCTATCTGTTTCTTTGCCATGCACATAAAAAAGTCAGCTAACATTTCAATTCCAAAAGAAGAAAATATTAGCTTTCCAGCCACAAACCAGTGACGCTTTGCTTTTCCACTGAAGATAAGAAACTAGTTCTCAGAGATTTCACTTGAGTGATTATCCAATCTTAGCACAATCAAAACAATTACTGTTCAGGATTGCATGCTTCAAATCCATTAAATCTGTCATTGTCGACTCATGTTCTCTCCCATTACGATATCATTACTTAAAAAAACCTGTTCTTGTCTCTTATTTATATTTTGATTAGAAAACCCATGTTCCGTACCGAGACAGCAAAATGACCCGAATACTTCAGGATTCCCTCGGTGGGAACTGCAGAACCACCATCGTGATATGCTGTTCTCCTTCTGTGTTCAACGAAGCGGAAACAAAGTCCACCCTGATGTTTGGACAACGGTGAGTCCCACTCGGCATCAGGCTGGATGACACTCGGGCTCTTCCACGCGTTCCGAGCCAGCCCTGCCGAGGGGAGGGAGATGAGTAGGCACTTTAAATATAGAGGTTATGGTTTCTGGAGTTTTTCAAAAATAGTACTGGAGAACTTGAGAAAACTGTCTCTTCATTCCCTGTGGTACCATAAAAATAAATGTTAATGTTGGCCGGCAGCTTAGAAGCTCTGGTAGTTTTTCTGTAGAAAGCACAAAGTGTTATCAGAGTACTTTGAAATTTTATGGGGAAGATAATGGTATTGGGTGGTTTTCTGTTGGCTAACGCTGGAAAATATTCAAGTTTGCTTTATCTGATGCTGCTCTTGGTGCTTTTAAGATGTGTCTTCTCCTTGAACAGCATCTCAGGGATTATTGTCATGGTTGTAAAAAATATTTTTTTGGCCGTTAACGAAAATGAAGAATGTGGACTCCATGTAATATTGACAACTTTGATAGATTACCGTGATAGCTCATGGGCGTTTTTATGTTTGAAGGATTTTAACAGTTTAGGAACAAGTCTTCAGAAACAAATGAGGATAAAATAAGCGTGGAAGTCTTTGGGAGGAAAGTTTCTCTTCCATATGTGTTCGTTGGCAGTAGTCATATGAAATACATTTGGAAAGTTTGCAGAAATAGGTCAGGCTCATGACGTAATTACTGCTTTTGTTGTAATTGAGGAGAACTCTGATCCTTTGTAAAAGTACTCATTTTGGTTTATTTGTGTAATAGCAGAAAGAAGAAAATACTAGCAAGTTATGATTGTTTGAAATAGAATTTCTTTAAGAGTTTGTACAATACAGTAAATGTATCTTTGTCTGAAAATAGGTTGTTTTCCAACATGCATAATTTTTGCATTGAAACCCACGCTGTTAAGGAACATTTTATATTGAAAAGTCAAATCATGGATAAAAGATGTATATGACAGTCTTCTATTAATTCACTTTTATCCTTTAATGTGAGTTATCTTTAGATTTTCTTAGGGAAGATGATTCCTTTATTGTATATAAGAGTACATAAAAGTGCAGGACAGACAGCTGCAGTCGGACGCAGTCCCTCTTAGTGGAGAGTTGCGGATTAGTGCAGGTTTTCTGCCACACGCTCTCCATCTGGCATTGCCAGAACCAGTATTAACTTGTCCTTGTCACCTGCTGCTGGGATTTGTGGAAGGTGGGGAGGGACCCACGTGCTGGAAGCCAGGTAGCTGCAAAAAGCACCAGTTCCTCCCATTGCTGCTTCCCGTAAGCTACTCGCTTAAATAACAGCAAAAAAAACTCCCTAAAGGGAACTTCACAGGTTGCTGCAGTAAGTTTTTATGGAAAAGTGGTCGTTAACATATAATTGGGTCAAGGGTCACTGTGCAGTTTTAATTCACCAGTTTATGATGAACCTAAGTTTAAGTTATTGAACATGTAAGCTTCTACTGACAACCCATATATTATAATGTGCATCACAGAAATGTTGAGTAAGTGCAAATCTTAAGATGCAGTAATTAAATAAAGAGCATTAACAATTCTGAAGTATAACGAGTTGCACAGTTTTTGTTGATGGTAAAAGCTTTGATGTTTTGATGGTTCACAGTTTCAACCTCCCCATGTACAATTTTCTGACTGCAGGTGATTTCATCTTGCACCTCTCTAGAACAGAAGAGCTCTCCCGAATTTCCTGCTAATTCATTCTGGATAAGGCTCCAGGGCAGTAGCGCAATGCAGGGACATTTCATTTTTAATTGATGAGTAGGTACTTTTTTAGGTTTCAGCCTGCTCTGTCTGCACGTATGGTTTGAAGTAAATAGAAATGTAAGCAGTAAAACAATATTTCAGATTAAGGGGATTAAAAGGTAGTGTAGCTCTTTCTAAATTATTTTTTTTTAATCTGGATTAAAGGGGGTTTGCTTTTGCTCTGTAACGTGTAACAGTGCTCCAAGATTTCTGGGCAGTTGTATGTTTGACTACTTGAGGAAGTGTGTGTAGAGGAAGTCCAGTTTCTGGGTTATTTCAGTTTACATTTCTCTTGGGTTTGTTTCTCTTCCCAATAATCGGTAGAACTTGCCTTTCTTTTTAGAGCAAAATAGTTTTCAAACCGGCTGCGCACCTCCTGGCTAGCAGAGCTTGGGGTGATGTGACACCACTAACACTTTTCTAGGAAGAGGAACATTTGTAAGCTCTTCCTTACTGAGGACTGGGATGTCAGCTGAAAGCGCTGGGAAAATAGCTAAATACTTCCTGGGAGTGCTTGGTTGGGGTTTTACTATGGGGTTTGTGTTTGTTTGTTTAGGAGCTATAGAATTGGGCTGAAATGGGAGTTCCTCGTGGAGAACTTTCAGTTGTTAGGAGGGAAATACCAGCAGGAGGACTGGTGATGGAGTGGACCCGCAGAGCAGCACACAGACTATATGTACAGAGTGTTACTTGTCAGCATTTTGGATAGGAATATTGCTGTCTACGGGAAACGGTTTCTTTTACAGGCTCTTGGGTTGCAGTGTTTCATTTTCCTGATGTGACAGTATTAAGGGCCTGAATAACATTAAAGGGAAAGTATATGAGTCATGGGTGATTACTGGTTCCTCCATCTTTCCCAGCAAGAAAGAATTATATCACCATTAAAATAAGTGTTAGGAGTAAAATTCATCTTCACGGACCCATTTACACCAATCAACACATGCCTGTGCTCCTCTACTAGTGGTGAATTGGCTTCTTCTCTTTCTCCTCCATCTTTTCTTGTGGTTTTATATTGTTTTTAATTCTACTTGCTAGTAAGTACTTCATCCATCTTTAGGGTAACGCAGTCAATGAACTTAATGGTGTGGCATTTTTTTTCCCCTGGTGCAGTTCAATGAGTGGAAACTCAAGCTGTGCTTTTGACAGAGACAATATGTAAAAGCCAACTATTAGGCATCTGCATATTTTAAAAGTACAGGGTTATTTAAAAATGTTTCTAAGGTAATAAAACTTTTGCTTGCCACGTAGTGCCAGTCACTGGAGCGCAGTTTGGAGGATGGGGCGTGTTTTCTTGCTGACAAAACAAAGTTTGGGGATTTTTAGTGATGGGCCACATTTAAAGGATGTGTTTAGAATTGGTAAGTGGAGCTGTGAAGAAAATAATTAATATCCTATGCCCTTCCCAAAGGAGAGTTAGCCCTTATATCTCTAGCCCATTCCTAGGCGTAGTTTCTTGCACTGACTTTTCAGCCCACGCTTTACAAACCAGTAGGAGGTTTGTCTGTTATTCCTTTATTTAGCCTCTCTTTTACCCAGTAACGCTGGAGTCAGAGGGATTCAGTGGCTGAGCAGTGAAGGGCAAAGATCAGAAGCTTTCTTAATTCATACTGATTTGTTTGATTTCTCTGTTTAAATGTGGATTTGCTAGAGTAGGTGCAGCGCGGTTTTTCTGCTTGCTTTGCATTTTCTGGTGGGATTGTTTAGGTTCAGCTGGAGCTAAGCACTTTCACAATAGTAAAGTGGGGGTGGTTGTTGTTAGAAGGGTTTAAATTTTGTGATTTTTGCCTAGAGAGGCAATAACTCATGAGCAGTGGCACAGGCATGAGTTTGGGCTCCCTTCCCCCTGAGAGCCCTCCTCAGCCCAGCAGGAGCCCAGTTACCCAGTGGTGACCAGTGGTTCCCCTCCTTCCCTTCCTTCCACCCCCAAACATGTATTTGAAAGTGTTATTTGGCTTTCAAGAAGGATAATTTTCCGTAAGTTTGACACTGAAAGAGGGGAGATGGAGCTGAGATGTGGGGAAGAACTTGTTTGGTGTGAGGGTGGTGAGAGCCTGGCCCAGGTTGCCCCGAGAAGCTGTGGCTGCCCCATCCCTGGAGGGGTTCAAGGGCAGGTTGGAGGGGGCTTGGAGCAACCTGTTGTGGTGGGAGGTGTCCCTGCCCAGGGCAGGGGCTGGAACTAGATGGTTTTTAAGGTCTCTTCCAACTCAAACCATTTGATGAGTCTATGATTCCATCTCTGCTTCACTGTGTTGATATCCTTCATGCTGTGACATATGGCTGAGTTTTGTTGGTGGAGTTTAAGGGATGGTTGTTCAGAGATGGGGCGAGCCCGTGGTCAGATGCTGTGGGCAACTCTATGGTGGGTCCAGGAGAAGCTGCAAGGTGACAGCTTACCTCACAGAGCAACAGTGACAGGACTTGCTTTTGTCCTTAATCCAAGAACAGTTTCCAGAGCTTCTCTTTTTTTGGAGGAATCTGAAGAGGCAGATCTGTGTCTAAGTGGTCACTGGAAGAATTTCTATTGAAGCTTCAAGGTAGAAATGGCACTGAGGCTTTGAGAGAAAATGGAATTATGGCATTGCACTTTAGAAAATAAATTGCAAATGTTTAGTAGTTTCCCTTTGTGTTACGGAAAAATTTCTGAATTCTTGTATGGAGATAAAATTTGCAGAGCAACTGACTCCTGGTTTTGTTGCCCAGAGCCAAGACGATCAAGAACACGGTGTCTGTGAATCTGGAGCTGACTGCGGAGGAGTGGAAGAAAAAGTACGAGAAGGAGAAGGACAAAAACAAGAGTCTAAAGAATGTTATTCAGCACCTAGAGCTGGAACTGAACAGGTGGAGAAACGGTACGTATCAGAAAATGGGAATGGGTACATGCCTTTGTATTTTTCAATTACATAGGTTTAAATCTTGCCTTAAATCACAGAGAGTCGTATTATTTCTAAGCTCACCCTTCAGAGCTGGAGCTCACACTTCATAATAACAACTGAAAGGGGAAGAAGCAAAAAGCAGGGAAACCAGCAGCAGCCATTTACACACCAGTACCATTTTCAGTGCCAAAGCTGGTGTGACATCAGATGTAGCCAATACAGGAAGGCATTGATAATTTTAAATAATGTTAATCATATTAACAAAGAAAAGGTAAGATGCCATTATGATTGGTTGTTTTTTTCAAAGAACTCTGCTCTTTAGGCCTGACAGTCAGTTCCATTATGCTTTAAGATAACAAGATCTTGGTGGTTGTTTTTTTTTTTTAATAATTGAGTTTACCATTAGAGTAATTAGTCCTTTAGTACAATGATTAGGAGTGTCACCTGATTGATGAATGGCCACTCATTTCCTTCTGTGGCTTCTAAGTGAAATTTATGTTAAGAACAGCCAATTTTCTGCTTAGAAAGGTAGGGAATTGCTGTTCAGGGTAGGTTTGTACGATCAAGTATAGGATGCTAGAGGAGAAATAATATTTTTATGCATAAATGCAAATTAAAGAATTTTTTATTTAATTTGGAATACGGACAAATAATTTTAGCAAACCGTCCTTGCTTTTTGGTTTTATTCCATGTATTAAAAAAACCCCAAACAAACAAAACCCCCAACCCCCATGCTATTAGAAACAACACCCCAATCCCCAAAACCCAGCTCAGAACCCTCTTCCACCCTGAAATCCCAACACCCCCAACAGTAAAATACCGCTTCTTTGGAGTCATTTTTATTTTCTAAATTGCTTGTCATCCTGGTCCCACATGTTGATGTGTCTCGCAGTCCAATAGTATGTAACTCTGGCAAACGTGAAGTATCTAAAGCGAGAAGAAGTCTGTGATGTAATGATTAGTCACAATTCGTTTGACACAGTCAGGTCTGGTTTTGAACATCCCTGGGTGAAATCGCCGCTTACAAGATAATACCTGACCTTTATGGGGGCGAAAAATTGTTTCCTCTTGCAGCTGCCCGTGCTGTTTCCTTGCCTTTCAGATGAGAGATCGTTACCTAATGATTGCGCTCCCTGCCTTTCTCTGGAGATTTGGGTGCAGGGAATATTTCCCTTATCAGCGCAGCGCGATTGCTATGGAGACGGGGCTTGTGCTGATGGGGCTGGGGAGGGCTGGGGATTTCTAACCCGCTCCTCTTCTGCCTCTTTCATTCTGCCTTTGCTGAATGTGGTGGCTTTAATTTCCTTCCCATTCTAGCAACGTTTTTTTTTAGAAAACCCTATATAGATCCTTTCTATCCACCACGTGAACAAGCCTTGTAACATGCTGTTTCTATTGTTTTGTCTAAATATACACACCTCCTCATCCCCTCTGTCTCTCCTGCTTTTCTCATTGGCGTTTCCCAGCAATACATTCAATGCATTCAAAATACTATTGATTTCTTGTCCGACCTTCTGCGATAGCATCCTTTGGAAGGTTAATTCTGTCACAGGAGGCTCTTTATGAACGAAAGCATCACAGAAATTGCATCTTGAATATGAATCGCCAGATAAAGACATAAATATTCCGTTGGTATGGCTTATTCTATAAACTTAGAAAATAATATACAAAATAAAACCGTAGCAGAAAATGGGTGTGCTCAGTTCTCACTGAAGCAGGATTTCAGCAGCTTTGTATCCAAGTGCACAATTTGGCCTGTGTTTTACGGGTAGGAGGTTGTTTTCATCCAATGAATGAAAATCTAAACGTTCATTTTAGGAGGCTCCCGCTGGATTCCCTGCAGCCTGAGGAGCGTTGCCGTGTGTGTGGGGTCCTGCAGTCTGATGAAGCCCACCTTTCCTAGTCTGCTCCAGTGAAATGCAACAATGAAAATCAATTTACATTTTTCTCATTAGCAAGATAAAATATCACCAAGCCATTAGCAACAGGGCAAAAAGTATTTTGAGTGAAGTACTTTTATAGAGGTTATGATGCTTGTTTTCAAGTTATTATTTTTCATGCTTTAAGCTTGAAAATTATCTTCTCCATTAGTTGGCTGTGCTCTTTCATGCAGTGTTTTGTTTGCTTTGGGGCTGGAATTAGCCTGCCTTTTTGGGTTTTGATATGTTTGTCCTGTTTACTTATTTCCCCACCAGTAAGACAAATAGTGCCTACGCTGTTTTGGCAAGAGGAATGGCAAGCGAAGCTTTATGGGATTAAAATATTGTAGCTTTTCATAGAAAAGGGAAAAAAAACTGTTTGTGCAGAAGGGTTGGATGTAACCTTCCCACAATGTGTGCGGGATTGAGAGACTGTTGGAGTCTCTCACCAGGCTCTAATGAGAATAGATTCAATTTCTGGCATGAGCGCCTCGCCTGTCCCTCTTCACTGAACTGCGCCGGGCTCGGAATTGTAGCGCACTGACGGTACCCAAGAAAATATTCTTTGGAGAAAATTATTTTGAATGCAAAGGTGTAGGGAGAACATCCTGTCTGGTGTGCACAGGCAACGTCTGAAAATTGGTGTATGGGCTTTAATTTTAGATGTGACGAGGCAGAAGGTGAATATAATTTTAAATGCAGCTGTCTCGCTTGTTATCCCGGTGCTCGAGCAGTTCATTATGAGGCAGTTGGAAATCTGGAGAGGAAGAGACATTTAATTGCCAGTAGGCTTTAGGCTGAAAGTAGGATTTTTTGCCTCCTTATTTACACTTCTGGTAATCCATGGAGCTAATCCCATCTATAGAGGGTTGGAGTGAAAAGGGAGCCAGGAGTTTAGTGCTTTTAATGGCAGCCATTCGAACTGTTGATGCATTGTGTGTGTTTGTGTTTCTAACCATGGAGGTAATTTTCCTAACGAGGATGGCCATCTTTCCACACCTCCTCTGGCCTCTCATTTGTCTGCATGGCAGTTCCCTGCCTTGCACAATCGGATACAGCCCTTCTTTGCTTTGCTGAGTCCCTCTCGGCAGTCATGAAGGACCATCCTGGGATGTCCATGGGTTTGGGCAACTCTCTTTTGGATTGTAATGACTATAAATTGCGTGCCCGCAGGAGAAGCCGTGCCTGAAGATGAGCAGATCAGCTCAAAGGACCAGAAGAACCTGGAGCCTTGTGATAACACCCCGATTATCGACAACATCACGCCGGTCGTTGCCAGCATCTCGACAGAGGAGAAGCAGAAATATGATGAGGAGATTGCCAGTCTCTACAGGCAGCTGGACGATAAGGTGTGAACTTTTGGGTTGACTCCATTCGCTGGGTGAAAATGGAAAACTAAGCCAAAATGGGTGGGTGTCTCCCTGTGTTTTTGGAGCACCATGAACTGGAAAATGTCCCAAAGTTTAAAACACTGTCACTGCATAAAACCAGATTGTGTCAGCTCTGTGCCTCTGTTCCCTCTGTAGATAGTGTTTGGGGGTGTTCTCCATGAAATCAGAGCCAAATTTGCCTTTAATTTTCAGGGCTCGGAACAGGCTTTTCAGCACTCCTTTTCTTCAGTGATTTTTGTAAAATCCCTCAGCAAACTATTAACATCATAGACTCTTGGAGTCATAGGAGAAAGGAAAAAGGGAGACGGTATCTTAATATTTTTTCCAGATTTATTGTGTATTAGAATTTTAAGGAAAATATATAACCATCCCCTGGGGCTCTTTTGTTCCTATTGTTCTAGCTGTGAACGCTGCCTGGAGTGCAGGTGGCTTATTTATTTACTTGCACAGCTTGAAATACATCATTGGCACTTAAAGCTATCGGCCATACATTTACCGAGCACTTGCCATTAACGGCTTTGGCTCGTGTGAAGATAAGTAGTCGGGGGGGATGGCATTCAAAATAACAGTAAAGGTCTTTAAGAAATTACAGCTTTTCTGTGCTGGAGAATACAGGCCCAGTAGCAACCTCTAGCTTTTATGTATTGATTAGAAAAAAGAAAAAAAGTCAGTCATTCTTTCACTTTCCCTTATCAATAATAGCAAAGCCCATTGAATTATTCTTGAGTGAAATGGCAGCAGGTTTGAGTTTCACCCTAGAAAACACGGGAAGCATAGTTTGGTGCATTACTGCAGTACTGTGGGAAATGGGAAGGTATTTGATCCCCAAAACGAAAACAAAATACTGCCATGTATAACTTGTTACAGTGTAGACCATTCTCGTGTTGTATCTGGGAAATGATTCGATGTATTCTACTTGATACCTGTATATTTTATCAGAAATCAATCTATTGGCATGCTTGTCAGTGGAACACAAAATGCCAGCTGACTCTGATAGGGTAAAAAGCAGTGATTTATCTTTAGTGTTCCTTTAGAGAAGGAACAAGAAGAGATGGACTTGGTCAGGTCCTGTGCTTGGTGTGCCTGTTGCAGTTTGGGGGAAGGAGTTGAAGAGTGAGATCATCATCATTTCTCTTCTATATTTAAAATCAGTTCCTACCCCTGAGGATGCTGTCTTAACAAAGAAGTTGAAATGCCAGTAAAATTGGATGCCTGGCTGTGCATTACCTGACAGTGTTTTCTTCCAAGGGCTGTGGTGGAGTAGGAAAATACAAATTCTGCAGTTGAGGGTCCAAGTTCTATGTTGTGGTTTGAGCTTCCTCTTTCATTAAAGCGGTTCAGAGCTGTGAACTGTAAGTTGGTTAATAAAGCTGTGTCTAATGGTCTCTCTTCAGCTGAAATTTGGGGACAGAGAAAAAGAGAGAAAGGGTGTGCATATATTTGTATATCTATAAAACGTCACATACATTGGCAAAGCCTCCTACGAATTATAAGGTGCAACTCTGACCGCATTGTTTATCATCAGGGACACCTCTCCTTAGGTATGAGAGGCTGAGAGAGTTGGGGGGTTCAGCCTGGAGAAGAGAAGGCTCCAGGGAGACCTTCCAGCCCCTTCCAGTCCCTAAAGAAGGGGGGCTCCAGGAAAGCTGGGGAGGGACTCTGGATGAGGGAGGGGAGCCCTAGGAGGAGGGGGAAGGGTTTGACCCTGAAAGAGGGGAGATGGAGCTGAGATGTGGGGAAGAACTTGTTTGGTGTGAGGGTGGTGAGAGCCTGGCCCAGGTTGCCCCGAGAAGCTGTGGCTGCCCCATCCCTGGAGGGGTTCAAGGGCAGGTTGGAGGGGGCTTGGAGCAAGCTGGTGTGGTGGGAGGTGTCCCTGCCCAGGGCAGGGGGATGGAACTGGGTGGTCTTTAAGGTCCCTTCCAACCCAAACCATTCTGTGATTCTGTGATATATACCAGAGACAGCTGCATGTATACATTGCTTTTACTATATAGCTCTGTGTATGTATATTTTTCTCTCCTCGCATGTTACTCAAACCTGCACAAGGTTTGCTATGGCATTATTTTTACTTCTTTTCTAGAAAGGGGAAATAAAAGTGACCAAACAAGAACTGTGAAAAGAAACTCAAAATCTCCAACCTTGTTTCATTGCAGGATGATGAAATCAACCAGCAGAGCCAGTTGGCTGAAAAACTAAAGCAACAAATGTTGGATCAAGAGGAGGTAAAAAACAAAAAAATGAAAACCCCTTATATTTTACTCATGAGCCCCTTGCTTAGTGATTCTGTCACAGTTATTGGCTAAATATATTCATATTAACTGACTAAAATTCAATCGGTAGGAGAAAGCTGTGTGTCAGCTAGGTTTAAAATTCAAATTTCTTAATATCCTCAGAAGGGCATTAAGCCTTGATAGCTCCTTATAATAGCAGAGTGTCCCGCTGGGGAGTGACGCTGGAGGTACCAAGGTAGGAGCGTGGCCAGTATTTTTTTTACTTCAAATGTGTTTTTCAATATGTCTGTATCCTTTCAGGTATCCAGACACTATGGACTGTAGGTGGTTAACAGATTTCCTAGTTTGACAGTATAAAGATTAGTTCCTGGTAATGTTCATTACAGTACTGATGTTCATTATTTTGGCAATTAGAGACACTAATGTGAGAAATCTGTCAGACTGAAAAATTGATTATCGATGCTGCCACAGTTTTTCTTTATAATCTTGGATTTCTCGCTTTAAACATTTTATTTCGTTGTTTCCATCCGTAAAATGAATGTGGGTTTTAATATGGGGAATATGATCACTAAATTTACAGCCAAGTCACTTCCTTATCTGTCATTTCTTCACGAGAGGTTTTGAAGATGTAAAATCTGGCAATAACACTAAATTACCAAGTGCCCCAAATGTTGCTGTGATATTTCTTAGAAGATGGTTTTATGCTGGTTTTCAAGCTTCACTTGTCGTTACTGTTCCAAGATGTTGGTATCTCTTTGCCGTGATTCCCTAGGATTCTCCCAGCCTCTTCCATTGGAGTACGGCATTATTCTGGCTGCTTTTTTTGGGTGTGAAACCTCTCTTGTAATTGAAAAATGATTCTGTCTATGCCTTAATCCTTAATCAAGTCCTCAGAAAAGGTTTCCAAGGTTTGGCTCCTCAGCAGGGCGAGAACAAGCTATGAAACGTCTGTTCCTCATCACACCTACTGCCACCTTCGGGGACGTATCCTCACTGCAGGAATTACCAGCTTTATTTTACTCCGCGATTAAGCTCTTCATTCACTTGACACAATGTTCTTTTGGTTATTCTGTATTACGTGCTACCCACTCTATGCGTGGCTACACAAATGTAACAATTTTATGCATTCTCAGCAACATTATTTTTGGATGTGTGTTATTTACACCATCTCTCTTCTCCGAGCTTTTCTACATCAATGTTCTCATCTAAAGCTTATTTTCCTTCATGGTTTTTCTTGTATCTTATTTTTTGATTGATGTTCTTTCCTTTCGTTGTGTTGCATAAGTGGGAGCATGCTGTACCCTGGCTTGTTCCCCACCCTCTGTGTTCCATACTCAATATTACATCTGGAAGATGAATCAGTTTTTTGGTGGTCTCTAATTTTTGCCTTACAGACCACTTTTCCCCCCTTCTTTTCACATGTTCTACTCCAGCTTTGCTGACTTCTGAAGTCTCCGCGGCTGGTGTTGCATCAGAAGGTTTTTGGCTGGTTCATCTGATAAGCTTGTAGAACAAGCTCCACCTCCTACCTCTGAAAACCAATGTGATGTTTATGTTTTTATTTTCTTCTTTAAGGGTATTGAATTAATTTTTCAAGGTTTTGTCTTCCACACGTAAGCTTCTCCCACACTGCGGGACGGATCTACCTGTTCCGTCTTAGAGCCTGTGATTAGCTCCCTGATAGATGTGCTGCAGAGCAGCTGCCTCACTCTGCTTCCCACTAATTAACCAGAGTACTTTTTTCTGCTTGATTAAGCTAGCAGGTTAATTATAAATCTGAGGCCTGCCACAGATGGCACTGTGCTGATACTGGTATCTCTTGGTACCTTTTCACCACTGGCTCTTTCTTAGGGTGGGTGTTTTGGGGAGGTGATTCTGAATCTTCTCATGTGCTGCGAGCTGCCATCGTCTCCTTCCCTTTGTATAATGTGTTATTAATACCCTTTTTAAATCTTGCTATATTTTTCCACATTATACCAGTGAGAGTCTTCCGGGGAGCGGTGTTTATGCTCTAGGTGATATATAACACTTCCCTTTACTTGAAGTCGCAGTAATATTCACACAGAAAATTTCTTAAGTAAATGTAAATAATAGTTCCATCTGTGTTTAGTAGAAAGATTATTTTAAGCTATTTTGTTGTTTAAATATTTACATGCCATCTGGCTTTGGCAATTCAGTGGGTTTTTCTGTAACGTGAGTGCACTTCTGAGGCTGCAGCGTTACCAGTGAGATAAATTTCCCTTACATCTGAATCCTCTCTTCGCCACTTTGGGCACGTGCCAGCGTCTGAAGCTGCCTGCTCGGTTTCCTATTTTCCATTAGCACTCTGAGCCAAAAAAAGCAATGTCTTCTCTGACATTCTCCTTTTAGGTGGTCCGTTATAGAGAGACGTTTCTGATTAGCTTGGGGTCTCACACTCAACTCCTTCAAGGCTTGGGAGCCCATGGGCAGCGGTGGGACAGGTCAGGAGAAGTCCACCCAGCGTGCTTCAGGAGAGCAGGTTTTGTTCTGCTGTCCAAGAAAGCTGCAGCACAGTAATATTCTACTAATCCATACATAGGAAGGCTTGGAAATGGTGAATTCTGTAAATGAATGTCCAAACTTTGCTGTTAGGATGCACACGAATGCCTTCCTGTGTCTCATGCACTAGTTTTATATGGTTTTGTTCTATATTTTATGATTTTATGCAATGTTAAGTCCTGATTTTGTTATTATTCTCAAAAGTACAATATTAGCACAAAATGTTAGGTGGCATCTTTTATTTCTTTTCACATTATTCTGCAGCATATGACTGCTGTTGAGTCTGCTTTTGTGTTAAGAACCCAAAAGCTGAATTTTTGAAAATTTATACATGGGAATGAAGATGGAACGGTGCAAGGACAAGGGAGGGGACCATGCAACTGGCCTCTTGCCATCAGCACTGTCACTGAAACTTCAGCATCTCTCTCAGTAGCAGGCAAAGAGTAAATTTAATGAGTTTTACAAACTGGAAATACTCACTAGTGTGTGTGAAGTCTGTATTTTTTTCCTGAGATAATATTTTGCCTCAGCAAATACGAGGAGTTAATCTGTCTTCAGCATCGTGCTTCAGATGATATCTAAGAGTAATCATCATAGGTTTGCTTATCAAAGGATTCCTCTAATGCCGCAAGATCTTTGAGACGGCCTCAGAGAGCCCTTTTACTTGGTTCAGCTCAAAGCTGTGAGTCTGTGTTTAAACATTTTACTTTGTGGTATTTTTTGGTCCTCGCTGCAGCACTGGATTGAGGGCAGAAAATTTATTTGGAGCTATGGTACTGTTTAAAATAAATTCTCTGCCTCAGCCTTATGTCATAATAGGATTTGATTAAGATTTTTATTTTCATTGAAGTTCAAAGCCTTTTTCGCTTCCTTCAGATACAGTTATACTGAAACTGATGGTGGTTTTGGGTAGAGCAGCAGAATTTTTCTCTCCTACTTGCTTTTTCTTGCATACAGCTTGTGCGCTCACATTTTCTTTCTCTCTTTGTCTGTTCTTGCCCTTTTTAATGCTGTCTTTTGAATGAGTTCTTGGGTGACTTAACGCTTCTGTGATATCTGGTTTCCAGCTTTTGGCCTCCACTAGGAGAGATTATGAGAAGATCCAAGAGGAGCTGACCCGTCTCCAGATTGAGAACGAAGCAGCCAAGGATGAAGTCAAAGAGGTCCTTCAAGCCCTGGAAGAATTAGCTGTCAATTATGACCAGAAATCCCAAGAAGTGGAGGACAAAACAAGGGCCAACGAGCAACTGGCCGACGAGCTGGCACAAAAGAGCGTAAGAGCAAGTGGTTTATAGCCCCGGTTCCCTCCTCGCCCCCTAATTCTGCATCTCCCCTAAAGATTTCCATAGGGGTTCCCAGAAAACTGCCGGCCTCTGCCATTCCAAAAATCTTTCACATCCTGCTGCCAAGTATGTTATTGTGTAGTATAAAAATTGGAGTAGCAGGGAGGCTGTTAAAAGATCCATATTTGCCATTGCTCCCTCTCTCTTCTATCTGAATTAAATAATAAAATTAAGAGAATTCAGAAGGTGCTCTGTGGAAGCTGATGGCAGATCGTGGCTCTCTCACAATCTCTGTATTTTGCACAGCGTAGCGGCAACAGAACTGAGTGTGAGAACTGGCCATTCTGTGTTTTGGTTATTTAAAAACTCTTGTTATGCCAAGAAAGATGTGAAAATCTGCTTTATGCAAATCACAGCATTTTATGTTTTTTTTTCTGGACTTTGGCTATGGAGCAGGAATTTACTACAGAGTCAGGAGACCTCAAGGAGGGAATCCAGAAAAAAAATTCAGCTTTTTCAGCTGATGAGTACTGATCTTAAGGAAAAAATCTGATCTGAGAAAAATCAAGGCTGACTTGCTAGCTTAATACATCCTTGCTCCTTAATTAATTATACAAGCTGAGGAAGATGTTGATAACAGGTCTATTTTCATGGAACACTTCATTATCCACTTTAGTGAAACAGATTACTGTGAATCCATTTGAAAAAAAAAAAAGAGTTTTTCCTTCTATACCTGTTTCTCTGTATTTAACCTTCTTTGCGGTGTATTATGCAAATAAGATTCTTGCAGGATTTACAACATTTAATAGATCTAAAGTCGCCTTGTTAGCAAGTGAGTTGTGAAAGTGGATTATGGCAAGGTGGAGTTGTACGTGGCAGTACCTTGAGTCAGGAGGCACGTTCAGGAAAATAGAAGACAAACCCCCTGTAAAGTAGATCTTGCAGAAGAACTGCTGCCCGGCCCACGGAGGGGAGGGTAACTTTTGCTTTTAAACCTTTCCAGAGCACCCTGACGGCCACCCAGAGGGAGCTGGGCCAGTTGCAGGAGCTCAGTAACCATCAGAAGAAGAGAGCGACAGAAATCTTGAACTTGCTGCTTAAGGACCTGGGGGAGATTGGAGGAATCATCGGTACTAACGATGTTAAAACAGTAAGTCGGTGATCTTTGTTGTTCCCCTCCCACACCTCCTGCGATATAAAAATATTTCAGGTGGAAGATGTGTGATACAGCAGTCCTTCTCCCAGGAAACCGCTGTTTCAATCCTGGCTGCGGCACAGAGTGAAATACTGAAGAGATCTTTGTCTGGGCCAGAGATGGTCAGTGTCTGCGCACACAAACACCGCTTTTATTCCCAGCTCAGTGTTTGAGGCCAGACTGATGCAGCCCATCTGTGTGCTGATGCAGTTATTAATGCACATTTAGCCCTATTCCTTCATTAGCTGGTGTGATCCGGTATTCCCAGAACCCACAAAATCTTTATTCAGGAGATTTGGCTTCTGGGTGGATACCTTTTTGTTTGAAGTTGGCCCTAAAACTGTTGTGTGGCTGAAGGTGATCAGTTCTCAAAGCCAGAGGTCTGTACAGACGGCTCTCCAGGGCACCTGAATGAAAAGATCTGCATGGAAATGGTGTTTTTTTCTGCATTCTGATGTTTATTGCCTTCTGACAGTGGCTGGCTTCATCTAAGAGCCCACACTTTCATGTGTGTTTCTGAACACAAGCTGCTTTAAATGTCCTGATTTCCAGCATTGGTAAATTAGTGCTAGATACTACAGAAACATTCACGTGATGGTAGGACCAGCTTAACTTCTGTGTATTGACTCATGACTTTTATAGAGGAAAAATTGTAGAGGATCATTTTCCTGAGGTAAGAATGGGAGTGAAGGTGGTTGAAGCAGCAGCAGCAGCCTTGGTATCTGAACATGTCTGGAGGTGGTGCAGATTTTGGCCAGCTTTGCTTTGAAATTTGTCTTCTGTCTGGTTCTTGGGTTTACGGACGCGGTAAAGGAGGCAGTCATTCGCTTTGTCACGTTTCTCAGGTTGTGGATGAACAAAGTGCTAAACCTCAGACAAGATATTTGTATAGTCGTTGCTAAATGGCACGTCTGTAATGGAAACTTTCCGTGGCCTGGGAAATCTTCCTGGTGACTTTAAATGGATGGGTAAGATGGCATTAACACCAGGTGAAAAAGAGAAATTGCTAAAAGTGGTTAAGAAATGAATTCTGAAGATATATGCGATTTGCTCGCAGTACGTTCCATTTTCTTGCTTTTCATTCACTTCTCAGTTTTTGAGCAATGATCTTTCCCAAACTTTTTTTGAGGTCGGAGGGAAAAGTAAGACTGTGCAGCCAGAGACTGGGAGTTGTTGATGTTCTGCGAAAGCCCCCTTAGATCAGCAGATGCTCCAGCTGGGTCTTACTGCAGAGGACACCATCCCTGCTGTCCCATGTGGTTATGCAGATGCCAGGCAAGACCAGGCTTTGCTAGATGTTACAGCAACCTCTGGTGGCCGTTGTAATAGTAACTATAAGAGGAAATCTTGGAAAATGGAGGTGGAGCCTGTTTGATACAAATTTTTATAGTAACGAAGATGTCAGCATTTTACAGGACAGCTGTCAGTGTAAATAAGGCCAGATTGAGAAGCTTTTAGAAGAATAATTTCAAATTTGTTGGCAATTAGTATCTTCTCAAAGTGGGTTTAATTTCAGACCAGACTGAGGGTTTTGGAAGCAGTCGTGTTTTTCAGGCTGTTGGGAGAAGCTACAGCACGTGTTCCCTTCCCTTTGGGCGCTGTGGGGAAAAAGGCGAGAAGCAGATGAAGTTGGAGGCCATATGGTCCCTCAACGAGAATCTTCACAGCTCCTCAGTGGGTTATGTGAATTCAGTAGTTGAAGAAAAATTGTTAAGAGAAAAACAATCAAATACAAGGCACCATGTTAAACCAGGGAAGGGAATGATGTATAAATAGAATGATACTAATATTTAGAGATGAGAGCAGTTAATTTCCTTCTTGCCAGGTGAGATTTCCAGACCCATGTCTGTCTTATTGAAGAAGCACAACTCTTCAAGAGGAGACTTCTTTAAGAAGTACTTTGAAAATGCTCCTCAGCTTTCTTCTCCGTGAAAGAAGGAAAATTTCCTGTGCTGGTGCCATGAAAAGGTTTCTCCAAAATACTGTGTTGCCATGATGGCAGGCTTGCTTACTTTAGATGTTGAACCACTAAACTGATGAAGCACACAGTGAGTGCAAGCCTTAATTTCTCATTTTTGAGGCTTATCAGTGAAGATTGTAAGAAACAGAGTGGTATAACCTCTTTAAAGGTGACCTGAAGGTCTGCGGGAACTTCCTAGCTCTAGAGAAGAGTTTTGCAGCAGGAAGACAGCTTTGCATTGACTTACCTGTAAGAACCACACCTTTGAGATTGCAATCTTCTGCGTGTTTAGTTAGCAGATGTCAATGGGGTGATTGAGGAGGAGTTCACCATGGCACGGCTTTACATCAGCAAGATGAAGTCTGAGGTGAAGTCCCTGGTGAACCGCAGCAAGCAGCTGGAGAGCGCCCAGATTGACTCCAACAGGAAGATGAACGCCAGCGAGAGGGAGCTCGCAGCTTGCCAGCTCCTCATTTCACAGGTATGTTTGTTCCTCCTACCTCATCCCTTTGCAGCAAGGTTTGATGACTTTCTCAGCCTTCTTCCTCATGAGATGTCTGTGCTGGGAGCAAGAAATGAGAATTTGGGGAGCAGAGTGGTGTTTCTCTTATCTGTTTTGTTTTTTTCTCTCTTCTCCCACCTCGAGTGCTATGTCCAGTTTTGGGCCCCTCACAACAGGAGGGACACTGAGGTGCTGAAGCGTGTCCATAGAAGGGCAACGGAGCTGGTGAGGGGTCTGGAGCACAAGTCTTGTGAGGAGAGGCTGAGGGAGCTGGGGGTGTTCAGCCTGGAGAAAAGGAGGCTGAGGGGAGACCTTCTCACTCTCTCCAACCCCCTGAAAGGAGGGGGTAGCCAGGGGGAGTCGGTCTCTTCTCCCAAGGAACAGGCCATGGGACAAGAGGAAATGGCCTCAAGTTGCACCAGGGGAGGTTCAGATTGGAGATTAGGAAAAATGCACTGAAAGGGTTATCAAGCCTTGGAACGTGCTGCCCAGGGCAGTGGTGGAGTCCCCATCCCTGGAGGTATTTAAAAGCCAGGCAGACGTGGTGCTGAGGGACATGAGTTAGTGGTGGTTTTTGCCAGTGTTGGGTTGATGGTTGGACTTGATGATCTGAAAAGTCCCTTCCAACCTGGGCAATTCTATGATTCCTCCCCCTCAATATTTTCCAGCACATTCTGTGGCGAGATCGAGTCCTGCTGCAGATCTCAAAATGTTTTCTAGGGCATAATACTGAAAATCCTCCTCAGAGTGATTTCCTCAGCATGAATTCGTATCTTGTACCTTCGTTTTAAAAGCAACCTGAGAAAGGAAACAGTGATCATATGGTTCACTAACAAAACATTCAGAGAGCCCCCCGTATCTGGTCTGTTGGTGTGCTACCGAGGTAACTAGGCAGCGGTATATAAAATAATGTCTTATGGAAAATATTAGAAGTTAGAAATCCAGATGGTAGAATGGCTTCACAGTGGGTGGGAGTTACAGGCAGTGACGCTTGCTGCGGGAGAGGGACTAACTGCTTTGACAGGCTCAACTGATTTGAAGTGGACATGTGGAAGCCAGGAGATGATCCAGTTTACTGTATTTCATTTGCTACCACCTCTTCTAAGAAAACCTGGAGCAAGGATAGCCTCTTGTCCTGCAGCTGAACGTCTTTGCTGAGTTCTGCTTCATCTACAGCTACAGCTTAATTTATCTTTACAACAGCACCAACCAGAGAACAGTGAACCAAGTGAACTTCACTAGCCTTATTAATGGGACGTAATAATTCCCAGGCAGTATCTCAATTTTACCCCCAAATTAGAAAATTTGTATTCAACTTGTGATGTTTTCACTACATTCTTCACTATTTTCTACTTAAACGTAAGCCCTTCTGGTTTGAAAGGATGTTAGCAAGAAAGAAATCATCAGGATGGCTGGGGAAAGTCAACCTGGGCTTCTGCAGGTTGAAGCATCCAGGAAGCCACCTCAGAAGCCCAGTGTTCAGCTGGTTTTAGGAAGCTGCTGCTGTTTGTTTAACACTGTCATGAGCTTCCCATGACGTTTTGGAATTACCGCCTGCTCTGTTCAGTGTGTCTCAGGCTACTAAGTTTGACCTTTAAAAAATGCAGTCTGTTTGGGTCTACTAGCTCCTTCTGAGATCTTTGGCTGTATTTTCTCCTGGTTATCAGCTCTGGGTGTGGAGAGCTTTCTATTTTTCCTCCTTTATGTAGGACAGTACCTGAATTCCTAGTTAACAAGCTGTGTACTCGTATCTCATTGCTGTTCTCCATGTCTTTAAAGCATGAAGCAAAGATCAAGTCCCTTACAGACTACATGCAAAACATGGAGCAGAAGAGAAGGCAGCTGGAGGAGTCACAGGACTCTCTCAATGAAGAACTCGCCAAGTTACGGGCTCAAGGTACAACATTACGCCTTGTGGCCATCATTTCTTTTACCAACTATATCTTAGAAAATTCAGTACTGGCTGAATTTTCAGTAGTGCTACAGCATTGTCTGCTTCGTATTTTGCAGTGAAGACATAAAATTGTGATTCAGAATATTTGACACATCGCACTTCCTTGTAGTACATTGCAATAAAACCAGAATTATCCCTTTCAGCCTACCCCATCCACAAAATACAGAGAAACTTAATTTTTCAAAAGATTCAAAAACCTTATGACAGGCTTCACCTTGTGCTTTAATGATGGGAGAAGTTAAAAAAAAAAGGGAAAAAACCCTAAAAAACCCCAAATACTTTAGCCATATGAGGAGACAAGGGTAGGTTGGAAAGGTGCTAGGTGGGCTGAAAACCATGTGGGTTGTTAGTAAAGGAAAAGGGGGTTTAGGGAGTGTGGTCACAGGTTGGGTGCTGCAAACCATGGCTGTCTCTGCCCCTCCCACGCTGTCTCCCCCGTCCCCTGCCGAAGGAGGAACTGTTTTTTTCTTAAATGTCTTGATGTAGCACATCCTGGAACTCTGTGATTAATTCTCAACTTCAATTTCCAACTTTCAACAGAAAAGATGCACGAAGTCAGCTTCAAGGATAAGGAGAAGGAGCATCTGACCCGGCTTCAGGATGCAGAAGAGATGAAGGTAGGACGGCGTGTGGCAATTTTAGAGGGCATTTCTCAGTGAGATCGTTCATGAGGCCAATAATCAGGGTGTAATTTTGTCTTCCTGTACACATTGTGTGCTTTTAGCAAACAGTTCCAGCCTCTGTCAGAATTGCCAGCCTCTGTTCAAAAACCTGACCTCATGTAATTGAGCGACCTTGGTGATGTGAAATTAGAGAACTTGATAGTAATGAGGTTGTTGACCAAATTATGGAAAAAAGTGAGTTCCAGCCTGAATATCTGAGGTGTCTTCCGAGACCAGTGTGTAAGCTGAGCCAGCTTCAAAGAGTAGAGAGGTTCAGTGGACTGTGTTTGCTGGATTGGAGATGCCTGAGTTCCTCACATCACATGAGCAGATAACCGAAATATCAGAGCCAGTACCCATACCTGAGAATAATTTTGTTATATATGATTGAAAACTGTTATTTAATCACCTCTAAGTTACTCTAATTTTTTGCAAGTGGAAGTCAATTTGCTTTTTGCCTTTCTGGAAGTCAATTTGCTAAGTAGTGAATGAGGCTACTGGGGTTAATATAATTTAGGCACTGAAATTTGATAAAAAAAGAGGCCAGACCACTTTCCCAAATAATTTGGCAGGAATTCTGACTCTCTCCTAGAAACAATAATCAAACACAAATCTGTTTTCTGGTACTTTCTTCTTCCTTGGGAATGCAAAGAAGAAATCTTAGGCAATTTTGTGTGAGTTGTATTTCTGATGGGGTTGCAAATTGCAGAAAAGGAAAAATATAATTTAACAAGGATAGCAATCAAGGTTTGTCAGCTTCAGAACTTTTACCTCCATTACAAAAAGTTAAAGTTACTAAAGCAGTTGTAGAATTATTCCTTACATTTGGAAGAAAAAAAAAAAAACCCAAGTATTTTATTAGCAATCTAAAAAGATGCATTGAGTTTTTCTTACAACTTGAGATATACCTAATTTAAATAACCAAGCTATGGATAAACAATTCTCAGACAGGGAGAGGGTGTTTTACTGTACACATGTTTTCTTGATGAATAAACAGGTGAAATAAGAGGACTGGTAAAAACCAGTGTCATTCTTGGCACTTGATGTACTAAGACTTTGGCTTTCACATGCGGCAGTAGAAATTGGGGTACATCTGTTGCTAAAAAATGTCTGAATTTAACACTTGGATGAGTCGATGCACAGTTTGGTAATCACAGAAAGATCTACCAGGCGGACTCCTGAACTACCCTGTTCTGATAAGCATCACTCAGCTCCAGAAAGACGGGTTGATTTAGCTGATAGGTACAAAGGAATCTTCACTGTGTGTTGCTTGATTTCACGTATGGCTCTGGTTTTTGCGCTCTGCAGAAGGCCCTGGAGCAGCAGATGGAGAGTCACAGGGAAGCCCACCAGAAGCAGCTGTCCAGGCTGAGGGATGAAATTGAAGAGAAGCAGAAAATAATCGATGAAATCAGAGAGTATGTTCGCTCGCTCCATCGCTTTCTCTGTACCTCTCCTGTTCCTGTAGGGATGGTTTGGCGTTGGGTTTTTTTCAGTTTTAATTGATGTCTATATATTTCAGTGTCTTAAAGAAAGTAGTGTCCTTACACGCAACAGCCAACCCCGTAATTATTTTGCACAGTGAATTACAGTGCCTGGTTCTTTATTGTGGAGCGTTAACAAGCCCATAAAATTATAGAGAGGAAAAAGAAAGCGTAATGTTACACCTGCAGCCCAGCAGATACGAGAAGCTTGGAGGAGAGCAGATTTTTAAAGATAAAAGTTTTGAGGGCCTCTTATAGCAACTAGTTCTGCCACGGATTTTTTGCGAGTCTGGGTAACTCGAATGTGTCCCATTTTTCACATCCTTAATATTTCTCCCTGACACAGCAACAGAACTCTGTTAGTCACATACTCCAGCACTTGAAAAACGGAGGTTTTTGCTCCTGTACTCTTGGGTTTGTCAGCATTTGTAAAATCTAGGCAACCCTGATGTAGTGTTTATTCTTTCACCGTATATATTTTGTGGCCAAAGACTAACAATAGGGAAATGGGAAACATAGGAAAGTGGGACAGAAAGATTTCAAGAACAGTTTGTGTCTTTTAAAATACAGGAAGCCAGCCACTGCATTTAATTCTCTAATGTTTTTACATAAAAGCTATTGTTCTTCAGATTCTTTACGCTTAATTTCTTTCAGAATTTTTCCAGTAGAGACTTACAGCTTTACTTTTGGTGTCTAACCCAGTTTTGTTCATGGACATTTACCCACCCTTGTTTATGAGGTTCAGGACTGAGCTGTGCTGACTTTTCCTTTTGTGTTTCAGTATGAATCAGAAGCTGCAATTGGAACAAGAGAAACTGAGTGCTGATTACGATAAATTAAAAATTGAGGACCAGGAAAGAGAAATGAAGCTGGAAAAGCTCATGTAAGTCAACAGTTTTCTNCCGAGAAGCTGTGGCTGCCCCATCCCTGGAGGGGTTCAAGGGCAGGTTGGAGGGGGCTTGGAGCAACCTGGTGTGGTGGGAGGTGTCCCTGCCCAGGGCAGGGGGATGGAACTGGATATCTTTAAGGTTCCAACCCAAAGTATTATTTGATTCTATGAATCAGAAGAAGGGGGCTCATGGGAGGGGGTCTGCTGGGCAGCACCCCGACTGGGAGCTCTTGGGAGGGATCTGCTCTGCAGCTGGGATGGACTTCGAGTGGCACACAGTGCCTCTTCTGGGTGCCACATCGCTCCTACAGAGATAAGCTGGGCTTGTAATGTACGGGTTCTAGCCGTCCATGAAGGAAGTTTCTCCTTTTTGGTTTCTACTCGGTTTTGCCTTTTTTGTTTGAAAGATAAAGCTAAAAAATTTTACTACAAAAGCTTGTAGTCGTGGTGGAGCTTATTGAGTTTAATTCCAGTCTGTGAATGGATAACCATAAAATGGAAAAGCTAAGGTTGCTCTTAACAACTTTGGAAAGGCAATTCAATATGGCTTTGGCGCAGTGTGAGGTTGGGGTGAGCTGCTTATCCACATAGTTCCCTTCCCTGCACGTGGATTAGTGCTTCCGTCCTCCTGGGAGTAGAAGCAGGGTTGTCACTTCCTTTGTCACCCCTCCAGTCTGGAGTAAGGGAATTATTTTGCTGAGCCTGAGAAGCTGATGCATTATTAAAAAAAAGATAACCTGGGAAAGCCTGAATTTTGGCCAAAACTTAAAAAACATTTAAACTTCTTAAGTGCCCACATTCAGAGAGGCCAGTGTGTTTGCTCCAGAGTGAATCTAGAGCTCTTTCACGTCACTAGGTGTGTGTAACCGTGGCCAGATGGTGAGATTTCAGCTTTCTGCTGTTGTTCCCCATGCCCTAAGACAGAGTTGACATGTTTCCCAAAGTAGCTTTGGTGCAGTGAAAACCTTGGGAGGTGCAAGAGCTCTTCAGTGTGGGCAATGCCCTTCTGTGAGCTGCATATATCTCTGTAAGTAAATCACAATAAATATTATCCACTCAAATCTGAGAAAAATTTTTACACCAGAGTATCTGCTCTCTCTTACTGGTTTGTGGGTTTTTTTTAAAAAATAATTATTTTGATTCCAGGCAAGAGAACTTCAGACTCTTCACAACCTACGCAAACTGTTTGTGCAAGATCTCACCACCCGTGTTAAAAAAGTAAGACAATACTCTTTTCTTCTTTGCAGTATTCTTGTGATTTGCTGGAAGCTTTTAGTGCATGTTGTTACAAAATGGGTTATTGTCTTTTTTCAATAACAGTGACTAACAAGATTAAAACTGTTCTGATGTTTATTAGCTTTTATTTGGTCCTAATTTGTTACGGAGAAGTCCTGGTGGTGAAGTGAAATGAACCAGTCTAATTAAGTTCAGTTACAAAATTCTCCTAGGTGGTATTGATGGGTACCAGAAATTATTCAATGTACCTTGCACTAATTTACACCACACTGAATGCCACGGCCCTTTCTTTCTATGGGCTTGTGACTCTTCAGTCTTTTCCTGGCAAAATTAGTGTTTGGAAGAAATTAGTGTCTTTTTAACTGCTGAAGAAGTGTCAGAACTGCATAAATAGTCAAAGGCTTCGCAATGCTCTTCAGTCCTTTAGAGTAGTGTTAGGGAAGAGGTTTTATACTTTTTTTTTTTTTTAAGGTTGAAAACCCATATTACATAAAAATGTCTCCCAGGAGTGGAAAAAAGAGAGAAAAGCGATTTTCCCCACTAAAACGTATGATTTTCCTATTCAGGATGCCCTTATAATTGTTCAGTAAGAACAGTTTTGAATGGGTAAAATAAATTCTCTTTAATCTGGGGCTCCAGAAGACTTTTCTGCCTTTGAGAAGCTTAAATTCAGAAAAGGCCTAAGCTTCCTCTTGAGTTTCTGCCTGGCTTTGCTCAGTGCTGCAACTCTCTTTGCAGAGCGTTGAACTTGACAGCGACGACGGAGGTGGAAGTGCTGCGCAGAAGCAGAAAATTTCCTTTCTTGAGAACAACCTGGAACAGCTTACGAAGGTTCACAAACAGGTAGGGGTTCTCCTTTCTTCCTTCTCTTCTTCATTCCTTCTCTCTTTCCTTCCTTCCTTCCTTCTCTCATAGAATCACAGAACGGTTTGAGTTGGAAGGGACCTTGAAGATCATCTCATTCCAACCCCCCTGCCCTGGCAGGGACACCTCCAAGTAGACCAGGTTGCTCCTTCCTTCCTTCCTTTCTCCCTCCTCTCCTTTCTTCCATCATTCCCAAAAACAATTAAAACCCAGAAAAAAGTGTTTGTTACTACTTTTTGTGCTGCTAGGCCAGTTTCTAGGTGGATTGAGATGGATGGAGTTTTGACTCTTGGTCTAAAGCTGCTCAGAGGGACTAGGAGGTGACTTAAGTGGAGTCAACCCACAGACTATGAAACCAGAAAAATCAATGGTGTGTGCATATATCTAGGAAGCACCTTGTTAGATAAAACTGGATCATTTCTGCCTCGTAGCAGAAGTCAATATTTTTGAACTGTGTCCTACTTTTCAGGTGTGGAGCACCTGATTTTGATACATTTGATTTTATTTTTGAAGAGTGATGTAACGCTCTCCACTACAGTTTTGTGAAACTGTTAATAGTGAGATTTGCTTTAGTTATTCCTGTGGAAGCGCCAAAAAAGCAAGCGGTGCCGGACTGTGACAAGTGTCTGCTAAGGTTCAGTATTTTGAGATTCCCAGTGAACAGATGGTTTAAAGACCTAGTTTCTAAATGTGGAAATCGGGACATGTTAGGAGTGTTTTTCCTTTTACTATTTTGCCTTTTTTTGCACTCAGTTCACGCATCTCCTGCATTTTCAGATACAGATTTTTATAGCTCTCATTGGCGTATATTTACTCAAAACTAACTAGGAGGCCACATCTCATAAGAAACTTAGAGGGAAGGATGACATTGAACTTGACCTGAAAGTGATACCATCCTGTTTTTATTTCATATTGTAACTATTTCATAGAACAAGGGTTCAACACTTGTAGGAAAAGCACATTGTGACAATTTTTACTTAGCTTTGTGTTTTTCTTCTGGCACTCAGCCTGCACTGGCAGGTGTAAAGCATTTTGATCCTCAAGGAAGGTGTGAATGTCAGTATGTGCTGTTGCTGTAATATGGGAGTTAAATCACTTTCTTCCCTTTGCTCCAGAAAAGGGACAATTGCTCCTTTGGAACAGTTTGCTGTCGACTTCCAGTAGTGGTATCATCTATTCAGTAGAAATTGTACTGGATTTTCTAACTGTTTGCATCAGTTTTTCATTCATCAAAAAATCAGTCCTCTCTCTTGGCTGTTGTTGGATGTAGAGTTAGATGTTGTTCTGATAAGAATCACAGAATCCTCGTGGTTGGAAGGGACCTTTGAGATCATCGAGTTCAACCATCCACACACAAAAAAACCACCCCAACAATCCCGGGCACTAGAGCATGCCCTGAAGTGCCACATCTGCATGTTTCTTAAATACCTCCAGGGATGGTGACTCCACCACCTCCCTGGGCAGGCTGTTCCAGTGCCTGACCACCCTCTCAGGAAAGTAATTCTTCCTGATATCTAATCTAAACCTCCCCTACCCCAACTTCAGACCATTTCCTCTGTTACTGTCGTTATTCCCTCGGGAGAAGAGGCCAACCCCTACCTCTCTACAACCTCCTTTCAGGGAGTTATAGAGGGCAATGAGGTCTCCCTTCAGCCTCCTCTTCTCCAAACTAAACACACCCAGTTCCCTCAGCCTCTCCTCATATGCCTTGTTCTCTAGTGATAGACCTTGTCTTAAACATGAGGAGGAATTTCTTTCCTGTGAGGGTGGCAGAGCCCTGGCAGAGGCTGCCCAGAGAGGTGGTGGAGTCTCCTTCTCTGGAGACATTCAGTACCCGCCTGGACACGTTCCTGTGGGACCTGCTCTGGGTGAACCTGCTCTGGCAGGGGGTTGGACTGGATGATCTCCAGAGGTCCCTTCCAACCCCATATCATTCTGTGATTCTGTGACAGACCTTGCTCAGGTTCATATTTAATTGAGGAAGTGCATGAATTCAGAGTTGCACGTCATCATCACATTTATAACTGCAGCCTTTAAGTGATGCCATAACGATGTTTGAGGCATTGAAGTTTCCAGTTTACCTTTATGCTGGAGTAGGGCTCAAGCAGGTGAGTGTGCTGTAATCACAGAATCACAGAATCATCATGGTTGGAAGGGACCTCTGAGATCCCTAAGTCCAACCATAAGATGGAGGTGATGAATTTTTAATGATACCCAGTGTTGTCCAAAAGCCATAGTTAAGGATTGCTGGTTTGAAATAATGAGGTGATCAAGTATTTGTGAAATTCAGGGTATTTCTGCCTTCTGCAGAGTTTCTGCCACGGTTGCTCTTAAAGCCTAGAAAAGTGGGTATGGCAAAGGAACCCTCACCCTGGAGTCCTGGAGCCCTCACCCTTCAGGATCAGATCGGTGAAAGTTTGCTAAATGGAATAAACTTTTTCACAGGATGTTTTTGAAACTCCTTTTCTTGCAGTTGGTACGTGATAATGCAGATCTTCGTTGTGAGCTTCCTAAGCTGGAAAAACGACTTCGAGCTACGGCAGAGAGAGTCAAGGCCCTGGAGAGCGCACTGAAGGAGGCCAAGGAGAACGCCATGCGAGACCGCAAACGGTACCAGCAGGAGGTAGATCGCATTAAGGAGGCCGTGAGAGCCAAAAACATGGCACGAAGAGCACACTCTGCTCAAATTGGTAAGAACATGGAGCTAAAGGGTTAGTGGTTGCTCACATACTTCATGGTTGGTCTGTTTGCTCGTGTTTAAATAGAGAGAGCTTTGAAAGCAGCAGAGCAGGGCAAACCGCGGGGTCTGCTTCTCTGCTGCACAGGCATCTTCAAAGGCTTCACTTTTTAATAGAATCTGCCCCACCTAAAGTTTAAAGCACCTCTGCTATTTAACTCAGTAAATAAATGGCATAATTGGTCTTGTGTGCCCTTCTAGTGACCTGAAAACTTGTCTCTTTAAATCAGTCTCTCACTTTCTTCCTCCTCCCCCACGTACTCTCCTTCTGCTTTCATTCTTTCCTTGCCTTTCTGGACCTCGGCCCTTCCTCTTTTTCCCTGATCACTCCTCCTTGTGATTTAATTTGAGCTGTGTAGAGTCAAAAAAGCTTCCTGTATCATTCAAATGCTTGATCTATATGTAGAGTGCAATCCGAATGCATGAATACACTCAATTGGTGTTTGAGATAGGGCAATTTTTGCAATTATTTGTTGGAATTGCTAAAGTAGAAGGATAGTGTTTTGGATGGCGATGCTAATATTGGTGTCTTAAAGCCTGAGAGAGAATTGGGCAGCACACGATGTTTCCTGCTGTATTCTATGGCTTGTAGAAAGCCATTGGCAGCTTTGTCTCAGCATCTTCTGGAATGATATAAATAGTCAACTTGGATATAGAAAGCACATCACTGACCAGTAAGTGGGTCCCTCTGTTGTGTAGACAGTCCATAATCTTCACAGAGATGAGGGACATGGATGGGGTGGTTAAATGGCTCTGTCACGAGCAGAAAATGGATGTATTTGTTGTCGGCCGAGGGAATTTGTTGTTGGTAAGAGAATGCCGTGTTCCGCAGAGCTAAATTACAGACTGCTCTGCCAAGCACAGCTCCTCATTTGGAAACACCAGGGTTTGTACCAGAGGAGAAGGTGAGGTAGAAAACCTTGTGTGAAAGCTAAATGTCTTGTTTGGTTTCCCGCTTTTCCTCTGCAGCCAAGCCCATCCGCCCTGGTCACTACCCAGCGTCTTCTCCAACGGCTGTCCACGCCATCCGAGGGGGAGGGATGTCCAACTCCAGCTACTATCACAACACCAAATAAATGAGAAGTAAGACCAAACTCACTCACTCTTCTGTTCTTTCACTGATCACCCAGTTTCCTTACATTTCAGTCTTGCTTTCAGAAGACCCACAGTATTTTTTTTTTTAATTTATTTTTAGTAGGACTCATTTGCTGATATCTTAAGTGTGAAAATTAGTAATTTAAGTGAGGAGTGCCTTGTTAGCATGCTTTGCAAGCTGCTCCTGAGAGTTTTTATTATTATGACTTATCACTTAAAACTTTTTTTTTTAAATAAACTGAAATGCTCTGAAATCTGTACTGAAATTCACACATAGAGGTGTGAAGCTCATGTAGTAAAAATAGAGTTCCAGAGGTTCCTTCTGCCAATAGAATGTTCTGCTTTCTGTACCATGAATGTGTTCCCGTGCTCTGATGAGCCTGGGACAGGGTGAGAGCAGCCATCAGTGGCAGCAGCACAAAGCTCTCCAAATTTGAGTGTCACAATTTGGCAAACTTTACTTTTCTTTCTTTTGCTTTGCACTCTTATTCAGCCTTCAGGAAAAAAAAAAAGAAAGAAAAAACGAAAGAAGTAAATATTTTACTTTAATTGCAAGAGTTTGAGGGTTTCTCCTAAGCAAAAATCTCACCCTGGAAAGAGGAGCAGCATACTCCCATGAGACTGCTTCATGTACCCTACCTCTCCTATTTATTTCTTTAAATGTTTGTTCTTTCTGAGCCATTTGCTGTTATTTTAGATTATAACTTTGTTACAGGCAAACTAGGAGTTGGATGGCAGTGAGTGGCTGTGAAAAGCAGTGGACTGCTGAGTTGTCCCTCCAAGTTTGCCTTTTTTCCCTCCTTGAGGATTAATTCTCTCTTCTGACTCTCTTCTGATAGTATGTGGTTTCCTTGAGGCACTTGGCATTCTTGGGTGGCTTTTTCTTTTCCTTTTTTTTTTTTTTTTGGAGAATGTTTCGTGTCATGCAGGCAACCCATCCATCACGTCACACTCAAGCTGTTATTGTGTTGGTGCAGATTGTTTCTGTTCATTGTGTTTTCCACCAGCCCTGTAGCTGCGAGCAAAATATTTTCACTGTGGATGAATTAGGACAGGTCTTTGCTGAGTGTTTTTGTGTATTAGTTCATTCTGCACTGAAATTGTGGCTTTTCCACCTCCCAAGCGAGGTAGCCTCTGTCTGTCTACTTCATTGCATTCCCACCTCTGTGAAAGAGCAAAGGGAAAAGAGTGTGATACAGAGGCACGTAAAATATTTCCAAACATTTGTCGTAACAGCTGCTCTGTGGGGAAAAAAAGCTGCTACCTGCCTAAACTGGGTGGGCCTTTAACATTCCATCTGCTAGGAAATTAAGTGTAAACTCTAACAGGCCGCACGTTAGGTAGTAGCACATGTCAAGTGAACAACTGTAGATTAATAAAAGTTTTTAACAAAATAAATAGACTTAAAACTAGGTGGGTGTATTACAAAACAGGACTTTGGAAGTCAATAGAAAGCAATCAGAAGGCATAGAATACCCACCAAATGTTTTAAATGCCAAATTCTAGATTTGAGGGTGGTGGAGGATGAGCAGGTTCAGGCCAGGCTTGGAACATGGTGCAGAGGAGCTCATGGCCAATAGGGGTGGAGAAAAAGAAGATGGAAGATCTTAGAAGAAATGGGCTAAACTTACAGATTTATGGGTTCTGAAAAAAATTAGGAAAAAAAAAATTCTGAAAACCAAATGGAAGCCTTACAGGTTGGAATGAAGCCATTTAAAAAGTATGTATGTGGGGTTTTTTTCCTTAATTGACAGTAGTGCTCCTTTGTGGCTTTTACCAGTCTAACTTCCTCATTGCTCGAGATTGAGTTAAGGGCTGGCTGTATTTTGTGTTCCATATTATGTGTACGGCAACAATTTGACTTCTTGTGGGAGCTGGACTCAATGATCCATACAGGAACCTTCCATCTTAAGATATTCTATGATTCTATTCTATGATTACTCCTTCAAAGAACCGTATTTTAGGCTTTATAATTGGTTTTTAAAGTCGGTCAAGTTCTAGATTGTTTGCACACATCTAGAAAGGTGTCTTGAAGATGCAGTAAACGAAGGCCGGGCAGTGATTAAAGAAGGTCAGTTCTCATCATTTTTGGTCCTTTGGTTACGATTATTGGCAAATTGCGGCTATTTGGCTGCCAAAAGGATCTGGGGAGTATCAATAATCTGAATTCTGTGCTTGTTGGATGAAAGCAGAGGGCCTGAGGTAGAGTGTTAGTAAAGATACTACTTGTGCAGGGAAAAATTTATACAGATAATTTCCATAATATCATTGAGACATTTCTGTGCTCTCTAGAACTGCCCCATGCTTTTGAATGGTGCAGATCTACCCAGCTAGAATTAGAAGCAGAACTTTCTTTTATATTAATTTAACAGCAGTGAAATAAAAGTGGGGTTTCTACATAAATATTTGCTGCCAAGTACCGTACTCTATCTCAGGAATGAAAATTTTATCCCAGGATGAGGGACAATTTATCTTACTTTCATTCATCATTCACAGTAAAGATAATAGACACTTACTACTGTTAGACTGGTCAGTGATTATGATTCAATAATGCAGTAACAGCCAGTGTTGCTTTTGCTGTTTTTATGAAGTTCATTGATAAAATTTCTTCTGCAGAGCTGGGCAAACCCATGAGACTCATCAGGACGAAGTTCAGACTTTGCCCAGTCTGGGCCACGTTGCCACGGTGCAACGAGCGTGATGTAAGGAGATGATTTCTGCCCCAGAAAGGGTAGCATTTGATGAGTAACAGTAGCAGATGGGAGGGGAAAAAAAAGTGGGTGTTAATAAAACATGGTCCTGAATTTGCAAATTGCAGGTATCTCACTTAAACAGGAGACTCGGGAGGCCGAGGTGTGTCTGCAAAGCTCTGAGAGATAACTCCTCGCTCTCTTTACACTGCAGAGAATACAAACGCGATGAATTTGTTACCCGGGGCATGCCTCAACCTGAGATTTTGGAAAAGATGAGGAAGGGAATTCACGGCTAACAGGAGGAGTGCTGCAGTACTAGTATTTTTCTGAACTACTTCTTATCCTTCTGTAAGAAATATAGCACTGGAATTGCTACAGCCTTGTAGCTAAATTTATGCCAGGATTTCATGGAGACGGCCTTGGGGATTTCTAAATATTTATTTCCTTAGCACGGTTTTGAGTCAATCCTTACAGTTTAATCATAGAATCATAGAATGGTTTGGGTAGGAAGGGACCTTGAAGATCATCTAGTTCCATCTCCCTGCCCTGGGCAGGGACACCTCCCACCAGACCAGGTTGCTCCAAGCCCCCTCCAACCTGCCCTTGACCCCTCCAGGGATGGGGCAGCCACAGCTTCTCGGGGCAACCTGGGCCAGGCTTTCACTACCCTCACAGCAANCTCGGGAGGCCGAGGTGTGTCTGCAAAGCTCTGAGAGATAACTCCTCACTCTGTTTACACTGCAGAGAATATAAATGTGATGAATTTGTTACCTGGGGCATGCCTCAACCCGAGATTTTGGAAAAGATGAGGAAGGGAATTCACAGCTAACAGGATGAGTGCTGCAGTACTAGTATTTTTCTGAACTACTTCTTATCCTTCTGTAAGAAATATAGCACTGGAATTGCTACAGCCTTGTAGCTAAATTTATGCCAGGATTTCATGGAGACGGCCTTGGGGATTTCTAAATATTTATTTCTATAGCACGGTTTTGAGTCAATTCTTACAGTTTAATCATAGAATCATAGAACGGTTTGAGTCAGAAGGGACCTTAAAGATCATCCAGTTCCAGCCCCCCTGCCCTGGGCAGGGACACCTCCCACCAGACCAAGTTGCTCCAAGCCCCCTCCAACCTGCCCTTGAACCCCTCCAGGGATGGGGCAGCCACAGCTTCTCAGGGCAACCTGGGCCAGGCTCTCACCACCCTCACAGCAGAGTTTCTTTCTAGTATCTAATATAAATCTTCCCTCTTTCAATTTAAAACCACTATGGCTTGCATCCTATGGCTGCAGTCCTTGACAAAGAGGCCCCCCCAGCTTTCCTGGAGCCCCTTGAGGGACTAGAAGGCTGCTATAAGGTCTCCCTGGAGCCTTCTCTTCTCCAGGCTGAACAACCCCAGGTCTCTCAGCCAGTGCCCACAAGAGAGGTGCTCCCATTTTTCCTGTTTTAATAAAATGAGTTGAAATGTATTCTTCAGTGTAAATCTTACAAAGTTTTTGAATTTTGTGGAGAGAAGTATTCTGACAAAACTTTAAAGAACAATGCTCCCCACAAATGAACGGCTGCAAATCGTGTCACGTGGGTGGTTGTATGTGAGATTCTCTGCTGGTCAACTACAGAGCCCTGTTCTAAATTTCTGTAAAGTTTCTAAATGTAACTAAACACAGTTCAGGTTTCAAAAAAGGTTAATATTAAGTTTTTTAAACAATACCAGGAATTACAAAAAGAACAACTATGGTATGTATTTTGCTTTAGATAGAGGGAAAAAAACCAACAACAAAGCAAAACCCAAATTGTTTTGACTGTTTCTCATGCTGCCCCACAAAGTTTACGCCAAAACTGCACAAAATTGTCGAAGTCACTATACAGTCTGTTTTCACTGATGAAGACACTGAACAGTTCTGGTCCTAGTATGGACCCCTGAGGGACACTACTGGTCACCAATCCCCGTCTGAACATTGAGCCATTGACCACTACCCTCTGGACGTGACCGTCCAACCAATTCCTCGTCCACCAAACAATCACCTCTGCAGTTTAGAGAGAAGGATGTCGTGGGGAACTGTGTCAAAGGCCTTACAGAAGCCCAGATAGACAACATCTATAGTTCTTCCCTTGTCAATGATGTTGTCACTCCACCATAGAAGCAGAGATCATCTTTGAGTTTGCTTTAATTACATCTTGGCCTTAACCTGGCCCCGCACATGGAACAGAGGGTCCGTGGCAGAGCTTAGAGGCAGTTGGGGCTCAGGGAGAGCATGGATGATACTATTCAATGCTTGTGGCTTTGCTGGAGAGCACTTCAGGTGCCGAATGCAAACTTCTAGGTTTGCTGTCCCCATTTTTGCGAGTCCTTTCTCAATGGCTGAGCTGGAGGATGCTCTGGAGTCACCAGACCTGTGGGCGAGCTGGCAAACCTCGGACAGACAGACCAGTAGCAGATGGGGTGATGATGTGTGTCCTTCCCTATTCCAAATCTGAAGGAACCTGGTTATCTGCCTTCCTAATATCTGCCCAAACTTGTCTGACACCTCATTTCAAAAGAGAAGGAAAGGACTGACACGAAGATACACTAACGAGTAACGCTCTGTCATGGCCTAAGGAAATTATTAAAGCAACTTGCACTGGGATCTGTATTTGTGAAATACGTCTGTATGTCCCTTATCCTGAAGTCTCTGGTATGTTCCCAGCACCTCCCCATCCTTGAGCAAGATGAATAACTATATTTAATTAGCCAGACCGTAGTTAATCTAGCCAATAAGATGCATGAATAATCATCCTGGTTTCCTTGAAGGTGTTAATAAGGATGACAATTAGGAGCCAACTGCAACTCCCACCATTAATTTAGGGTAAATGGAAAAACACCAATGCATCAATATTTATGTATTTATTTATTTTTATATCTTGATCTTGAATATGGACAAGATTTTTTTAAAGAACTCTACAAGAAAATGCTTAATTGAGGAAAATACATCTCTCTTTGTAAGGCTGATTTGATATTAGCTAATGCACTAAAAAATGTGGTCAGCACATTCAGTTACTTCTATGATGCTTTCCATATGGCTAATGAGAAATGTGTGAGAAAAAATTCAAACCCAGGAGTTTTTTTAAAATCCTTGTTTCGAATGTTTTATAATCAACTTCAAATCACCTTTGTGCTTGGTAATGTGCCTTGAACTTTGCTTCTGGATGCAATTACTATTAAATTAGTGAGGAAGAGGCCAGTATAATACGCATATACAGTACAATTTTATAATATATTACCAGGATATTACATACAATATATTTATATATTTCTGTAAACACATAGTCTTTATATATGTGTGTGTGTATATATATATATATATTAGGAAAGCACGTCTCTGTCAGGAGACATATAAAACAGAAAGATTGCTTGGGATTTGTATTTTTTCAGCCTTTTATTCCTTGGGATTTGTATTTTTTCAGCCTTTCATTTTATAATAAGTTTTCAAACCAACTGCAGTGACTTTCCTTGTTGCATATGTTACGCACGTGTCTGCTCTTCAGCGTATCTAAGTGCTGAACAGCGAAGAGAAAAATCCTGTTAACAGAGAGATAAAAGGAAAAAAAGTTAGACCTTTAGATAGTGTTTAAGGCTATATTTAGACGAGACATAACGCTGTGCTACAGGTGGCAAAGAATGCATTTCATCAAGAGAATTGTTTCCTTATCACTCTGCCAATTTGTGGGCTGGAAAGAACGATGCAAGAAAACTCCTCTCCAAGGGTTAGAAACTGAAACTCAAATTTCATGAATTGTTAAAATTGGGCTTTACGTGGCTCTTTGGTTTCTTTGCATCTCATTTCTGTGCTTGTAGGTATCAGGTGATTTGCCAGGGTGCGTATCTTGCTTTCTCATCTCAAGCTTCCTCTAATTGTCCTTACCTTTCTTGCTCTCTCCTGACAGGTCAGTTCCACTTAGCATGCTAAGGACTGTCATTAAGTCACTAGCTTCTTTTTTCTCCCCTCCCCTTCTTCAACCCGATCCACATCCCGATCATCCTGCGCGTCCTGCAGCCATCTGCAATGCACTGGTCCCGGGTCTTTTGAGCTTCGTAGGATTCTCCACGTGTACAGAAGTGTTCGGCTCAACTCTTCTACAGATACTTGTACAATGTATTTAACATAACCATCTAAGGTAACGGTAGGAAGTCTGCCACTCAGAATCTCTCACTGACTGCGTGTGACCCCTTGGCGCTGGTTAGGGTTGGGGCTTCTACGCTCAGATCGATGCTTTTGCGAAGTCCTCTGTTTGCATCAGTAAATCCCGACTTCTGGCATCAGAGAGTTAATTATTCCATGACCAAGTGCCATCAAAGGCAGGTGATTGTGCTCTGTCATGACTGATTTACTGTATAATATACATATTATTTTATATTTTTAGGGGAAGAAAATGTGCTGCTATATGGTTTAATTTTACTGCTTACATTTTCAGAAGTAAATTTCCCCAAAGAACCATTTGTAATATCCTGATAAAAATCTTTGGACTGTATAAAATAACCTTTATTGCAGTACCTGGTAAAGATCAAACGGGATGCAGAGAAATCTGTTAGTATAGATCTAGGTTTTTTGAAGTTTGGTAGTTACATGAATATATCTGTGTGACCTATCTGATTAAGATAATTAATTAAGATCTGATCTGCTTGTAGTTCTCCCTACAGTGGTGGGTTTTCCTGGAGTGTGATGGCTAGCCATGTGTTTGTAAGCGTTGTTCTCTATGAAATTTTGAAGGCTTTCAGAATGCTGTGGAAATCTTGTCTCGGAAAAGCCGACAAGCATCCTCCCCCCCTTCCCTCCCCCTTCCCCATTCCCCTCACGCCTTCGGGAAGCCCCGATCCACTCACTCGGGAATTCAGGTACCGGAGTGAACTGTCCCCTACCGGAACAGATGCTACTTTAAAGAAATAAAAATAAAGTAAAATAAAATCCTCCAAACCTTACCCCTTACCTTAAAAAAAAATAGAGAGAGAGAGAGTCCTAAAGGAGGCAAGAGTCATCTGCTCGAGCTGTCTTTTGCAGATCAAATTTGGGAATACACTTGTTAGGAGGCGGAAAGCGTATTGCAGGGGGGAAAGGATGTCCTTAGAAGTTCCACCAAGCAAGTGGTCCCACGGACGGTGCGCACGGAGGTAAGGACGAGACTCCCTTCCCTTTCTCGGATCTCTCGTGCGTGCCAAACGGAGTTTCCATCTTCTCAGCGCTGGGGGGCACTGGAATCGTTCTGGGAAGGTTCTTCGGGCAGGCAGAAGCTCCTGCTCCTCCTCCCGCTTCTGTGCCACACACACATATCCTCCTCCTGCACTCCTACCTCTAAGGACACGGGTTCCAGGAAGGGTACGGCCCAGCATAGCCCTCTGCTCTTGTTTTGCAGACATTTGCTCATATTTAATTTGAGATTGACTTTTTTTTTTTTAATTTTTATTTTAATTTCCGAACATGTTTGTTAGTAGATGTAGAACTATTTAGTCAGTGCAGAGCGTTTTGAAAGATTGTGAATTGACTTTAGGTATTTTTTTTTCTACTGAAATTATTTAGGTTGTTGCAAAGCAAGTTGAACTTAATTTAACTGTTGTTTTGTTGTTTTTGTTTTTTTCACGTTGCACTATTTTGGGGAGCGTTTTGCTAAAAATATTTAATGAAGTTGCAAATTTGCATGTATTTAATTTATTTTGTATTTTTCAAAGTTTTATATTTTCTTTCTTTATGTGCATGTGCACTGCCAGAAAAATGAACTGTGAACTTGCCATATGCAATCTTTAATAAAAAGTACTAATTCAGAACTACTCTATGCTACCTTATCAGCTGTTCAGAGCTGAAATTTCTACTATGAACTAATCATGATCTTCTTGGTTTGGTTCTAAAACACTTGTCTTGGAAAAGATACCCAACTTAATTGCTGTCAAGGATTTTGTACCGTAGGAAAACTCTGGTTCTTTCTCTGGAATTCATAGTTCGGCGCGGAAGTAAGTTGTAGATGCAGCATTAGCTTAAAAACTGTGTGAAGTTCCTCGCAGCATCACCGTCAGTTTGGCAGTTGAGAGGTCTCTCTTCGGCTCGAGTAATAAGTTACCTTTGACATCGCTTAATTGCGCTAGTGCTGATCAGCCAGTCAGTTCACCTAGCGAAAATAACCTGAAGTGTCTCCAAGTTAACTTTTTACATCAAGCCGGGAGGAGGACTTCCTAGGACTGAAACGCTGAAGAGATGCCTGAGGCTAAAATTCTCGAAAAGAAATACAGAAGGTGTTCACTCAATTGGAAATTATTCATTCCTTCAATGGAACTTACTCTGCTTATGTATAGATTCTTGGTTTGTAAAGCCTATTTTAATTAAGTGACTTAAGTTTGTATTGCGTATATTCAACTTTTGTACCATTTTTAAGTCTTACACATTTTATATATAGAAAGGAAACACCCACATCTGCTCTGCGGAGATCGGACCCTGTCTCCTGCTGTTTCCACTGCTTGATGCTTTCTTATTTCCTTTGTTCTTTGAATGTTGTGTTATATTTATTCTAGGGTATTTTTAAAGTGGTGATTTGTAAAGCGCAACTTAAATTTCACACCTTAAAATGTCATGCATGGGACAACTTTTGGTGGGAATACTGTTCACAAATGGGAAACGTGCTTCAGATGGAGCTAAAGTGCATACTCTTCTTTTTGCTAGTAATTAAAAAGCATTTCTTGCTCACCTGAGCTTCTCTTCATGATCAAATATCTTGTGTTTGTCCTTGAGTTCACGTTTCACCGACTTGTTTTCTCAAAAGCAAGGAAAGTCTTAAACCTGGAAAGATCTTGGCTGATACATTTTTTAAGTTTGTATTTAACTCAACAAGGGTGAGAGCGGATTATCCTGAATATGTTGAAAACTAAAAAATAAGTCACAAAAAACTTCACTACAGTAATTTCTGCCTGCAGAACCTTATGAGTTTTGTTTTATAAAGCCTAATGGACTAAGTTGTACTTAGTTGAAATGTTGATAAATAAGGCTTGGAAATATAAGAAATAAAGAATTTCAAGCTGAACATTGTTTCATTTGAATACATGGGTATTTAAACCAAATGGTCATGCAGGTCCAAAAGGAAAAGGCCTAATCAGATTTCCCTTATTGGAGGAGAGAGGCGTTGTGTAAACAGGAATGAAGTAGATCTCCATTGGAAATGGAAGGGATCCAAAAACAAATGGGCAGGATAATCTTAATCTCCCCTTGCTTTGATTTTTTTCGTCCTCACTGTGCCTGTACGACGTGCGAAGCGCACGGGGGGAACACCCGCCGTGGGGGATGGAACCACCGCTCTCGCCGTCCTGTCCGTTGGAACGCTTCTCGTCGAGGGAGAACCGCGGGGGCTGAGGCATTCTGTAGAATTATACCTGTCTAGTTTGTAAAGTGTGTAACGTGTACTGCAGATGTGTAATTCTCTGGGCTCTGTGTATCTTTACAGTAGTGTTCAATTTAGGAAAAAAAAAAAAATTGTGGACACGTTTTGCTGGTAACAAGGGGAAATTTTTTTGCCATTGCATCAAACGATGCTGAAATGTATTAAAACTCTCGATAGCAGATCTCACCCTCCTTCCCCCATCCCCTGGAGATAAGTCTTTTATCTTCGTTCTAAAATTCTATCAGAGATGGATGGATACACTGGCAGACTGCATGATGTATCATTCGAAAAACGTTAACAGTGGAAAATAAAATGGAACTAAACTTTGCGGTGTGCGTGTCGTGTGGCATCTCTGTTGGAGGGGTGCTCGGCCCCCTTCCATGGGGTCACCCCTTTCCATGGGGTCACCATCCCAGGCCACTGTCCGGAGTGGAGCCTTTCCTCTGAATCTGTAGAAAGTAATTAGAAGGCTTGGGAAGTGGACACGAGGTTATTATTTTTGGGTTTTTTTGTAAATAATTGCATCTTCTCTACTACCTCTCCATGGAAGTCTTCCTTCTTCCTACTTTTTTTGAGTAGCCTGGATGATGACGGGGAGACTCTTCCACTCACCCTCTGCGTGCATTTCCATTTTTATGGGAATATTACGTTCAGCATAATGGGCGTCCATCCCACCTCCCTGAAGTCATGCTGAGGAGCTTCATAAAGGTTATTTGCAATAATTATTACTCTGAGTATTTCTCAATTATATTGTTATTTCTCAATATTGTTACTTGTTCTACTCAGCAAAGCAAACTGATGGCGCTCCGGAATTTCTGTAGCAATGGATTGCTCTGGTTTTGCTGCCGTGTAGATTTCTAAGGAGGATTATGTGGTTTTCCATCATGACTTAGCTGTGCTCGTGCTGCTTTCCCTTGGGGCCTGGAACCCAACAGCACAAGAAGCCCCTTCCAGCTGGGATCTACCGGTTCCTGCTGGAGACGGGTGGCCAGTGGTGACCGAGAAGACTCAGAAATTAGTCTGTTAAAATCGGGAGTCAATTACTTATAATTATCCTATTTCGATTATTCTAATTCTTATTTCTAATTATTCTATCTTGATTATTCTACTGCGTGCAGGATGGTGAGGTTTGGCTCCATCGGAGGCAGAGGCATCCCAGTGTAGACCGTTTATATTAATATATATTTATATTATTTATTTATATCATGTAGAGGGGGATCCCCAGCATTCCCCTTCGTCCTGCAGGGGAAGGCAGGCGCCGCACGGTGCCACGCCATGAGTCAAAAAGATGCGGCCTTTAAGATCTCCCAGATAAAGCTCGTGCCTTGGAGGATGAACTCAATTACAGAGCAGACTTGTTTGCAAGTGGATCCCTACAATTTCATTTTCAGAAGGCAGGATTGCATCAGTTAATTAACTCTATCAAAACACCTCAAATTGTTGTAGCCATTTCCAAGACTCGGCTTACACAAGCGTAGAGTGAGAAGCGAAGGACGGGGTTCTGCATCCCTAGAAAAATGCTCACTGCAAATCTATCCCTATTGATGAAAACACTTCTTAGCTAAAACTTAATTTAAATTTACCTTCCAGCAGAGCTGAACTCAACAGAGAGTGCATTTAAACTCACATGAGGACCTTCAAAGGTTTTGGTTTAAGGTACCTGATGGTCACTCTTTATCAGTTGACGCTTTGGGTGTGCCCAATGCTTGAGTGGGGCTGATGACTCGCCCCGTCAGACTCTCCTGTGGCAGAGGCGTTCCAGTGGCCACCGAGATGCCCAGGAGGCACCTGCAAAGTCCCCATGGGTCAGGATGGTGTCAGGAACTGCTGAACATGGAGCCTGTTCCTAGGGATAACCCCGGCAGCCCGTCTCGCTCCTGGGGTGTCAGACTTCCTTCACATTTGCTTGAAAACGGCTCTGTCATTTGCAGTCCCCTCAGGGCAGGTGCCCAACACCTTCAGCTCTGAGGAGGTGACTAACTCATGGACCTGTTGGAGCGGGGCCAGAGGAGGCCATGGAGATGCTGGGAGGGCTGGAGCCCCTCTGCTGGGAGGACAGGCTGAGAGAGTTGGGGGG
>JAHREE010000229.1:5922478-5940018 GCA_033628505.1 Tringa tobata
TGCCTAGATGTTGTTTTGATATTTAAAGAAATATGAAATTTGCGTGTTGTGTGAAACCTGCTTGAAATAAACTTACAAGCCCCATTGTTAATATCACTTTACAGATCTGGAAATGGAGCAGTAAAGGATTAGAATGTGAGGTTTTTTGGTTAAAAGATCTAGGCTTTAGGTATATTCTGCCTACCCAGAAGCCAGGCACGACGTGACTCCTTTAGGGAAACTGAGACAGTCTTTGTTGATCCAGTTGAAGATGTCCCTGCCCATGGCAGGGGGGTTGGACTAGGTGGTCTTTAAAGGTCTCTTCCAAACCATTCTATGATACCACTTGCTGAATGGTCCCAGACCAGTGATTTATCTTCTTTCTATCTATCTATTGTCTCGGTAGTGGGAATAAGGATGACTTTTCTCTTTCCACCAATTGCTGCGAAAATTGATCAGTGTGTAAATAATTCTTGGTGCAAACAGCACTGCAGGGGAGAGTGTTATTAGGGGTGCTGCTTTCACCCCAAGAAATTCAAGCACATTGAGCTTCCCCATGTTTCAGACTAACCAGTGCGTATGGAAGGTGGAGTTCGTTCCTATTAGAGATGGCCATAGGTCAAGTGGCGGTGATGGGAAAGTCTATGATGAAGGTTTTCACTTGAAAGTTTCTGCAAACCCTATAGAAAGTTTCTGCAAACCCTATAGCATGTCTAGAAAAAGTTATTTTCACTGTTGGGTAGTCCAGTTTTAAACTAAATTATCAGCGCATTTAAAAAAAAATCTGAACTCTAATTCCCTTTCTTTTTTTTTTTTCCTCATAGTCCATAAAATTGTTCACTAACAAACCCCATCTCTCTCAAGTGTGGTGAGAAAAAAATCCCCTGCTTATTTGAAATGCTGAGATAAAGAAAACCATTGTAGCACTGTAGCAGTGCTGTTTCTTAATCAGGGAGTCACTTTTATTAATGAGTAAAGACACTTTGCTGTGGAGTGGGACCTCACCAGAAGTCACAAAAGTTGTTTTGAAGTTTATATGGGACACGTTCTCTGGTGGTTGAGCCCCATCCTGCCCTCAGTGCTCTGGCTGGAGAATTGTGGGCTCTCGGATCTAATGGCAGGGCTGCGTTCTGTAAATATTCCCTATGCCCTCGCTATCCAAGTGTGCTGGGCTGGCCACGACCTGTTATTTAAGAGTTTAAGCAATAAGTAGGTGAAAAATCAGATGCATAAATAGATTGAACTTACTGCTGATTTCACAATTTTGAAATATAGTTGTTTCCACGCTCTTTAGTTTGTTTTGCTTGTAAATTAGTGTGTCTGTGGGAACCGTTTTCTTTCCTGTGTCAGTCAAAGTGGCCTCGTTGTGTCTCTGTAAAGAAATGGGTCAACCTTCTCTGTGTCCTAGGAAGATTACACTGGTATTTCCAAACGATGGAGAAGCAAAGACTGAAATCCTTAGGCCTACCTTGGGTTGCATAGATTGAAAACCAACCCCAGCTGTAGGAGCGGTACTTGGGTTTTGCCCTAGGTTTAAAATGCAAGATATTGCAATTTCTGCCGGTTATTTAAATGGAAATTTAATGAATGGAAAACCCTCCGTAAAATGCTCACTGTCTTTAGTGGTCTGGAGGCCCTTGGTATAATAACAATAATAATAATAATAATAATCATAGAATCATAGAATGGTTAGGGTTGGAAGGGACCTCAAGGATCATCGAGTTCCAACCCCCCTGCCCTGGGCAGGGACATCTCCCACTAGAGCAGGTTGCTCAAGGCCCCATCCAGCCTGGCCTTGAACACTTCCAGGGATGGGATAATAATAATAATGAAAATCTTAATGACAATAATAATAATAATAATAATAAAAAATCATCTTTCCAAAGTTGCTCCATGAAATCTTGTGGCGTACTCGTCGATTCTCTCTTATTTGCACCCGACATACAGCGTTGTGTTGGCCCGTGGAGTGTGTTTCAGAGCGTGGAAGGAGAGGCTGCCACGAGCCTGGCTCATCACCTGGGATCTGCAGAGCTGCCTCCGGCGGCCATGAATAACTAACGCCCCGGGGAGGACTAATATCCTCTGTTATGCACCGACCCAGTTGGGCAACGTCAAAACCAGAAAGATGGGCGTAAGATTATCTGTCTGACCCCTGCAGATCGTGCCCCGGAGTGCGGTGATTACCCTTCTCAGAGTCTAAACACGCTTAAGTGCAGATGGCAGCAGTTACAGTCATCTAATCCCTTTTTTTGAAAAATGCTGCCCCGGCTTTGTCTCGATGTGAATAAACCTGTTGCGGCAATTTACGCTAATTCAGAGCTCAACTTAATGGAGAGAAATGGAGCTAAAAGCTTATGAAATAGAGGGAAATAGAGTCATACGCGCCTCGTATCACTGCGCTTGCAAACACAAGCAGCCTGTGTATCCTCTTGGTACTTAAAAACTCGTTTACAGGTACTGCTTTTGCCTTAAACTTCATTTAAGGCCCGATACGAAGAGTTTTGGTGCCTACGTAAGGAGTAGTTGATAGATGTGAGCTTGAAGTGTTGATGTTTCCTTCTTTCCACTGGTAACTAAGAAAATCCAGAGTTTCTTTCTTAGAATCATAGAATCATCTAGGTTGGAAGAGACCCTTGGGATCATCGAGTCCAACCATCTACCCTACTCTACAAAGTCCTCCCCTACACCATATCCCTCTTCTTGGCCGGAGTTTCTTCTGGCCACGTTTTCCTTAGCTCATGGCTTTGTGGCTGGAGGTCTCAGCGCTGTTGACTGAGACCATCGTTCTTCTTTGAAGTCCACTGTCTCCGTCTGTTGTGCCTGGCTCCAAGTCACGTAACGTCTTCCTTAGACTCATCATTACAGTTGTGTCTGTCTTTCCAGCTCTTTGTGGCTGCAGGACTGTGTAGGATAATCCTCTAATTGGCATGTCTATGGTTCTATGACTTCATCCAAGAGTGGCAGGACAGAGAGCATTATGAGGTGCTTGGTCCCACCTACCCAGAGCGATGTGGCTGCTCCAAAATTTGGGTCTTCTCAAAGGCCAGGTCCTCTATCCATCCTTTAAAACTAAGCCTACAAGTCAAACATTTTAAAAAAAAATTAAGGTTACAGTGGTTCTTCCTTCTGTGGGAGACAGACTGGTCTCCAGACAGCGGTGCACTGGGATTGTAGAGTAAATGGGGAATTTTATTTTGCGTGCTGTACCTGAAGACATGACCCTTTCTTGGTCACTTTTTGGTCCACGTCAATTTAACATTCCTCTTATGGAGTGCAAGCTCAAGGTAATGGTGTCTCATGTGCCTTATGTGGTGTGTAGAATCAAATTAGAGGACGTTTAGATAAACATATGCAAATTATTTTCAAGTCTATAACCAAAAGCAGCAGCAGAGATTCTGCAGAAGTCAAGAAAGCAGTTTGTCTGAACGAGCTGGAGGTGGGAGATGCTGGCACGGCCGTGGTTCCTCTGGGATATCAGAGTTATTGAAACACCATGTGGTTGTAAGGGCCGGGGAATCTCCGAGCTAACTCTGGATGCTCATTTCTCCCTTGGGCTGTGTGCTGTTCCACTTAATTATTTTATTTTTTTGAGCTTATTACAACACCGCCTGATAGCAATCTCGTCTGATAAAATCCAAAATTCACAGCACGGAATGGAAAGATTATTGCAGTTTGGGCTGTCAGCGAAGAGCCTTCCTGTGTTGTTTTTTTTTTGTTTTTTTTTTTTTTCCCTCGTTGTTGGTTTGGTTTCTTGGCCGGTCCTTTCCCCCTTGGGAACTTCTACCAAGGATGCTCAGCTCTCCCCTGCTGTGTAGCTCCATCCCCCACCTCAGCCTGGCCTCGAAAACTTGTTTCTCTTCTCTTTTCCAGCAGGCAATAACCTGTATTTAGGCCGGTACTTGCTAATAACAGTTTGAATAGTGACCTTCTAATAGCACCTCAGTGAAGCTCCAGTAATGACCACTTGTCACTGGGCACCTACATTCTGATATCCTCATTTGTTTAATGAATGACTGTTGGATTTTATCTAGTGTGGGTTCTTTAATTCTTTTTTTTTTTTTTTCTGATTTATGTAGGGAATTTTCTCTCATCAGAAGCCACGACATCGATATTCTCTGCCTTAATAATTATGTTCCACATCAAGTTAGTTTGGTTTAACAAAGTAAGTCCAAGGGGTTTTATTGCTTTAACGTGTGTGTATTGTTACCAAAGCACAAATCAAAGGGAGTGTTTTCCATTGAGGCTCGTAGCGGAGTTTTCCAGGGGTTTTTTGTTAAATAGTAGAACAGGATTTGAAAATTCTTACTGGTTCCTTAGATCAAAAATGAAAAGGATAGTAAAGTGTGAGGCTTTTTAAAAGAGTATCACTGTTAGGTTCAGGGGGACTTGCTTACCTCTTTCTTTGTAACGTTTCAGAATTGACTATTTGTAGTCAGTTTGTAGTGTATATGTAGTGTAGTTTATATTGGAGGGAAAAGGCAGAAATACATCACCCGTTGTATTTCTGCGGGGGAGGGAACGGGGAGCAGTAAATGGTGTCAGTAGATACAACAAAAACCCAGCATCCCTGCTCCGGTGAGGTTTGTGGGAAGGAGGGAGGGAGGGAGGGTGTGTGCACATTCCTAAAGCTGTTCCGTGGTTCCCACCTGCCCGGCCTCTGTCGACTCGGTCCAGTCCCTTTGCAAGCTGGGTCGGTGAAATGAGCCAAATTCAAAATAATCCTCTTCAGAAACGAAATTCCCATCTTTCCTTTTCCCTCCCTGCGTTCGGAGAGATTACCAGATTTATGGGACCGCGGCTCCCAAGAATTTACACTGACACAAATTACGTCTAGTGTGGAAAAAACTTAAAATAGGTGTTTAAAATATTAACATGAGGTATAGAAGAGCTGCAGATTTACAGCTAATCTGCACAGACTTGAAAATATCTCTTCTGTGAAGCAACAAAATGAGGTTAATAATTACAGTATAATTAGACAAGGAGAGAAATGTGTCAAGTGAGGCAGGATTTCTACTTGGCTGGTTACAGGAAATGAGAGAGTCGGTGTCACTGGGCAGAGCAGATTCATACCTTTTCTGACAGAATTATGGAGAGGGCTGAGAGAGTCATTTGAACTGTACTCTGTAATACAGCTACTGGGAGATACTTAGAGTAACAAGTTTTTGTTTGAACCAGCTTACTAATTTAACTAAAATCTGCACGGCTCTTTTTTTTTTTTTTTTTTCTCTTTTAGAGGCAGAGATTGAGGGCTATCATTGCCTTCCTCGAGTCCCTCCAGGCACCAGGAATTCTGTGCTAAATCAAATTGGAATTCAGGGCATCTGGTGATCAGGCTCACAACAGTTCTCTGTTTTTCCTCCCTGGATACTGGGAATAAGGAGCTTTTTGAAATTATTGGGAATTAGGACTTTAAACTAATGACGCTTCCCAAGACTACTATCCAATGTGTGTACTATCCAATTAGTGACATGATTTAGTGATGGGTTGTGGGTGGGTTTTTTTATCAGAGTTAGGTTGGTGCTTGGAATGGATCTTAATGGTCCCTTCCAGTCTAGACAATTCTATGATAATCTCTGGATATGTGATATATATCCTCAATTCTTGGTATGGGCTTGTCACTGTTGGGTATCTGACGTGAAACGTGATGGAGTGGAATACTTTTCATAAACAGAATATCTATGTATATATAGATACTTAATTTGTGTTATCCCATCTATCTTTCCCATCTCCAAGCTAATTAGTTAGGACCATGTTACCTGGTCCTTTTTGTTTTGTCATGGTTTGGGCAATAGCTTATTTAGTTATAAAAAAATGCAAGTACTTCCTGGGTTCAGATTATGTTTTGTAATTAGTTAAGGTATCAGTTTATATTATTTATGGATTTGTCTTGCAGAGAATCAAAATACAACCAGTTTGGGTTAATATAGCAGCTGGTGATGTTCATCTTGAACTGGAAACTTCTGGAGGTAAAACCCTGAGCTGGAGTAGGAGATACCAGCTCAGAGTCACCAATTAATTCACCTGAAGGTGAATTGGAGGTTGGAGCTCCTGGGTGCCATGAGGCAGAAGTGTCAATGATCTCTGTGCTGGGTGGGCTGGGAATGGCAAGGGGTGGAAAGAAAAATTACCCATTGGTCCCTATTTGAGGCTGACGCAGTTTGAATTTATTGTTATATTGACTTCTGAGATTTTGTGCTTCTCCAAGTCATAATTTTGATTGGACTTGCACATCTTGGCTGGAGCATGGAACAGTGTGAGCACTGAAGATAGGTGATCATGGAGTCATAGAATGGTTTGGCTTGGAAGGGACCTTAAAGATCATCTTGTTCTAGCCCCCTGCCCTGGGCAGGAACACCTCCCACCAGACCAGATTGCTCAAAGCCCCGTCCAGCCTGGCCTTGAACACTTTGTGGGGTTGTTGTTGTTGTGTTTGTTGTTCATTTGTTTTCATTGTGAGCCTGTTTGTATGCGTTTCACCGCCCTGGGTCCTTCCTCAGTGATACTTGCCAGCTGTAACCATGCCTGGTTGTGAGTGTAGGACTGATTGCTTTGTATAAACACACTTTCTTTCTGTGTAAGATTTAGGCATTCCACCTGCTTGCCAGGATTCAGAAGCTCAGTGCACTTGGAGCAATTCCTCAGCTATTGTGAACGCCCCAGGAGAAGGCTGAAGCAGACTTTACTCCCTTTCCTGACCAACATTGACTTTAGCAACGCCCTAGTGGTTTGACAAATAGATCGCTGTCTGGTGGGAAAGAACTGTTTGCTGTAGTTCAAAGCCAGATTTCAGAGGTATAGAATAATATTTCACTAAGAATTAACAGGAGAGGAAGAAAAGGCCTTTTGCTGGCATACTTTATTGCCACAAGACTTATGTTTCCCTGTTAGACCTCAGTGAGCCCCCCCACCTAGTAGGGAAAGCTTTAAAAAAAGGATAGTTATTAGTTGTGGGTTTTTGATAGAGAGAGGTTTCTTACCTTTCATTATTTGTGCCAAAAGATACAGAGTGTAACAAAAGTCACATCAAGTATTCTTGCATTTTTTTCTGTGTTGTGTGAGATGTGCAACTACCCAGGTTTGTTTGTCTGCGTCAGGATTTGGTTTTCTGCATCGATGCAGCGCTGGCATGGGCTGCCCAAGGAGGTTGTGGGGTCTCCCTCCTTGGAGAGATTCGAAAACCATCTAGACATGGTCCTGGACGAGCCGCTCCAGGTGACCCTGCTTGAGCAAGTGGGGTTGGACAAGATGGTTTCAGAGGTCATAGAATCATAGAATGGTTTGAGTTGGAAGGGACCTTGAAGATCATCAAGTTCCGACACCCTTCCCTGGGCAGGGACACCTCCCACTAGAGCAGGTTGCTCAAAGCCCCGTCCAACCTGTCCTTGAACCCCTCCAGGGGTGGAGTCACTGCCTGTGATTTGCTGATCAGGAGGTCAGGTTTGAGTTAGTTTTGGAAGGAATTGTCTATGTGCTGGTGCTCCTACAGGAGCTTGCTGATGGGTCTGTTTGGCATTGAGTTAATTTTCTTCATAGCAGCCCATATGGTGTTGTATTTTATATTTGGGACTAAAACATTATTGATAACCCACCCTCATTTTGGATGTTGCATCAAGGCCTTCTCTATTTCTCCATCTGCCCCACCAGTGACCAGGCTGGGGGTGGACAAGGGGCTGGGAGGGAACACAGCTGACCCCAACTGACCAAAGGGATTTTCCACACCGTATAATGTCACTTTCAGCAATAAAGAACTTGTGGGGGTGTGTCATCTTTTCAAGGTTGCTGGTGGGAGGGGCGAGTCTTGGCCTCTGCACCACTTATTAAACTGCCTTTAACTTGACCAACAAGGTTTTTCTCACATTTTCTCTTCCGATCCTCACCCCCACCCCACTGAGGTGGGTAGGGAACAAGCTTCAGGTGGTGAATGTTTAATTGCTGTCTGGGGTTAATCAACCACAGGGTTACAGGAAGAAGAGGACAGGACTGAGAGAGGGACTGCAGAACCTAAACTTCGCGTTACTATAGATACCTGATGACTTTGCAGTGTATAGACCTAAAGACTTGTGTTTTAAAAGTGAGTAGTGCTTTCTGGAGTGTTAGACACCCAGCAACAGCTGATAACCCGAACCTCTTGTATGTTTTTTATTCCAGCTTCTCTTGGATTTTCAAACCTCTACCTTCTATCTCTTCCTTCCAAAATAAGACCTTTAAAGCCTTTAATCACTGCAGCTGTAGGGTGGAACACCTCCCCCCCAAAAGCTGGGTGTCAAAACTACCTTGGCTTGAAGGAGGCTGCATTTTCCTTTTTTTAAAAAACACACGGGGCAAACAGCAACTCTTCTGATGCCTTAATTCAACAGAAAATGCTTGAAGAGCTATGGTATTGGTCAAGTTTTCTAAATAGATGTCAGCTGTTGAGGTCAGATCTTCTGAAAAATCAATATAGAAATACAATGATAGTAGGTACAGGGAATCAACAAGTAGCAGGGCCACTTTTACTTGGTTTTAAGGGTCATTCTGTCTTGAAAAAAAAGTCCCGTGGCTTCCAAACACCGGAAAATGTCATTGGACACATGAATTTATTTATGAACTTTCTTTGTATCCTGCTGTCTTGCTAGAGTAAGTACGATTAGAGATAGATCCTGGGAGTCTGAAGGCTGAGTGAATGCATTGTGTACAATCTTGATAGCCACAGAGACGCACGTAGGACAATTTCAGGCAGGGCAGAAAGAGAAGTATTTCCTCTCCTTTGTTTTTTTGCTTTGGGTGGCCTTGCATTATTTCTGGGGATGGCTCTCACTTCACCATTCAGAAATGGGGGAGTGGGAATGTTTTTTTAGGGTTGACCTCAAGGGCTGGAGGTGTCGGGAAGGATGCACTCTGGGTCCATTTCAGTTGCTTATCAGTAACGTGGTTATTATAAACCATGCAACGGGGCAATTACTGCCTGTAACTGTTCAAACTGGCAGACAACCATGAGAAAGCGGTGGTTCCTCTGGCTGGTGACCAGAGAAGACTACAAAGACTTGTTCAAAGTAAGAATCCAGGGTATTGCAGGCTTCCTCTGGACCTGTACTCGAGAAAGTAAGTGGCGCTGATACACTTATTGTGCTGGCATAGTATTTCCAAATTGCTTTTTTCTAATTGTATTAATAACCAACCTGACTATGTTTAATTGTGGAGTTCTGTGTACACTTGAAGACTTTTGATCTTTTAAAGCATACATCAGTTAAGCCTGTAGTTATTTCTAGGGTTTAAGGGTTTTTAACAACATATTTCCATCTTCTTTAACGTTGCCAAGAATGCAGCATTGCTGTGATGATGGGAAAGTCTGGGTTGAATCCCTCTTCTGACAGAGGCTTCCATTTATTCTGTGTGGATATAAAACATTATTTTTTTTCCTCTGTTAATGCCCAGATAGGTGGAAGGTGTATGTTTATTAAAGATGTACTTCTGTATGTGGCTTTGTGAGTTTGACCACTGTGGTGAAGTAATGATGTGGTAAGGTATTTTAAGGTAAGGTATTTTAAGAATAACAGGTAATTGCAGAAGAAATCTTTGCTTGTGTACTTAGTTGCCAAAATAAAGGGGATTGAGATCTGCTCTGAATTGTCAGAATGCACCCTTAACGAGTTAAATCTGTGTTTACAACCTTGCCTGTGGTTAACCACCCCTAGATAAGATCATGGACTGTCTTACTGTGAGTGCTAACATGGAAAGGGTTGATGATACAATTCACATTTAAATTGCTTTTCTTTGTGCTTTATGGTTTTTTTTTTTTCTCTCCTCTTTGGCTTTGAGAGGAGCTGTCTGTGCTGTGAGGAATCTTACCAGTTTATTAAGCAACAGTTTCTCAGAATAACCCATTATAACTGGAAAGGTAATGAGTGGCCTTCCCCAATACTACATTACACTGTGTTCCTGCAGCGCTTCCACAGAAGAGGCTTTAGTGATTAAAGCTGCTCCCATAATGTGCTAAATCACATGCCTGGACACATGCAAGATATGCAACTTGAAACTTGGCAGTAAAATACAGTTTTAAGTCAACGTAGCTAAAAGCTGCCACTTTAAAAGTGCATCTCTTGAACTGCTGTTCCTGCCTCCTAGTTATCAGGGGAAAGCAAAGAGAATTCTTTTCAAGTGCTACCTTAAGCTGGGCCTTGTCCCACCTATTAGCAGAAGTCTTCAATTTTTTCTAATTTATCAGGTCAAAGTGGTATTTGAGCTGGAGCATTTGGGGTATGTCACCAGGGTCATCATGTTTTAGTACTAGTTATTTTACCAGAGAAATCACTGTGTATATGTGTGTGTGTCTATATATTAAAAAAATTGGATAAAATTTGTTCAGAAATATAGTAGAAAATCTGTTAAGAAACACGTTAATAGCATTGAGTCAAATTAGCGAGTCAGATGAGTGGGTTGTCCTCCGCCAGACTTCAGCCCACTGCAGAAATGTTCTGCAGAACAAATATGAAAATACTTTTTGCAGCTAAATTTCTAGATAAGAACTATACTCCACAAGGGATTATGTATTTCCATTTGAAACTGGGCATTTAAATGGAGGATTTTGTTAGGAGCATCTTCAGCATTTGATTATTGCCCAAGACAATGGCAGTAATGGGAATTGTGTGAATTGTGGAAAGTACCTGGATTTTGACTAGATATAAAGAAAAACTTCTTTGCTGTGAGGGTAGTGAGAGCCTGGCCCAGGTTGCCCTGAGAAGCTGTGGCTGCCCCATCCCTGGAGGGGTTCAAGGGCAGGTTGGAGGGGGCTTGGAGCAACCTGGTGTGGTGGGAGGTGTCCCTGCCCAGGGCAGGGGGGTTGGAACTCAATGATCTTGAAGGTCCCTCCCAACTCTAACCATTCTGTGATTCTGTAATCTTTCATTTTCCTCTGTCTACTTGGTTTTAGTGTTTTTGAGCTCTTCATCTTATACTTTGCCGTGCCAGATACTTTGGTTAGGACTGTGTATAAGGTTTACATTTCTTTGGTGACCCTCAGCGCTGCTGCTCCTTTGCCTGCAGTGAACAGTCTTCTTTGTTCCATTGAGTTCCATGGCTCTGGACCTACTGATAGCAGTGTTAGGGATTAGTAAATTTAACACCAAAACTGTGGTTGGAATATGATGTAGGCATTGGTGAAAGACAAGCTTTCTCCATGGGAGGGAGTATTTTGCATGCCAGGATTATGGAACAGCTCCCAGTCCAGCTGGTCCTACTCTGTCTAGAAATAAGGCACCGTGTGATGGGTATAAAAGTATGACTGTCTTTGTTTTTAAAGATGTCCACTGGAATCTGACCCATTGGAAATTCGAGGCCTACACCTGCAGAGAGTTTACAGAATCACAGAATGATATGGGGTTGGAAGGGACCTCTGGAGATCATCCAGTCCAACCCCCTGCCAGAGCAGGTCCACCCAGAGCAGGTCCCACAGGAATGTGTCCAGGTGGGTTTGGAATGTCTCCAGAGAAGGAGACTCCACCACCTCTCTGGGCAGCCTCTGCCAGGGCTCCGCCACCCTCACAGCAAAGAAGTTCCTCCTTAGGTTTAGGTGGAACTTCTTATGTTCAAGTTTGGGCCTCTTGTCCTGTCCCTGGGCACCACTGAAAAAAGCCTGGCCCCATCCTCCTGACACCCACCCTTGAAGTATTTATAAGCATTGATCAGATCCTCCCTTTACATGCTTCTAGGTACTGGTTTGCTAGAAGGAGGATGGTTAGTTCTTCTGGCACTTAGATACAGCCTGGCTTAAGCTTTATTTATTTTAGGAGATAAATCAATCCAGCCTTCATTTCAGATCACTTAAAAAGCGGCCTTTGGCCAGCCAGGATTTTCTAGGATGCCATTCCCTGGGTGGCCTCTGTCTCTGTGCCTTATTCGTGTCCTGTTTCGTCTCTCCCCGTAGCGGACGTCGTGCTGAGGCACAGGTGCTGAGGAAGGTCCCGGTGGGTGCTCCGTGGGACCTGGCGTTCCCTGCCGTGGGGATTACCGCCGGGAGATGCCTGGCAAATTCCCAGCGCGTACTGTTCCCACAGACAACCTGGAAATGGGCGCGGTGGACGGGAGCAGTTAGCAACAGAGGTATGAGGCTGGGATTGCCTTCTGGAATGGCAGCGCATCAAAGGGCTGGGAGAATCTATAAAGTGAGCAATAGGAATCACTTTGAAAGTTTCAGGTTTGCTCATTTTACTACTGCGGGGAAATGCTCGTAACGAGTATACGCGTAAACCACGTTGGTTTGTATTGTGAATGTAGTACGGGTTCTTTGGAGAGGTAGATGAGGGGAAATCCCTTCAGAACTCTTACTCTGCTCCTTCAAATGGGTGATTTTCTCCTGGGACCTTCTTAGCGCTTATTCAGGTTTCTTTAACTGAATCGTTTCCTTTCTGTATAAAAGATGCAGCAGTTACTCAGCTTCTAACTCTGCTTGGAAGAGGGTTAATTGTTAATCACTATCAACAGCGCTCAGGGGTGTCTGAACAAATTTGGTGAAGTGCATTTTCCCTGCAGCAGCGAGTGCTGCGTGTTTTCCGCAGTCTGCTGTAACAGGAACCCATGACACCGCTGTGACACGTGGCTAAATCCACCAGAACTCTGATAGGTGTTTCAGAAATAGCCCTTTAAAATGGTGTTGGAATCAAGGAAATGCTGCGTGGAGCTATCACATCAGTGTAACAGAGGTTGTGTTCCGTGTGTCTTACTAATGTACGGGAATTCACCGCAGCTGTCGAGGGCCTACGTCCTACCTGTGGGAAGATGCCTGAAGGTATGCAGAAGAGGGAAATACAGGTTTTAAAACCATGACTCTCTTGGAAATACCAAGCTTTATTCTGGTTTACCAGGGGCGTTTGTCTTCGCTAAAAATTCAGGTGTTTTATATGCCAAAGTCATTGGATAAAAGAGCTGATAACTGAAACAAAGCCTGGAATGCCGATCTGCCTCCTCCCGGGCGATCGCCTCCTCTTGCCTGTGTGCCTCTGTGTCGTCTTCCTGTCTGCAGGATGGAACCTTTGATGTTCCCTGCGTGGTGTTTCGCTCTCAACAGCAGAGATCAAGAGCTAGAAATGAGCAGATGGGCTGCTGATAGAACGCTTTCTTGGAGAAATGGTGGTCTGAATCCAAATCCAACAAGAATGACCCCAGATCTCCCACTTCTGTTTAATGGAGCTACAGAGCAGGGCAAAGCAGCCTTCCAATTCCTTCACACACCCCCCCAGCTAGTGAAGGTATCTGGTCTGAGTGCCATCTGGATCAAACCCCTCAGATGAAGCCCTCGAGAAGGGCTTGTGAATACAAGCGTGGGACTAAGCTGCGCGATGGGGTGGTAAGCTGCTGGGGCCTGCCAAAATTGGGTGTGCCTGACAGCAAAATTTCCTGCGATTAGGGAATGGAAAAGTTTGAGGTGCCTGGGGAATCAGCTGAGAGGGCGAACGTGAAGATTGCAGTTTTTCATTTGTGCATCTACTGTCATTTTAAAATATTTTTTTTAATTCAAGCATAGATTCCTTTCGTGAATTTAAACCTTGGCCCTTGAAGAAATGGCTATTTAAGCTCTGTAGGAAAAATATCACATGAGTCCATCCCATCAGAATCAGCTCAAGTCTCTACAGTCACAGAAGTAATCTCTGATGGTGGATTTACATATATGTATATGTACATTTATACATAAATACATATATGTATGCAGTTCGGGGCTAATATCAGTTCCTACACAGGGATGGGTTGACTAGACTTTGGTTTAGGTTTTTTCCAGTCTCTGCCTTGGTGAAGAAAGATGTCAAATGGAAGGATTAGCGGGTTGTGCTTGGGATGCCTTTTCACACCCTGAATATTGATAAACCACCCAAACATCTCTCTCTGCTGGGCGGGTTGACCTGTCAGCGCAGTGACCAGTGGTTTAGAAAGCTGGAATTTTTATCTTCTATTTTAATAGAAAAGCCTGAAGCTGTGAATATGTATTGTGCAATGCAATGCCCAATAGTACATTAGACACAGGGGAAGTTCTTTGTGCCTGTAGCTATAATAGCACGTTAAATACCAGGGTTATTAATCTTTCCTCGCCTTCCTTCACTACAAGAAACTTTTAGTCCATGTATTAATGTGTTTTTGTATGAGATTTAATTGCTCAGACTTGTAACAACTCAAAACTTAAGATCCCGTTTCCCACTGTGAGTGGAGTCTTGAAAAATCAGTTCTCTTTAAAAGCAGGAAATTGTTGTTTTGATTATATTACATCTCCAGTGGCGTGTGGAGGTTCACCTATGGTTGTGTGGAAGGTTAATTTTTAAGGACAGGTAGGAGGTGGCAGAGAGCGGATACGCGTTGTAGTTGGACAACCCCAAAAGCCAGCTGGAATCACACAGTGAACTAAATGGAGTTTATCTTTGTATTGCTCTGATTAAGCCTAGCATCTAATTATATGCATACATCTGTTAAAGTCAATGGGAAAGCCCGTAGGAGAGAGCTTGGCTGGGCTGGGATCTGGGGGAGGTTGACTAAGGAACACACTGGAATTATATGCTGTAGATGAAGTGGCGTTTTTGTTAATCAGCGTTTGCTTGTACGACATTCGTCAGCACCAGCCCCGAAGGGAAGATGTTTTATAGGTGAGCAGAGACCAAGACTCAGACTATGGCAGTGATTTTCTCCAAAAGTAAACAGCAGCCGGGAGTGATGCTGGGAAGGGAACTCCAGAGTCCTGGCTTTCTGCACTTGACTTGAATCATGTCAGCACTATATTTGCTATCTTAAAGAAATTACCACAATAAAACACCTTAATGTTTATCTTAACATAGTAAAGAAAGGTATTTCTTACAATAAAATATGATTAGACCTGTGGAAGAAATAATAGTCTCTAAATTAACTTCAGATGAAGGCAAAGTGTACCTTTTATTACATGGTTTTGGCTTTCACATTGCGTAAGCTGAAAGTAGCAATGATTATTTTTAGGAGTTAAAAAAAAAAATTAAAAGGTTAGAAAATTTTTTAAAAGGTTTTGACATTAAATCTGTCATCACTGTCTTCTCAAGAATGCATGCAATGTTTTTTAAAAAAAAAGAAAAGAGAGGGTTTTGTTGAATGACATTGATCTTCTTTGGAGTTCTTGTTTGGTTTTCTGCTCATTAAGCTCCTGACATGGAAAGAGACTTGAAAAGGCTGACAACTATGACATTAGATGTAGCTTTTTAGGTATGTCATCAGGTCTAGTAATGGAATATATACTGAACTTGATTTTATTATTTTTTTTTAACAGCAAGAGCCAATATTTGAAAGTAATGCTTTTCTTCTGTGCTTCTCTTCACTTTGAAGTGCAACGCTCAGTGTACTTCCAGAAGGTTTATAAATTAAGACTACTTGCAAGGTTTCATCTTAATTGTTGAAAATTAGTTTCAGTTCTTTTAGCTTACACCAACAATGCTGCTGTGGCTCAGTGTGTGTTGTGAAAAAGTGCACAGGGCAGGAGCGTACGGAAAGAATGGAATAGAAATTTGTACTGGAGAAACAAGCTGGTTGATGTAAGCCTAAGTTTTTGTGTTGAGTGACAGAAATGATAGACAGTACAGCAGGGAACGAGAAGAGGTGATAGAAGAAATGGTATAGGAGATGTAAATCATGAACTTTGTATATTTTCCTCATTTAAAAAAAGCATAAGGGAGCAACTGTATAGTTCAATAACTCAAATTCAAATGCTGCTTGTAATATAGAGCTAAGAAATTAATTACCAGAGTCATCACTGGATAATATAAAAATATGGATAATCACTGGAAAATATGAAAAATAGTTTATTTTTATCTCCTAGAGTGTCAGAAGCAATGCCAGCCTCATGTCCCCAGCACAACAGGGCGGCTGATGTAGAACAGGGCACCGCGGCTTCTCCCTGGTGGTTTTTGGAAGTTTCTGGTTTTGGAAGTATTTGGCAGGGGTTTATGCCTCTCAGCCCGTTAACAGGCTATAGCTATTCATTTATATGGTGCCTATGGTGGCAAAAATGGTTTGCATATGTACAAACTGTGTAGTGGGAGGGATTTGAGGGGTTTTTCTTTATTTGATGTTATGCTGAGCTTGCTTAGAAATATTTAGAATACACGATGATCCTTTTTTTTTTCTTTCTGTTTTCTTTTCTTTAATACGGTTTTCTGGTAAATATTTATACCCATCCTGGAAGAAACCTAAGTGAGTTTTTCTACAGCCCTTCATGTCTTGTTTTCTGTAGCTGAGAGTTGACAGTGGGTACCCTGCCTGCTGCTGGAGAGAGCTGCCACTTCTTACCCAGTTCCCTCTGACCTTCACGGGCCTCTGATGGGGAAATGCTGGAATTATTTTGCATGGTTGTTGGGATGCTATTTGTGAGTCCTCTCAGTGTTCCACGCCTTAATTTGTATTTTGGACATGGAAGTGAATCAGGGTTATTAAGGTAATTTAAATATATGCCTGCTTATTTTTTTGTGGGGGAAAAAACCAACAACCCCAAACCCCAACAAAACAACCAACAAACCCCAAACAACAATCTTTTTGTTTTGAAAGGCTAGGAAATCTTTCCCACAAATTAGATTCTGTCAGATTTTCATTTTCTTGTAGTACAGCGTCCAGAACCAGACAACGCGTTTGTAGTGAAACTCATTTTGGTGCAAACTGGGGACTGGGAGGTTTGGCTGGCGCTTGCCAAGGGTGAATGGGCCTGGGGAAGTGTCTGGATGGAGACTGTGAAATTAGAAGAGACATCTGAGAGCGTGGGCTGAAGCCCTCTTTCTAAATTAACTTACACTGAGTGCAAGAATTCAGAATGTTTTTGAAGTAGAATTGTGGCCTTTCCCAGCAGAAGCTGAGGGTAACAGCACATACTTCCCAGCACGAGGAATCAGAATCAAATCAAATTCATGTCTCTGGCATACCATTCTTATTTAGCTTCATAGGAAGTACACCAAGGGGCTTGCTAAAGCCACCGTGAAGCAGGTAACACTGGTCAAAATTGTTGTTTAAATCCACGCTCAGCCTTTTCGGCCTTTTTGCCCTGTGTTTTCTCTCCCTGCGTTCAGGTTGCTGCTGACCTGAAATGCTGAAAACATTTATAGTCCTGATATTTGTGTAAGGAGGAGAGTGTGAAGCACCCCGCTACCAAAACCTGGCCATGCAAACCCAGTACAAGCAAGACACTGATAAAGTGCAGTGAGTCCAGCAGAGATGTACAAGGTGGACATGGGGCTGGAGCGCAGGAGAAGCTGAGACACCTGGGTTTCACAGAATCACAGAATGATATGGGGTTGGAAGGGACCTCTGGAGAATATCTCGTCCAACCCCCTGCCAGAGCAGGTCCACCCAGAGCAGGTCCCACAGGAACGTGTCCAGACGGGTTTCGAATATCTCCAGAGAAGGAGACTCCACCACCTCTCTGGGCAGCCTCTACCAGGGCTCTGCCACCCTCACAGCAAAGAAGTTCCTCCTCATGTTTAGGTGGAACTTCTTATATTCAAGTTTGTGCCCATTTCCTCTTGTCCTGTCCCTGGGCACCACTGAAGCAAGACTGGCCCCATCCTCCTGACACCCACCCTTGAAGTATTTATAGG
>JAHREE010000229.1:5955183-5988971 GCA_033628505.1 Tringa tobata
CTGGTGTGGTGGGAGGTGTCCCTGCCCAGGGCAGGGGGGTTTGGGACTGGGTGATCCTTCCAACCCAAACCATTCTATGGTTCTATGAGGTTTTGTTCCATGACAAAAAGCTAGAACTGCTACCTTCTCTCATCCTTGGGATGCTGGGTAAAAGTTTATTCTTAATAATCAAGCGTATCCCACCAACATATTATTCACTGCAGTGAAGTATTATGCACTTACTCTTTAATAGTTGAGAAAGTTAGTAATGTTATTTTTAACTTGAAAGATTTCATAAACCAAAGACAAAGTAGACAATGTCCATGTTAAATATAAAAGAATTTGGATGTTATTTGAATCAACTTCCATTGGATTCAACAGGCTGTGGTGGGCTGTGGGCATGAAAAGACCACACAGCCTGCCTTCTGCTGCATTTAATCTTGTAAGAGTTCTCATGTCTTTGGATTAGATAAAAAAAATTGGCATTCTCTTGGCTTTTCCAGTAAGGAATGTCAAGTAAGGAAATCTATTTTCAGAGTCTCTCCTGAAAATCAGCTGTGTGAGTGTTTCTGTGGCACTAGGAAACTGGGAAAAAAAGAGCAAGTGTGAAGTTCAGCACACAAAGCTGCACTGGAGAAAGAAGCTTGAGGGGAAAAACGAATGGGAACAGAGTTTTGACGGTCAGAATTTTCAAATTTTTGAAATCTGAAACATTCAAACTCATGCGTTTAGCTTGTGTTAGAAAGGGAAAGTGGTGGAAAGCATCACATCACGGCTCCCAAGCCACTAGATGGTGAGTTACTCCAGGAAGGCCGTGGTGGAAGAGAAGTTGTGGTAGATACAACCTTTGCAATCAATTGAAAAATACATCCATCTCTAAAAGCCGCTGCTGAGTTACCCTGTGCCCAGTGACCCTTTTCTTTGTCCCAACAGGAATGTGTGTCTTGCTGCGAGGGCATGATTTGCAACGTAGAAATACCAACCAACCACACCAACGCCGTGTTTGCGGTGTTGCACGCCCGGAGAACCTCGGATGGCAGCAGGCGGACGGTCAGCGTTGCCCTGCTCATGTCGGTCCTGATGGTCACCTTGTCGTGATGCAGCATCCTCCCGTGACATCTTCCAGAGAGAGTCCACCTTTCTGCGGGCCGTAAGGAACCCTAAGGAGCTTGATTCACTATGTGCAAGGAGAAATCACTGCTACTCCTTAATTACATAAAATTTAAGGGGACAGTGGAAAGACAAGTGTCCAACTCCTTGGATGTTTTACTGAAGATACTTCATATGGCCTGCAGTATTTTAAAAATATCCAACTACAACCACCCAGCGCTTGACTAGGCAGTGGGGTGAACTCAGATATAATAACTCACTGTTTTATGATGACAATGCACATACTCGGCGTGTTTTTTGGACAGAGAAAAGTGTCTGTAGACAATCGCTTCCCCAGGTGAGATAAGAAGGAACTTTTTGATGGACGATGTGCCAAGAGGTATCTCAATGGAGACTGCTTTTAAGCTGCTTTTTATTTTGCATAAGTAACACGGAGTTTCGTGTCTTGATCAGCAGGTGTATTTAAGCTTGTCGTTAGTTATGGTTTTCATAGAGAACACGTGCAGTTTTCATAGAGAACATATATGAAAGATTTTTTTTTTCTGTTTTGATCAGAGCTATCTCTTCTGCTGGAAATAATGCGAAATAATACTTGTCTCTCTCTTTTCTGTAAAAATGTGGCCTTGCACTCAGATTTTAAAACGGTGTGAAATTATGTAGAATTTCTGTCTAAAATTGATGAACTGTTTGGGCACCTAAATCGGAATTCTACCCCCAGCAAAGGGGTTATTTTCTTGCCATAGAGTCCCACCTCAGCTGAACCTTTGTGATATTGTTCAAAGTGGTGGTGATACCATGACTTTGAGATTGCAGCTACGGCCAAGCAGCCACGTTATAAATAAGGAGAGGAGCCTTCTGTGTTCCCTTTAGATTTGCAGAAGTTTCTCCCAGAAACATTACTGTCCTTGATGGATCTTCAGCTTGTAAGTCAGCACTATTGCATGTCCCAGACCTCTGGACATCATCATTATGTGGCTTTGCCACCCTTGTTTGAAAAGTTTGGGCCAAGATTCTGTTTTCCATTATGATATTGGGGGGGGGGGAGGCGTTAATGCGAATTATTTCCATAGTTTGACAATTTGACTCCATGCAGTTTAGACAACTGTTCATCGATTAGATGAACAGTTGGGATTGGAAGGGACCTCTGGAGATCATCTTGTCCAACCCCACTGCCAAAGCAGGTCTACCCAGAGCAGGTTGCACAGGGATGGTAGAGTTTAGATTACAGATAGATGTATTAAAAACTTTGTAAACCTTGGGATGCAGAGCAGCATAAATAAGGGCAAACTCCCCACCACTTCCATCAACTTCTCCGACAGCCTAAGATACTGCAGCACAGCAAAGGATTTGACCTGGCAATGTTGAGGAGCTGCATTCACTTTTTTCTTTTTCTAAACTATTTTATTCATTTATGAATATATTGATAAGATTATGAATAAGATAGAATGTTCTGATCTGTCTCTAGTGGCTTTTTCTCATCTTAAGTGAGGTGGTTAAAATGATGATTAACTGTTGAACTATTTTTCAGGATGGATCATGAAGACTTACTCTTAAAAAGAGATTCTAAACTGTTCTCTGAAAAATTTGAGAAACTGTAAATCAGGATTTATTTACATAAATATTGGCCTAGTTATTTGGTACTTAAAATCACTAAAATAGACTAGCAGGTGAAAACCAGATTTTGAAATGTTTTCACTTTTGTTTACATCCTAAAATTGCCTACGGAATATTTTAGGATATATATAAATGCGTCTACAAATCAGTTTGTGGTTTGTTGACAGGCAATTGTGTATTTACAAAAATTGGATGGAAACGCTTTTGGGTGGTTTTTTTTAATTGGAAACACATTCTTATTTTGCTTATGCAAAATAGTTCTTGCCGTCTCAAGTCAATGTTTTGCAGGCTCTGGGGTCTGATGACCGTTGCTGTGCCATCCAACAGGCCAAGATGCTGAGGATATTTTGAGAAAATTTCTCCTTTTTTCAGTGACCGTCCCTAGGTAACTTATTGATAGTATTCATCTCAGAGTCAGACATAATAACAAGTGCATTCTGTGTTTTTCATCATTAAACATTGTCTCTTTGTTTGTGGGAAAGTGTTCCCAGGTTTGCTCTCTGCTCAACGGGGAGTTCCTCAGTAAGGTGAAGACAAGTTTGCCACGTTTCGTGTCACGGTGTTTTTCCTGGTTTTGCCTCTAAGCACTGGGTGCTCCCATAATTCAGTTTCTGGGAATAACCATTGCAGTCTTAACAAGGCCTTACAGCTCCCTGTAGTCTTATATGAGTTTACTGTAAATAATATCACAATAATATTAAGTGCTGACATTTATTTACGCTGCAAATGCCATTCCAGAGGGTTTGGGATTGCCAGGGAGACCCTGAAGAGATGCCCAGTGGAAAAGGGCTGCAGGTTCCCTGCAGCTGCCAAAGACCTTTTGGGAGGGGAGGTCTCTGTGTCTTTGTTTTTCTTGGTCAAACTGAGTTTGGTTGGGGTTTTTTTTCCTGTTTGTCACACTGAAAAGTTAAGAAATCTGCTCATAATTTAAATACTTCATGCATTTGGTAAAGAATTGTTTGGAATTAAAAAAAAAATAATTGAAGAATTCCACTGGAGTCCCAAAATTGATTTTAAGTGTCATATTTTTCAAATTAACAATAAAGATGGTAACCTGGGATATGAAAGGATTTGGTGTTGCCAAAGGTTTGGTATTTTAGCGTAACAGAATTCCAATAGTGGAGGATATTGAGGATGAGTTCTAGTCATCTTGACACATCCATACCTTTGTTATTGCAAAGTTTAAGGCTATTGTTTCTTGAAAAATGAATATGCAAAAGCTGTTTGCAATGTTAACGCTGCATAAATAGGCACTTGGCTGAAAAAATACAGAATTTACGAATGACTATCAATTTTACCCATTGCTGCTTTTTATGTGTATAAAAACCTGTATGCTGCTGCTTACGTTTTATTTTAGGCCAATGTGAAAGGCTGACATTGTAGGAAAAAGCAGAATGTGCTGATTATTAGAGAAAATAGTGCTAAAATTCACTAGATTGCCTATTTTTGGCGTGACTAATGATCGGCTGTGTGGGCAATCAACGTTAATTTATGGCAGAATGTTTATATTTTATTAATGGCTATATTGATGGCTACGTATGGTGGCTATACGTGTATATTATGGCTATATTTTCTCTTGAGCTGTCTGTCTGAAGGACTCACTGAGGAACTTACTGGAGTGTTGTTTGACTTGAGAAGAATAATCCTGGGGCGCTGCGTGATGTATGTATGTATGTATGTATGTACTTCATGTGTCTCAGTGTTGGTTCACAGATGTTGTACCTTCAATACAGATGACTCATTAATGCCTAAATTGGCCCCCCAGCTCTGGAAATGAGGTTTTTGTAAATGCATGCCCGTAACTTTACATGCAGAAGTGTCTTTGCTAATATTTCTACACACATCCCTCTTCCAGCAATAACATGTTAATTACTGTGTTCTCCCTCAGTAACGAGGCAGGTGTTTATCTCCAGAGACAGCAGGCACCGGGTGAAATCCATGGGTGCCAAACTCGTGTGCCTTCGTGGACAAAATTCTCCCTTCCTATTGCCCTTACGACCCGGAAAGAATTCAAGGGTAATGGCAAGTAAATCCATTCGTGCAGCTGAGGAAAGATAAGTGTCATTGTATAATATATGTGTGTAATAGTGAATTATTTTTTTTTTTACATTGCACTGGACATTCTATAGAAGATTTATTTTTTAAAAGCTTCTTCTCTAATCAGTGTTGGTTTATATGATGCTTTCTTATTGCTGTGTTACTGTTTTAAATCTCCTCCAGAGATGGCACTTTTTAATTAAAAATATTAAAACATTTGCTGGTGGAAAATGTTTGTGGTCGAAAAGATAAAAAGCTTTTTGCTTCTGAAGACACCAAGACCAGTTATAAGGAAGATTCTTCTGTCCTTTATTGATTTTGGTTAAGGAAAATCTACTTTGCAATTTATTCAGTTTGTTAAAGTGAGCCCTGGGGTGGGATTTTGACTTCCCCAGTTGGTGTAACTGGTTCCAGGTTCACCAAATCTTTCATGGGGTGGAGATTCCCTCTCCCCCAGGCAGCATAAATCCAAATTTTTTTAGCGATGTTAGTTTAAATGGAATTCTGCCACAGCCTTGGTGTGGTTTATAATATCCTCTGCTTTGACTTTTACCAGCAGTGACTCCAGGATTCTTCACCGATGCTGATCCTTCCCTCTTGGAGGGCAGTTTATCCTGCTGGAGACATGCTGTGCCCCACAGCATTTCAAAAAGGCACGAAGAAAACTAGATCTCATGTGCATTTCTGAAAATGAAATTGCTGTAATCATTAGTAAAGTAATTTTCAGTGCAAATGTGGAATTTTAAGTGGAAATAATGTTTTTACTATTCCATTTAATCAGAAAGGTTTGAAAGCAAGAAACGAGCTTCTACACCAGCCTCTCCACTCACCAGAAGAATTGAAGCCCAGGTGCTGGTTGAAATTCCAAATTAAGAAAACGAGCAGCACACGGTCAGTTCATTTAAACAGGGAGAAAAAAAATGCCAATTTTGGGGTTTTGTAGCAAATAACATCAAAAGAAGATTGAGATACAAAAAAAATCTAGCTATTTCAATAGGGCACAAAGCCTTTTCTGTAGAAGGCATTTGTTTAACATCACTTGTCTCTGGGAGGAGCCCTGCAAGAAGTGCCTGAGTTTAAAGGGCTGGGTACTTGCAGGTGTTTCCAATTAAGACAACAGGGCCCACAGCCCTCTCTTAAAGGGAGCAGAGGGGGTGGGATATTTTTCACCCCCTTCACCTGAGTCGCAGTTCCTGTGTTCTAGCTCCTGTATTTCTAGTTGTGTTTTATTTGTGTGAGCCTTTAATATCCTCTGCTCTTGCCTTCAAGAAATCAAGGAGATGCAGAAAAAAAAAACCTGTAAGTTTTGGGGGAGAGGGTTGAAGAAAACATGTGGATGAATGTATTTTGTGGTCGTAACTCATGATTTTAGATTGTTTAAATTTCATGGTGGTTTGATAAGGTTCATTTTTAACGTTGTTAATGGTACTGTATTAAGAAGCTGCTGTTAAAGGAGGGAAACCTGTAGGTGTTTGATGATGGAATAGATTTATGCGAGAAGGAGGGTAACGCTGTTGTTATACAGGGGTTTAAAGGTCGCATCGCACAGTTCCTTTGTGTTAATTTGTCCATGGCTTAGGGTTTATTGTGAGGGTTTTTCTTTAATCTCTGCCCTTTGATCTGTGCCACTGTAACCAGGGTGACGTGGCACTGCTCCAGAGTGGGAATGCCATGGCAAAACGGACTGGAGTAAGTAGAAAAATACACCTGTGAGTGGAGGTGGGATAAATAGAACATTAAATGAGATGGAAAAATAACTGGATGATAAATTCACTTGCAGTTATTTTCATTGGATTGTACAAAATCTCTCTCATGTCATTTGAAGAAAGGATGTGGGAATTGTTGTAGTGTTTCTTCGTGGTTTTTAGTTTCACAGATCCCATTGTATGTTCCTCCCACTCTGAAAAATCTTGCACATGGCTACGTCCCACAGACTTGTTACGAACGGTGCTTCCTTACTGATCTTGGGCTTTCCTGTGTACCTTTTTGGCTAGGACTCAAAGAATTTGTGAAGAGTAGAGTCCCCAGACTGCACCCACGCTAAATGGAGGAGGAAAACAGTTAATCCCAAGCAGTTCAGTTTTAATTTGTGACCGATCAGCAAAGGAATATAAAATCTGAAAGTCTGTCCTTAACGGAAGGAAGAATGAGCATGGGCTCCAAACTGTGGTCATAGCTAAGTCTTTATTTATTAATTAAGCATTAATGTAGCATTCATCACAGATCATCAGTGGTTGAGGCACCATCCCTGGAGGTGTTTAAAAGCCAGGTTGACTTAGTGCTTAGAGACATGGGTTAGTGATGGGTTTATATCAGAGTTAGGTTGATGGTTGGACTCGATGATCTTACAGGTCCCTTCCAACCCAGACAATTCTCCCAAGTCACAGGAGATAGGACAAGGGGAAATGGCCTCAAGTTGTGCCAGGGGAGGTTTAGATTGGATATTAGGAAACATTTCTCTTCCGAAAGGGTTATGAAGCCTTGGAATGGGCTGCCCAGGGAAGTGGTTGAGGCACCATCCCTGGAGGTGTTCAAAAGACGGGTAGACATGGTCCTCAGGAATATGGTTTAGTAATTTTTATTCCTATTTCTTATTTATTTTTTTGGTCAGAGTTAGGTTGATGGTTGGACTAGATGATCTTTAAGGTCCCTTCCAACCCAGGCAATTCTATGATTCTATAAGTATTTTTACTGAACTTTGCCCCTTGAGAGTGCAGGAATGTATTATCCTTAATTCAGAGCTGCCTTTTCTCCACTCTCTTATTCTGAAGGTACATATTAGAAATTATAACCTCTCTCCTGAGCGACAGCCAGAGCCTGAAGTAGCAGATTTTCCTTCTGCTTATTTGCAGTTTTGATTTTGATAACACAGTTGTCAGATGTTGTTCTGGTATTTTGCAAACCCTTGGCTTTTCTTTATGCCTAGTTACATTGCTGCATATAGAGCAATTTGTGCACATCTAAATGCTTATCACACACTGTACTTACTTTATTTCCTTTAGGGAAAGAATAGATATTTCTTTATGTAGAGTGATACTGTAAATTTTTTTTTATTTCCTGCTGTGAAATAAATTATTCAGCCTCTCCTAAGCCATTTTAGGGAAATAGAATATCAAAATATAAACAGCCTGGGCAGCTGAAGACAGGAAAAAGACAAAATCTCTGTTGAAGGGAAGAGATTGTAGAAGTATTTTGGGTCTCAAATGTTTTTGTTGGGGTTTGATCTGCAGCTGGGGGTTGTCACACAGATCAGTTGGGGTTACATCGTGGAGTGGGTAAATTCAATTATTGGAGGCTCGTGAGCTCTTGAGTAGGGAGTTAAAAGAGCAAATGCAATTCTTTTTTGGAGATGAGATAGAGATGCAAGATAAAGAGTACAAGTCATGTAGGAAAAGTAAGGAAGCCAAACAGAGACCAGTTAAAAATACTGATTTTGTTGTTGTAGTTGGTCATTGTTTTCATGTTATCCTTATTCCATAAAGATATATGTATATATAATTGCTAAAGGCTGACCTGAAACTTTTAAACCACTGCTGTGGTTTAAAACTGCTGTGGTTTAAACCACTCTTTAACTAGATGAAGGCAGAGGTGTATCATCAGAGCACACGCAGTGCGTCCCGGGTGCCATTAGACCTCGGTGCCACAAACCCCTCCAATGTACTAATTAATCACATCCCCACGCACTCGTTACTGTACTTTTTGTCAGGACTCGTCTCCATTAGCAAATTAATGCTGATAGAGGGAGGCTGTCGGGCTGCAGCACAGCAGCTCTGCCCAAACAATCTCTTGGTAATCTTGTTTACTGTGGTGCTTTTGCTAGATACAGGTAAAATCAGCCAGGAGTGTGTCCCCACCTGATCTTAATCAGCAGTGACTAATGATGAACTCCTGTGTAGGTGAGTTTGGAGCCTCGCTGGAAGTGATTCCCAGTTCTTCTGCGATGCAAATGTTCTCCCTCGATGCATTTCTTAAAAGTCCTTTCCTTCTTCTTAAGGGCTGGAGATAACTGTGTAGAAATGCTGAAGATCAGGAGAATATGGTTAATCTTGCCTTCTCTCCTCTTGGTTTTCATCATCGGGCACACAGTGCTCCCCTTGGACCTGGGGCCTTTCAAAGAGAGAGTCTTTGCTCTTCTCAAACTTCTCTGTTGCGTAAAATGGACTTTCAAAGTAAGGTTTTTTGGCGCCTGTGGAATGGTGAGACGATTTAAGCTCAAGGATCCAAATATTTGCAGGTGTTTAATGAAATGAAAACGGTAGTTTTATTTGCTGTGTAAAGGACAAATACTTTAAATGTGCTTGCCTCCAATAGGAAATACCTGGTCCATTTCTTCTGTTGCCGAATCCACTTTATATTTCATGTATTTAGTGCTTAAAAAAACCAACCCTGGAATAATGCCTATTCACTTGCTTTGCCTGATAAAACTTATAACTCTTGATGAAGAGAGATAATACCCATAATATTTTCCTGTGCCAGACTCAGCAATCGAGATAACATGGAAGTATTCTTGCAACTGTGCAATTTTCCTTTCTTTCCCGAATGCCAGTAAACTTCCAGTAAACGGGAAACGTGCCTTTGGCAGAACCCAGGAAGATGTTGCCCAGTACCAGAGTTCAGTCCCAAATACCAGAAAGTAGAAAATTCATTACTATAATTAAGAACTGTGCTGAGCGCGAATGCTTCCCTTTAGCCTGAGAGGGCAGTTGTCATGCAGAGTTACTCAGCTCGTGTTGGCAGTAAATCAAATTTTTTTTTAGAAATGTCTCACGGAGAACATTATATTAATGAGTTTTCCCTGCAGAACCCCCCCAAACTGGGACATCGTTCTGGAAGGCAGCCCGTGGAAGTTGTCAGTAAGAAGGAATTCCTGGAATTAATTTTTTCTTTTTTTTTCCTGCTTTATTCTTGGGTCAGAACAGAACATAGGTGGGGTTTTTTGATGATTTGGGGTTTTTTTGGAGGTGTTCTTTTTGTTTTGGTTGGTTTGGTTTTAAGTTTTTGGGTTTGGGGTTTTTTGGGGGTTTGGTTTTTGGTTTTTTTTGGAAGATTATTTTGCCTTAGTGGAGAATGTGGGACCTGAGTTGGAGGAGATCAGAGAAATAGTTGCAAAGCCAGCTCCTGTTCATGGTTCGCTTCCACCTTCGTCAGCAGCGCTGGGATTTGTCAGGGCCAAGAAGTAGCGGGGAGAATTAAACTGCTGTCTTTGAAAAAAGAGAAATGTAGGTATGCAAAAGGTTCTAATGTATTCCTAGATAAGATACTGAAGTAGGAAATGAAAGTTATGTTATCTCCTCCGTAATTAATGCTATATTTTACATAAAGCCAGCTCTGGGTCTATGAATCACTTCATACCTTTTGAAGTTGTCAAGTGAGGGTTTAGGGACGGCTTAATTGATGCCTTAGGACTTTCACTGCCTGAATGGCCAGGGTGACGAGTGTGCAAGTACATCACGCCCAGCCCATCCAGGATCAGGAGGGCAGTGGCCCTGCCTGGTTATTGTGTGTGTATTGCCACTTGCTCAAGTTAGCTTTGTTGGTTTTTTTTGTTTTTTTTAAAAAAAAGTTAAAAAATCCTTCTCACAGCAACCATATTTTCCTAATAAGCTTTTCTGTTGTGTCATCGGTCACGGTTGTTTTATGAGCTTGTTGTTAGAAAATATCATCTCTTGCTCCTCACGAAGTTTTCTGCTACTTTGCACTACAGTAAATAGAAAGAATCGACTGAATTGGAAAAAAAAGTGAGATTTCGGAAAACCCCATCAGGATATCAGGAGCTGATAATGACTGTTCCTCGTATCCTTCTCTACTCTTTGTGCTTTGGCTCCTTACAGGACTTCTTTACTACATTAAGAACTCCAAGTAAGGGTTGTTCGGAGGAAAGCTCTTTGCTTTTGAAGGAATATTATGTTGTTCTAATCCCATGGCTGAAGTAACTCTTCCCACCTATGTGATCCTTGATGGCTTAGTGGTTTGGGGAACGTCTCGTCATTCCCAACTTGGAAGTCTTAAGGGAAGAAATTCTGGGTGAATACTCAGCTTTTTAGGGCAAGTGTGAAAGGCTATATTCAGGCAGTTCATTATTACTGAGGCTGACAGGGAAGCATTTAGCATTAAATCATTCCTGCCATAGTGTGTTAATTACAGCTTAAACTCTCTGTGGGTTTTACAACCTTGGTTTTTCATGCATTGGTACTTCTGGTCCTTAAAGCCTTTTGTAGAACGACCCCTTAGACTCTGGCTTTATCAGGTGCCTGGAGAACAGCACAGCAAGCTCAATGAGAAATCTGTCTGTTCCACTGTGAAACAAGAGAACGCTGAACATTTTCATTAATTAATTAATTAATTATTCTCTATTTGGAAATGAGCTTCAAGTCCAAGTGATCCGTTGGAATGCATTAGTGCAGATAATTTTAATAGGAATCTTTACAAGCATTTGATTCCCACCTTACCTTGCTTATGATAGATGGATATTTTGGTTAGCCTATCTTCTTATATCACTAAAACTTTTCTATTTTACTACAATATTCTCTACCAGACCCGTATTTGTGTGTGTTATATACATAATCTTTTCTCTTTTGTGCTATGTTGTAATGGCTGAATGTTACCTAAGTGGAATTATCTGGTGTTCATGAATTTAAGGTGATATTAATATTACTTTAACTCTGTATTTGAAGAGTTAGTATGAGAAGAGTAAATAGACACCAGGCTAAAAGAATATGGTGAATAACTGATTTTAGATCTTTTCAGGGGGTATATTTTATGTGTATAACAGTATAGAACGTGCCTTACAATAAGTAACTGGAGCAGACAGTGCAAGTCTCTGTTTCAATTAATTTTCTTGCTTTTGCTGATAATTGGGCTTGTTCATTTAATTGTCTCGGACAATGTGTGTATAGTCACTCGGGGAGTTTTAATGTCAGAAGCATGTTTCTGGTTGATACCTGTGTAGAGCTGGGACAGCCGTTAGCATTATCTGCTAAGACCTCAGAACACCGTGGTTTTGGTGGGGCTTCATCGATCGGGGAGAAAAATCTCCATCTCTCTGCAGCTTCCTTCTGTTCACGCAGCAAATGCTTCGACTAACCTAAGTTTAAAAGTTTCTCTTTTTTTAAAGTAGTATAAATCTAACATGACTTGAAGGATATTTGACTGGCAATTTATTCTTTCTGTTCGTGAATTATTTCCAGAACTAGCTTTTTCTGTTATTGCAGCTATAAATAAGTATTCCATTTACGCACATAAGACATGTCAAGAAACCCCAGACTTGGTCTTGACATGCAGCCATTCTGCTTTTCTTCGCTTACACCGTTAATAGTTACTAATGACTGAAGGCACTAAATCACGTTTGTGCACCTCTGATTCTCAGGTTTTTCAGCAGCTGAGATTTTGCTCCCCTTTAATTTAAGTTTTAAAAGTTTAATTGGAAGGAGCGTAAAGGCAGCTGAGGACTGGCCACAGCTTTGGGCTGTTGCCCACCCCATGCATGATTTAAAAATACCCGCTTGTAGACATGCACACCTTGAAATATTTGGCATCTCTGCATCATTAATTAAGGTTTACATTGTCTTAACATGTATTTAAGTGCGCTTTATCCCCCTAATTTTAAGCAAATGCAAAATATTAAGGATTTTTAAAATTTTATTACTAGGATTGCTTGTGTATAAGTCAGAACATCAGGTTTTATGCCTGTCTGGCAGTGACACTGTTTCAAGTTTCTTTATTTGAGCTTTGGAAGACCAGTGAAAGCTCCTGGGGTCACCACTTGGTAAAGGTCCTTCTAAACTTTGTGAATGTTCCTGTAAACTTTTGAGTTCATAGGAAATGTCATGATCAGTGACCTTTGTCATTTCATTTCATGGGCTCTATTTTTTTTTAATTCAAATGTTCTCTTTTCTTACAGTTATTTTTCCTAATACCATTCTATTAAATTCTTTGAGGCCAGATAGGAAATTGAAAGAATCTGCAGAAAAATGTTGGATCAGCCTTTTTTGGATGAAAGATTGGTCTCAGCTTATGGCTGTAAACTAAAACTTGAGAGGTCTGTGGATTCTCTAACGGATGCACTGAAAGGTAATCTTCCCTTCCCTCCTCTCCATTAAAAAGAGTTATTTTTGGTTGGTTCAAATTAGACCTAGTGGTGGTCTCCCTTTTAGGAAACTTTCAGGGATGTGCAGGTCAGAGAAGGTTAAAAAAACGCACCTCCCCCTTCTCTCAACACCTTCTTTCCACCAGTTTGTGTTCCCTCTTGTGGGACAGGAACTGATGGTTTCAAGATGTTCTTTGGATTAGGTACAAAATAAGGTCTGATCACGGGAATTCATTAAGGATTCTGCATATTGAGGGGGAGAGTCTTTCTCTGCTCTGCTTAAGAAGTGGGCATTTCATTTCTTTATCATCTTTATCTTTCTCGTGGGCCCCATCCTAGGGAGCTCCTGATTCATTCCAGCAAAGTGGAAATCCCCTCTCCTCCTCCTTCCTCCTTTGCGTTTCCTCGTGAGCATAACGTGCCTCTTTCATTTTTATCATATAACTGTATTCTGCCTGTTCAACCTGTGACTTTTTAAGGAACCAGTAGCCTTAGGAAGCTGCTGAGAATTTGTAGGTGGCTGTGGGCAAAGGAAGGCTGCTGAGAATGCTGAAATGTTGAAAAAAAATTTAATCTTTTTTGCTTATAAAATCCAAAGGCAAATTAAAGAGGACTCAACGATTTATTGTGCTAGCTGTTTTATAGCAGGTGCTTCCAAAATGGCTCAGTATGAGTTTCTGAAACTTATAGAAAGTTATCTTCATTCTGCAGCTTCTGGTGTAGGGGGGAAATGTAAGGAGGTTATGTGGTTCTGCAGGAAATGTAGTATTGATTTTATTTAAAAAAAAACAACACAAACCCAAACCAACGAAAGTCAGCAATATACCCTTTCCCCCTGTCCTTTTCTATATTCATTGGTACAAAAAAGGCCACAGCGGTCACAGTGGGGAGGTTTTGCGTGATGTTGGGAGGTGAGAGCTCTGTAGGTTGTGTCAAATATCTCCCAGAGCCTGATCTTCTCCTGGATCATCAGGAGAGCCGGCAAGATCCTTCACTGGGAAGCTTCCTTTCCCTGCCTTCCTCGCTGAAAAATAATCAGGGAGTGTAGTGACAGGACAAGGGGTAATGGTTTTAAATTGGAAGAGGGGAGATGGAGCTGAGATGTGGGGAAGAACTTCTTGGCTGTGAGGGTGGTGAGAGCCTGGCCCAGGTTGCCCTGAGAAGCTGTGGCTGCCCCATCCCTGGAGGGGTTCAAGGGCAGGTTGGAGGGGGCTTGGAGCAACCTGATCTGGTGGGAGGTGTCCCTGCCCAGAACAGGGGGGTTGGAACTCGATGATGTTGAAGGTCCCTTCCAACTCTAACCGTTCTATGATTCTATAAAGTATGGAGGAGGAGGGAAGCCCTGCTGGAGTACGTGGGTTAGGAGAGCAGTAGAGAGGAAGGGTGCTGAGAGGGCAGCCACTGAGCCTGCCGTGGAGGGGAGGAGAAGAAGAGGGCAGCCCCACACTCTCTTGAAAAGCCAATTGCAGAGAAATCTGAGAGTTAATGTGGGGAAGGAAAGGCGAAAAGAGCGGTAGCAGCAGGAGGAAACCTGACTTAGGGGAAACCCTCTGTGGAGAGGAGAGGATGAAAGAGCAGTCTCGGTTACGGCAGCTCGGCGATCCGTCATGTAACTGCGGGGTGTAAATTTGATTTGAAACCTAAAACCCTTGTGGCTGAGGCTGAGAGGCAGCACTCGTGTTGAGGTACGAGCCCCTCCGTCCCGCTGGCGGCAGTGGCTGAGCTGGCACCGGGCCTTTCACCGGGGTGAGGGCAGAGCCCAGCTCATGGTGCTTCTGGAGACGCCTGGCTTGAAGGAGGAAAGCCATCACGGGGGACATCCCTCCCTGTCCCAGGACGTTGGTGCTGCACATGTAACAGGGCTTCTCCCCGTCTGTCATCGGCGCGTTCCAGGCCGTCATTCCGCCCGGGCTTTGCTGCGACTGCTGTGGAATTTGCTGTCCCCAAGGCAAGTAATTTCAGAGCTCCCTTAACTGACCTCCAACCCTTTGCTGCCATTAAGCCCTGTAAATCTCTCTGGTATGAATCCAGCACGGGTAGATGATTTTGGAGATAGTAATAGTGACTGAATTACAGTGGAAGGGGTTTTTTGTTATTTTATTTTTGGGGAAAAAAAAAAGGATCAGGGAGAACGATGTTAGTGATGTGGATAGAAGAATAACCTGATGTATGGACTCAGAAGCTAATATGCTGAACTGATTTTCTTCAGGCCTTATAATTGAGATGAAAAGATTCTGATATGTTCAGCTGAGCTACATTAGACCCAGAAAACAAAAGTACAAAATGGTTATGTGGTTCCTATAGATTCATGTGCTCCTGTGGTTTGTTTTTTTTTTTTTTTTTGATGAAGATGCTAAAGGCTTGTGACTTGGCACGGTGCCGGGATGTGAAAAATACTTGCGTGTGTTCCTTTTTTTCTTACATGACTTCAGCTAACTTTGTCTCCATCCCTTGTCTGCAAAGTGGGGATAAAAGCTCTTCTCCACCCCCCTGCTTCCTTCTGCCTGGATTTGGGGGGGGCAAAACTTGTTTGGCCTTAGTGATCCTCAAGGACCTGCTCCCTTTGGGTTTCAGTCTTGCAGAAGTTGTTTAGATCCTACTTTATTAATGTAATAATTATATATTAATCTTAAACTTTGTAGAATAATTGTGTGCTCAGACCAAAGGCTCTGTGTGTGTGTTGGAAGTATGTTTCTAATGTTTCCTCTGTAACCTCTTCCCTTGAGCAGCTGAGGGCAGAGTCTTTTTACTTGGTCACGATCTGCCTTAGGGGCTGGTTGGCTTTTTTTTTTTTTTTTTTGAGACGTGTTATTAGTCTTTCTTCGCAGAAGCAGCTTCCATTAACAGCCAGACTGCTGCTGACCGAAATACCACTCGGAATATCTCTCTTCTTCATCTGACCTGTCTGCAGTGTCTCGTTGCCTTTATTCCAGACGAGCCACGCGCCGCCTCCTCCCCGCTCTCCCGACAGCAGAATCGAGCCGTGGTACCCGTTTAGCATCCCGTGCCTGTCTGGGATATAGGGGTGTCCAGAGCTGGAGTACAGGGGCAGAATCACTGCTCCTCATTATTTCTATACCTCATTTACAGGTATTGATTGATTATTCCTATTTATTATGATTATTTTTTTCCTTCTGATGAACCTCGGGGGAACCTATGGCTTCTATCTACTTAGACTTTAATTGAAACCTACAGAAATCTTTGTCGGGTGTCAGCTTTAGGCTCTGTGGGCACTATTTCCGTGGCTTCTACATCACCAGCCACGTATGACAACAAGGAGCGTGGGGCACGTGGACTATATTCTGGGGATTTTTTTCCCATCCAAAATCTGGAGGTAAACATCTATCAAGGAGGGAAGAATTTACGTGGGCCCTGAGGCTAGAAATGCTCAGGTTTCCCTGTCAGTAGCAAAGTGAAACGAAAGGATCCATCTCACAAAAAACAAACCTTCTCCAGAAAATAAAATTTAGATGAGAGTTGTGCAGGAAAATCCCTTTGTAGGAAAAAAAATTCCATTTTTGCTTTATTCTTGTGCCTTGATTTTTAACCAAGAAGTACCCCTTCAGAATACATCCCTGTGTGGTCTCATTAAAATAGTGATAATCTTTGTGCCCTGTTTGTTTCTCCAAAGTGCAAGTCGTCGGATCACCTTTGTGCCACTGACTTTTATGGCACCTTATTAGTTATTTATTGGTCACTTTTAGCCAGATTACACAATATACGTGCACTAGCACTAGTTGTATATAGCTGTGTCTTGCACCCCTACCCTCCAGAGCTGCTTCAGCAGCTGTTTAAACCCCTGACACTCCCTGGGATTAACTAGTAATTAGAGCTCTGGCCACGGCTAATAAAGTAGCACTGGAAAAGGTTTGCCCATCATAAAGCATAAAACCAAACACAGAAGCAAGTGGTTTGAACGCTTGGGTAATTCTAATTTGTGTTTGCAATTCCATGTAATTTTTTTCTATTTTTGCTCTTCTGTGAAGGACACAATTGGTGTGTCTCAGAGGTGTCATCAGGATATGTCAGAAGGCATCTAGCCCACTGAAACTTTATCATTTAATTGTATAAAGACCCTTGACCTTGGTTTTTGACCACTAAAAGCGGCGTGGAGAGAATGTGTTCCAGGGTGTACAATCAGCTGGGCGTGCTTGTCATCCCAGCCAGCTTTGTGTCACCCTGCAAGCCACTCCTGGTGTTAAAAATTTAACTTCTGGGACACCAAAGTACCAAAGCATCCTTTCCAAACAAGGGAAAGGAGGTGGTGGCTGAAGTTCTTCTCACTTTCAGTAAAACAACAGGCTCCTCAGGGTCAGATTTTAAAGTTGCTGCTTGGCAGCATTTTTGAAAAAGCATCTATATTCCTAAGGAATTTTGCAATATCCTTAAAAGCCTGGCCAAAAAAATCAACGTCCCAGTTTTCAGACTAGTCAATAGGCTGTGAGTCAGTAAGCACGCTTCAGAATGGAGAATAAAAATCATAATTGTTTCTATTGCTAATAAATCCCTCTGGCTTTATCGCTAAAGCTGCCAGAAACGCAGTAAGGAACAGAGTTTTTGGGGTGTTTTAATCGTATGACTAATCCTGGCTGAACTCAGCTAGGAAAACTAGCATGAACATGCATTTCTCAGCGCAAATAAAGACTTGAGTAATTTGTCTCACGTGAAAAGCAGCTTTGCTAATTGTGGTTTTTTGGTTTTTTGGTTTTTTTTCCCTGTACTCCTCCCTCTGATGAGCTGGTTGTCACCAGCCATAGTGCTGTTCCATGAGTTTCACCTGAGGACCCAGCAGAGTGTGCTGGGAAGGATTAATCTGTGCACCCCCAATTTTTTTTATTATGTGTTTTTTTTTCTTCTTTTTATCTTTTCTGGACATTTATAACCGAAGGTCGAGTGATGCTGCTTGGCTGACAGGGAAGCACTGAGAGCATCCGCAGGTGACTGTGAGCCTTGTAAAAGTAACCAAAGGCGAAACGCAGTCTCCTCTGAAGCTCTGAAGTGCAGAGCAATTACATAAAATTTGCTCAACTCTTTCTGGTATCCGCTGAAATCTAAGCGAGGAAGAATGCGGCGTGAGACATTAAGATCGATAGAATCCTCGATAGGGCTGGAGCAGCTCAATGGCTCTGTGTTTCCTGGCTGGATTCCTTCAGTATTCCCATTGTTAGCTTCAGCTTGATAAATGCAAGGAGATAGCCCCAAGCCTTCCATTTGCACTATCTTGTTTACGTGGAGGACAGAAAGTGTTCTACCTCTTTGCTACCTGGTCAAAATTCATATTTTTGCTTCTGAATATAAGCTAAAGTGACACAACCTTAATTTTTCTGGTGTTTGGTGTGTTGTTACGCCTTTAAAAAAAAACAAAAAACAAACAAAAACCAAACAAACCCAAATGTGATATTTGTTAGAAGGGGGCAATCCAAAGGCCACTTATTTCCTAAAAGTAGTGTAACCCTAGCGCTGGGCACTGATACGTGGGCAACAATGGTGTTATTCATGCTGGTCTTCAAAGATTGAAAATGAGTGATTAAATACGCTGCTCTTCTGGGTTTGGGAAAATCAGGACTGTGCTCTTTTCCACATTTATATAGGAAAAGGTGTTGTGGGGGGAGAAATAGCATATTTTTATCTTTTTTTTTTTTTTTTTTCCAATCCCCAGGCAGAGAAGCAAGTTCCACTGCTGGCGGTTAAATGATTCCATAAATGCTGGGAATACTGAAAATCAGATGTAGAAACTCAATGTACTGTATCTAGTAATATGCTGAACCTAAATACTGCTTCTGCTAATTACTGTTACTAAGCTGGGCGTTGATGTTAATCCTCTGTGCTTCTAAGCAGCTTTTTAATTTTTATTATTTATAATTTTTTACCTTGCCGTTTGAGATCTTACTGTCTGAGCTGTCAGAGCTAAAACTGATGATTTCGGGCTGGGTGAAGCCCAGGACTCTAGGACACTGTGTTTGACTTCCCTCAGAGTCAAGTGGGTTTGGAATTCAGGCTGACTCCTGAACGCGTGAGATGATCCATCTCTGGCTTCTAAAATTCAACAAATGACCATAACATCATCTAATCGAGACACCCTTCCTCAAAAAAAGGACTTTGTCACTTGCTACAGGGAGAGAGAGATGCCCAGAGTGAGCTTACAGGGCTTTAAGGTGGGTTTTGGAGGAGCACTTTAGAGCTGACGCCGAAGGAGAACTCTCCCTGTGAACACTGGGGTTCAGATTTGCGGTTCATCCTTCGCCTCTGCCTTTTTGGGGCTAAAACCTCCATCTCTGGCTCCCTGTGGCTTTGAGCCATCTCGAGCGGCGCCGAGCATGTTCTGTTTGGTTTGGTCCTGCCTGAGGTTTGCTCGTATCGCCTTCAGACGCTGCTCTTCGTGCATAGTTTTCCCCACGCTCTTCCTATAGCATGTACCTGCCCAGGCCCATGTGCACACACCTGATGGGTTTAGCTTTCCTGTCTTTGATTTTTGTTTGTGCTTTGTTGTTTTTTTTTTTCCTCCTATTCATGTGTAACTAATCCACTAACGCTACAGCTTCGTGTATATGAAAGAGGAAAAATTCCCCTACTGATCTCTTGCTCAGAATATGGGTTTCCCAAGCATTGCAAAATACCTTCCAAAATAACTCTCCGTTTCATGGACAGGATAATATAGGATGTATCTGCCACAGGCTGTGCAAAGTTTGGGTCTAAAAGCAGGAGTTAGCCTTTTGTGCCTTTTTTCCCCCCTCCTATTTAAAAAATAGGTGCTTTTTTAATTATTATTTTTTATTTTAAGAAAGTTGTTGTGGCTTGCTGTATTCACCACCATTTAAAATCTGTAGAGAGAAGGGCTTTTGGGGCTTCAGGCCAGGTAGACCTGGCTGCTACAGCCAACAACGTAGCCCACCTGAGAGAAGTTTGCTGACTTGGGAAGGCAAAAGCAGGACGCAGGTGGACTCAGAAATGTCAGAAAAAGCTATTTACAGGGATGGAGAAGAGCAAAGGCTCTGTGGGAGGATGTGGCACAGAGCCAGTTAAACATTAGCAGTGGTAAAACGAGCACTGCGGAAAAAGAAAGAGCAAGAGCAAGGTAGGCTTGGGTTTTCAGGAGAGTATTGAGTGAAGAATGCGATGAACCACTGCGGGAAGAATTGCACCCCGACGATTTTGAATAAGCCAGATCCAATGTCTTCGTAGCAGCAAACTTAACTCTTGGGAAAGACTAACTGGAGAGAAAAATCTGTGCTTAGAGGAACCAATTTTGGCAGGCTGGGAGCAAAGAGTCGGAGACAGCAGAAGCATTGTCCAAACGCTGCTGGAGAGCACAGGACTGTCACGAGGCTCCCCAAACCCCAGCCAACACGACTGGAAACTGCAGCTTTTGTGTGAGTTGGGCCTGGAGGAGAAAAGATCTGCTGATCTGGGACAGAGGGGTAAAATACCATCCCTGAATGGAGCCGAGATCCTAAAATTAATGCTCTGGTGTAAGTACAGGGTGAAGTGTTGGTGTTTCTCTTGCTGCTGAGGGAGAATGTGGTGAACCCTCTTTTTCACTCCCATACTTTGAAAATGTTAATAAAATCTATACATGCAGCCCATGGGAGAGGATGCTTTTCTGAACCATCAAAATGCCTTGGCTGTTTGGCGTTTGCACTAACTGCCAAGTCTTTGGGTAGCTCAAAATAATAGAGGGTGTCTTGCACAAGGAGACAACCTGCCTGCAGGAGAGGTCAGAAGTCCATCAGGAAACCAAAGGACCCATGCAGCCCAGCCATGAGCACCGCATGTTCCCTGAGCAGGAGGTCTGGGCACTGCCCTAAGCAGCCAGCCGTGTGGCGGCAAGAGAAGTCTCATGCTTTGCCTCAAGCCCTTTTCCATCCTTTATCTCTGGGTGATTGATGGCTGGTGGGCAACACAAGGGCCAGGGGTGGGAGCTTGCTGCTGGTAGTAGTGGTAATCAAAGCTTTGGCACAGAAACTGGGGTCCATAACGAGATGAGGGATGGGAAAGAGTCTGATGATGGGATGAGATTAAATAATCTTTCCTGGGGACAACAATTTCCTTCTGTACGCAGGTTTGGGGCTCAAACAGCTGGAGGAAGGGAAGGACGTGAACATCTACCCATACAATACCTTACCATAGAAGCTGAGGTTCACGTTCTGTTCACACCAGGTTTGCACAGGATCTCCCTTTACAGAGGTGTGTTTTGGTCACAGCCTTATCCTTAATACACAGGGCAGAAAAGAAACTTTTTGAGAGTCCATTGGCAGTAATCTTTACAAGCAGGTTTTTGGAACTTAGTCTTTTCGGCACTTATCAAAATCTTCAGCTATAAATCAGTTTAGACACCAGCAGATGAAGATTTTTGATTTGCATATGGAAATACATGCGGTTGGCTTCTAGGCATGAGGTCAACACGACATTAGCCGTGATGTGTTTGGTTACAGGATGGGCTCTCCCTCTCTTTTTTGGGATTTATACTTTGCTCTCAGTGAAGTCTTGGAAAACGTCCATTAATTTGTAGTCTGGGAGAATGGGATTAATTGTGAAATCTCTCAAGTGTACTTTAATAGATTTCTCCATTAATATGATATCATCCTTGTCATTAATCATATCGCATTAGCAAAATACACTCTCGACTTTGAAGGAATTGTTCCCCTCACCCCCCAGTTTCTGCTATTAATCTGAAAGAGTTATCCCTCTTCAGATTAACAAGATTAAAGTGTTCATTAATGAATTGGAAGAACAAGTCAGAGCTCTCAGACCCTCTCTGGGGTGACCTGTGTCTCTGGAAAGGGGCTGGGACAGCTGGTTGTCATGAAGTTTGGTGTTGACCGAGTAGGTGTTCTTGCGGTGCGCAGGGATGTGTAAGGGTGTTCCAGTGGTGTTCTGGTGTCCACATAGGGACAGTCACCTTGCTTGTGGGTGCAACCAATATTAGAGACCTCAAGAAGTCTCAGCTAGATCAGTACAAAGGCAGCTCTGCTCCCTGTGCTTCCCACTGGTCCTTGTTTAACCTGGACTGGAAGATCCCCACTGAAGGCAAGGAAAGCTCTTCCTGTGCTTCCTGCCTGACCTAAGTGGGTTTTGCTGCAGTCGAGGTGTTCACTTCTATCTTGAACAGGCTGAATAGGCTGTCCCTTGGCTGTCCCTCTGCTGAACTTGCCCTTTCATTCTGTCAGAAAATGTCTGTAGGTTGAATAGCTCCCACGCGTCAGGGCTTCCTCTGGAGGTCATGGGTTTAAGAGCTCTATTCTTTCTTGTCACTCCCTTTTTTGACGCTTTTCCTTCTCTGCTGTTTAAGCCTCCCTCTCTCTTCCTCTCCTGTTCTTGTTCTGCCCACTCCTCTGGCATGGGAGGATCTGAGTGCCTTCAGGGCAGGAGGCTCTGGGGAGCAGAATGGGGTGGGCAGAGGTGGGAAAGCAGTAGGAGATAGGGTCAGGTTAGAGGAAGAGTGTGTGTGTGTGAGGCTGAAGGCCATGGGAAAAGCAGTGGAGAGCCCTGTTCAGGCTGTGCCCTGCTTCTCCTTTGGGAATTCCGTTGCTCTCCAGCAATGTGTGTCTTCCTGGAGAACAACTCCACTTCAGCAGGTTTCCTTCCAGAAAAGACGGTTGGTTTAGCAGTGATACCTGGTTCACGTACAGCGAGATGAGGGCATCTTCCGGGGGTACCCACATGTGCCATGGGAAAGCCAAGGGGGTCAAGCTGAGTTCACAATTCAGTTCAGTTCACAGTCTGGGGCTGGGCCATGGTAGAGGAGCTGGAGAGCTTTGTGGCTGTGAATGAGGCACTCCTGTCCTTCTCCAGACACATTCTTGATTAATGTGCTTGGCTTTTCCCGGCAGCGCGAGTTAATGCTGGGCTGTAGCTGCGGCTGTTTGTCCCAGCATTAATTATTCTTGAATGGGGGGTGTTGTAGCAGTTACATTTTTGTGTGAAACTAAGTCATCTCAGTAATGAAAATGTCTGTGATGAAAATAGGATGGAGACGATCAGTTGTCATTATGCTATTTTGAGAAAAGAATCATTTTTTCCTTCGTTACTTCTTCAAAGCATCAAGTGATTCTTGATAATTAATGAGCTTGAAGAATATGCACAAAAAAAAAATAAAATCCAAACATAAAAAAGAGCTAAATAACTCCCACTGGTTCCTCTTCCACTGAAGCAATATATCATACTTGATATTCATGACCAAGATTTGAAGAAAAAAAAAAATAAATCAGAATTTCCGATACTCCAGGAAGAAACATGTAAGCACATTTTATATTTTAAAAGATATCCATGTATTCCAATGAATCAGAAGTATTTGGAAACCTGCCTGTAACACCCTGGTTGCAAACATTTTGCCCAGCAATGGGGAAAGGGCTGGATTTCACTTGCGTTTCCCGAGCGTGGCAGTTCGGGGGGCGTTTGCGTGTTGCCCGGCTACTATCGGTGTGGGGCTCGTGGTAGATCTCATCTTACATTCTTCTCCGCTCGCCCTGGATCCCCGTCTCTCCCAGGTGAGGGCATTTATCTTTGTGCTGATGCAATTTTACAGCTCCTCTGATTTCTGCGGGGACGCAGACTGCTCGGCTCCACGGCTGTTGGCATAAAGGGGTTACCGAGGAGTAAACAGATAGGAGAAGTTGTGTTTATTTTTTTCGGGTTCGTTTTAAATCCTTCAAAATATTGCCTGCTCACCCAATTAGATAAGAAGTTTCCCAGGTGCAGTTCTAATCCCACGACCTCAGTTTAAGATTCCCTAGAAATTGCTATTATTTATTACAAAAAAACCCCAAAGTTATTTAATGACTGACGGGTGGCATCTGGTAGTATTTTTGGATGGTTTTACATAGTTTTGGGTAGTTTCTGTCCTTATATTTAGAAGTTAATGTATTGATCATGTGTTGATCTGAAAAAATAAACCACTCTGAACCTCTTCCAGCCTTTCTCCATAGACTCGAGAGTGCACCAAAAGCCAAAGCGTGTGAGCACATTGAAGTAGCTGATGCTGGGTCCTTCATTCTGTGTGAAAAGCCCTAAATCCAAATGTTTGATTAGGAACTGAGTTCTGCAGCGAGTATCCAGAAATGCTTTCAGTCTTGGGCTTTCATTAAGGAGTAGGTTGAGCTCTATCATTTTTACTTCTATGCATAGATGGGTATCTGAGCTTTCCCCTTCAGCTCAGTGTAGTGTTAGCTCCAGAGGGGAAAGGAGCTTGTGGAGAACATCCATGGTGCTCAGCAGGTATGCTGTGCTCAGAATTGAACTAGTTATTGAAAATAAGGCACCCGTAGGACATGCTGCTTGTGGGTCCCTGGGGGCTGGGGGAAGAGAAGGGGGTGAGCAAGGGGCCTGGGGTGTACCTGTGCTGGTGAGGTTCATTGCAGGTAACTCAGCTCCTCCCCAACCTTGACTATGTCACTTCCAGCAACTGTTCCCCCTCTGGGTACATGTTCTCCTTCTGCATAAATGGTTTGGAGACTGAGGAGAGGGAAAGGGCACAGAGCAAGCCCCGTGGGTTGGGAGCAGTCGGAGGAAGCAGGGCTGAGCTCCTCTGTTGAAAGGACAAGTTGGCACAAGAACAAATGGGACCTACTGGAGTCATGCATAGGCAAAGATGTGCTGCCTTAGTCCTTTAGAAGAGGCACAAGAAATAACCTCAGGGGTTTCTTCTCGATCACTTCCTCCACAGAAGAGCAGATCTGGGTTGAAAAGCCTGCTGACCACCCTCGCTGCTGGGAGCAATCTAAGCTAACATGGTACAGAATGTGGTGGGCCATGGATACCCTGGGTGGAGGGGAGTGTTTCTGGTGGTGACCAGATCAGTGAGACCCAGGAGTAGCCATCCAGTTGGTGGAGCTGTGCGTTTAATGTGGAAGTTGATCCCTTTGCGGAACAGATTTTCTGAGAGAACCATTTGCAGTGTCTGAGGAGGAGGTTTGCTGGTGAAGGAGGTTCTCTCTAGTACCGCAGAAGTTAGGTCCTTGGTTTTTTTTCCCAGGACAAGGGAAAAACCATTTTACGAAAACATCATGTTGAGCCAAAATCTAGGACTACAGTAGGGCTGGGTATGGTCACAAAACCATCACACCAAAGGATGTGATGCTACGTGGGTAGGTCCCCTGTGCCATAAGGGGACATACATCCTTCTCTGATCACCTCCCTAGTTATGTGCCAGCCATTACCTTAGCAAGTCTTCTTTTTTGACTGCTTGAACACCATTGCAGTGTGCAGCGAGCTGCAATGCCAGGGGTGAAACAAATTGCTCCAAAACCACTCCAGTGCAGACTGGGGTAAGGCCACCAAGAGGGTTGCAAGAGTGGAGCCAGCACTCCCGTGAAGCCACTGGGTGAACTACTTCATTGATGCCTCAAGTTGTGTGTATTTGTAAATGGGCATTTAATACAAAGGTCCTCGAGGTGGTCAGCTCATCAATAACTGCAGCAGTCGCTTCCCACCGTGCACCAAAACTCTTCTTTTTGACCACCTTCTTGATTTTCGTGTGACGAGTTTTTCTGTGCCTGCTTTAGGAAGTAGCTTCTCCTCAAAGGATTTTACTGAGTCACGTGAAAGGATTAACGAGAAGAAATAATCCTTTACTAGCAATTAGGTAATTTTTCAAACCCCTGGCTCTGCAAACCAGTATGGCCAGATAAACGCACGCCGTTACATGTGTGGCTCAGCACCGTCAATGAAATAATTTGGAAAAATGATTGGGATCAGGGGGAAAAAAAGTGGAGATTCCCAAACAGAAGAGAGGACTGAATTTGTATTGTTGCGTATATGATTATAAATAACCAAAAACTCTCTCCTCAGCCCAAAAAGTGGAGTGGGAGAAAAATACAGCTGGGGTTTTATAGCCCTGCCACCAGTCTCTCTTCTCAGTGACTCGTAGGCTCGTTCTCTCCAGCTCACCACAAGAGCAAAAAGAGGGGATCAAATCTGGACTGGCCATCTTTGCATTGAAAATCTCAGAAGTTTATCTCAGCCTCTCTCATAAAAAGATTCTTTTTAGCCAGCTTGGGAGCAGCTTAAAAGAAAATTAAGGAAACAAAGATGCGATCTTGGAGTGACATGTCATAATGAGACCTCTCAGTCTCTCAAACTTTCTCATTAACTTGCACCAAGTGCAGACTTCAAGAATTACAAAAGGATTTTCTCTCGTAGCCCGTAAATAGTCTGTGCTTAGAGTATACCACATTGTCTCCATCTTTTTTGGCTTATTCCCAAAGCAGCTTCTTTTGGCACGCTGCACTTGATGGGAATGATATTGCAGGGAGAACAAAGTGCAATTTTTCCAAAGGAAATAATAAATCTGCTGTGGGCTTTCAAAGCAAGCTAACATAATCAGCAAGTGATTTCTTTTTTTATTTTATTTTTTTTTTCTTTTAAGAATGTAGGAAGAACACAGATGTTATTTTGGACCATTAACAACTCAACTATAAAGACATGCAAAGTATTTCCCAATGGCTTTTCCCCTTTCTTTTTGTTTATTTTCTTCTTTTATTAAACTCAAAGCTTTTTTTTTTTTTTCTTTCCATCCTGTATATTAAACATGGCAACATCACCTCACGGTTCTGCCAAACTGCTGGTATCATAGTCTAAACAATTACTGATTAATATTTTTATTTTTTTTATCTGCTTGTCATTCAACCAGTTCATATTTTATCGCCTTAACGTATAAACCCAAAGAAGACATCTAGCTGAAAAGCAGCTCCATCTGTAAAACAAGGGCAACAGGGAATATTGTTAAGTTGCTGACATTAGATGTCCAGTAAGTTTGACCTAAAAGTGAGAGGCAAAACCCAAGATTATCTTGATGATTAAAAAAAAAATCAAATACTAATCCATTGATGGAATTCAGCTATGGGAAAAAAATAGAGAAGTTTGTAGTTTGTTTTTTTTTTTTTTTTAAAGGCTAATCAAACAAGGCTGGAGTCGGTGGGAGACTGGCATTAATTCAGCCTCAGTGAACGTTGGCTCAGGAGGTTGATAAAGTGAGGTGTCGAGCTTCAGACCGAACAAGGGCTCTTTGCTCCGGGGCCCTGCACGGATCAAATGGTCCTAATGAAGGCTGGAACCATCTCCAAACCCAAAGGTTGTGTGTGTGACGCTGGCAAAGGGGGCAGGTTTCAGGAGATTTCTCCCATTCCCAGAACCTTGCACAATCCTTTAGGGAAAAAATTGCACTTTGAAGCAAATGTCTGTATATGTCCTCCTTCGGCACCTTTCTGACCTGGGACCAGTGAAGTAATTTAATGATATTCTTTAGTAACACAGACAAACGGCCAAAGGAAGAGGCTGGAGTCCAACTTGCATGGAATTTTGCAGTTATGGAACTGCTTTTTTTGCCCAGCTCCTTTGTGCAGTCTGACACCATTTCCCTGGGAAGGAGACGTAATTGTATTTGCATGTCATTTTTTTGCTATTTCTTCCATGTCACGTTTGCACCACTCTGTGCCTCCTGCTGCTTATCTCTGCACCTGCTTTAAAGAGTTTTTTCCCCGAGGGAAGAATATAATACTTGTCAGTTTAGCCTCCTTTGGTATTTTCTTTTAAATCCATCTTTTTTTCCTTCCTTTTTTTTTTTTTTTTAAATTTTTTTTTCTTGGTTGTGCTCTCTACCTGGTTATGCTGGAGAGCTGAGAATTGAATTACAGGTATTTCCCTTGTAGTTAATCAAGGATCCAACTGTTATAAGTAGCTAGCTATGAAGATCAGAAATTATCTGGAATCTTCTTCAGATGATCTTTTTTTTCCTCCTGAGAATCCAAGCGGATCGTCTCCAGAAAGCTCAGATGTTTTGCATCTCAATGTTTTGGTGCATTTGTAGATGGAGAGATGCTCCTCGTGTGACTCTTACCCAGAGAAATTGTACTCAATGGCAGTGGTTTTGCTTGCTCGTCCAGAAGGAATGGTGACAGAACCCAACCAAATAAAAAGATGTAATTTGGTAATTTTATGAAAATGCTGGGTTATTTATCACACAGCCTAGGTGCCCCCTAGTGCATGGTGTACATCCCCACGCTTATGCAATGGGATCTGCAATGAGTTACTTTAGCCCATCCACTCTTTTTTTTAAGATTCAGGGAAGACACAGAAATGCATGTGTTGAGGGGACAGACTGCTGTTTCAACCACTTGAGTAGGTATTCATTCCTAAAACAGAGTTGTGGGGGTTTTATCTACTGAACCCCACCAGAAATGAAGCCATCAAGCAGTCAAAGGTTCTGGCAGCACTATCAGAGGTGACATACACACAGGGACCTGCTTGGGGGGCAAGAGATAGAGGATGTGGCAGTCTTATGTAGGCGTACAGCTCCTTGCAAAGAAATGGCCTTATTGTTATCCAACTGGCTAAAACACTTTTCTTGTTTCCGTCACCCCAAACTATAGGAAATCCTACCCGTCTGCTTCCTGTTTCTCTAGTGTATCCATAAAAAGTTTAATTTCTTTTTGTGTGGTGCTATTTCTGCATTCCCTTACACTGGAGTTTCTGAGATGCTGATCAAGCAGAGGGGATGAATTTGATTTCCTTCCCCGCTCCCAGCAGGTGCTGCCTTTTGCTTTCCATCCTCTCCCAATCTCTTGAGTCTCTCTGTAGTTAATCTATAACTATCAGGTCACTGAAGGAATTAACATTTCCTTGTGCCATGCTGGGGAGCTGAAGTTGCCATATCTCACTACCGACCCCAGGAATATCGGGAGATACTTAGGCTTAATTAATTAGGTTCCATGCCATGCTTTGACAGACCCTGATCAAAGGCAGGGCAGGCATATAAATGATTATTAAGTTGATGGTGAATTTTAATGTTGTAATACTGCGATGCTAGGCATAAAGAGGAAAAATAGCAAGAAATCATCTACTGGAGGTATTAAAGTTGTCAAATAATGATTAGGAGCTCTCCTGACATGTACGGTTGACTACAGGCATGTGTGTTTGCATTTTCACACAGATGGGAGAGAAAGAGTTAATGGAGTACAGAGCTATCGGGTTCATTTCCAATTTTCCACCAGACTGTAATGAAACGCCACAATGCCTCAAACCAAACCTCTCATTAGTCTCCTTATTAGTTTTCACTCTAGTAAATAAACTAATGGTGCTACTAGCAGTTAATAATAGGCAATCAGGGTCTCTTTCATGCCTGACACTTTTTTCTCCTGCTCTTTGCAAAAAAAATCCAGTATATGGAAAAAAAAAAATTAACCTCTTTTTAATTTCACTGACTCCGTCTTTTTTTTTTTTTTTTTTTTTTTTTTTGGTAATCCTTTATTTCATGGTTCTATGCTTTTTATGGCTGCCTCTAATCCAGAAGTGCAATCATCCTTCAGCTGGCTACAGTTGATACCCGCCTCTGGAATTCCCTTCCTGGCACAGAGGTGCCTCCTGCCAGAGCCTGGCAGCAAAGGAAAAACACGCTGGAAGTTGTTTGCCAAAGTCTTGTTCTTGGTGGGTACAACGGGCACGCTGGAACCGTGGTTTATAAATTGCAGAGGGTGTTGTTAAAACATGCCACACACCTTCAGTACCTTCTACGAGGAAATACAGCGCTACGGAGCCGCGTGCGGGTATTTTGGTGGTGCTCCTTGGATAGACCTTCTGCCTTGTGTTCCTTAGTGACTTGGCCACCTTTGTATTGGTTGCTTTTTTGTTTTTTGTTTTTTTTTTTTAAACCAAACTCATGTTGTCCGTTGGCTAAAACCTTTCAAGAAGATTTGGGGCGTGTCGATGCTTCTGCTGTGGCACAGAAACCTGCACTGGCTAATTAATCTAGTTTCTTGTCAGGCAGAGGAAGGGAGGTCTTTGAGGACAGAGGGATATCCCCTGTCACCTAACCGTGGATTGTCTTAAATTTTCTGTTCCCCTTCCCCACATACTTATTTCTCCATGTTATGCTGTCCCCGTGCCCTTGAAGCACTCCTACTTTTTCCCTTCAACTTTTCCCTACCTGCCCATCTTTCTGTAAACCTTACCTCGCTCTTTTAAATTTTATTTTCTTGTTTATTTGAGGTATTGAGTTTTTTTTATTACACTCTCTAGGCATTGTGTTTCGTTCTATTAAGCTATGCTCGAAGGGATGTCTAAAAGGAATTGTATTTGAGGGTTACCATTGGAAACGAAGGGATGCTGAGCTGGGACGAAATCTTTTTCTTGTTGATATTGCTTTGGTGGTTGGGGTGTTAGGCTGGATGCAATTAGAACAAATAATTGGTCAGGTTTTCTTCTCTCTTCAAGTGATACTTAAGCCAGGGAAGTCTGAAGTCAAATGAAGGATACAAGAATGCCCAGAATGTCCTGGTCTTTGTAAAATGCTGTGATTTAACAGTGCGTTCCCAGCTTTACTACTGGGAAACTAATTTCCAAATGCTACAGACCAGTAATGCCATAGATATTTACCTTAATTTCCTTTGTAGGACTGGAAAATTCAGGTTTGCTGAAATCATAGAAAGGCGCCCATTTAGACTGCTCATTCAGTCTTCTGGCTCTGAGTATCTGTTGAACATTATTAAATGTTGTTAATTATGTCACTAATTCCATATGAAACCAAGGACTGTTTGGGCATGCACGAAGCCTTACAGTTGTAATATGACTATGAACCACCGATAGCTTGTGATATGTCTCCAAGCTGTTGTCCTTGAACCTTCTACCAAATAAGCCAATTAGGTAGGATTTTGGTAGCAACTGAACTTGACGTTTCAAAACACAATACTTTCAATCGTGTTCCTTTGATGTAAAGTTTAATGTCCTTGTCACTGATTTCGAACTTTTTCTTGCTGAGATTGTCATTGGCTTAGTGCACAAACACCTCAGTTCTCTGAGGTTTGTAGGATGTAGAAGATAACTGGAGGGTTCCAACTTGGAGAACCTCTTGGTGTCAAGATCCTCTGCTATATCTCTGAAGACGTGGAGGCTCAGTTCCCATCAAAATGGTCATTATAGCATACGTAGACTTTGGATACCTGAAGTGCTGTCATGTTTCTCTATCTCTTTATGGTCTTTTTGCTCTGTATGGTGGACAACCAGGAGAAGGTGGACTGGAAGGGCTCCACGGAGTGTGTGAGCATCTCTCTCGTGCCCTGGCTTTTGTACAGCCTGATCATGGATCCCCAGACCAAATTCTACCAAGCACAAAGGTTAATGATTTACTCACGCTGTTTCTTCCAAAATCTTGGTCTATATCCAGGAGGTTATAGAAAACAGGCAGTGGGCCTTTGGGGGCAGGGTCGGGGGAGGAGGGGGCATCTGCTACTGCAGTGACTGAGCTGTGCTTTCAGAAACACCTAATGCCTGGGTGCCCTTGGCAAAGCTTTGGCAAAAATATAAAGGTGATTGAAACTGGCAGAAGGCTTTTAAAAAAGCATAGAGCAAAATTCAATTTAGACAATTTTAAGTTATATCCAGTAGAGGAGATCTATAAATAATAGCAATAAGGCACGCATAATAGGAGAGCTAATCTTCTGAAATACAGATGCAAAGAAGTTCAGCCTTGTGCCTAAATGAGAGTGGGTCGTGGTGGACACAGAAAATGACATAATAGTCCCAGTTTAGCTGTTTTCCCAGTGTTGATGGGGAATTTGAGGAGTCTGACCTAGCAGTGTTAAGAGCAGCAGATGCACACTGCTGCTTGTATAAGCTATAGGCATCTAAAGCAGCAGCTTTCATGTTCCCCTTGTGATGAAGTGAACATTCATAAACCATCACAGGCAAGTGGATGAATAAAATGCATTGAATGTTGGCACAGAAACCAAGGGCTGCACTGAAGATACTCTTAAATAGCGATGTGTTCTCGTGCCTGGCCTGTTAGGAAGCGTCTGAAGATAATGTGAAAATTCAAACCTATTTTTACATGGTGCATAAAGGCAGGGTCACAGAACTTAAGGTCCCTCCCCCCCCCCGCAGAAACCCCCAAACCATTTCTTGAAGGAACAGATGTCCCTCATTCATTCCCCATAAAGACAAAACCAGGATTTGTTATCAGCAGAACCAATGTTGCCGGCTGGTTTTGTCTACGATTGTTAATTCTTTCGTGTAATCTTTAAAATCAGTGCATTAATAATAGCTATTAATAGCTGGCTTTTGACGCTCCAAGATTACCCAATTTAAATTGGTGTGAGGCACCACATTGCTTGCTTGGACCGTTGTTGTTAATTACAGCTCATGAGCCTGCCTTAAACATCACATGGAGAAGAGAAGAGAAGGCTGAAGGGGGATCTGATCAACACCTATAAATACTTCAAGGGTGGGTGTCAGGAGGATGGGGCCAGGCTTTTTTCAGTGGTGCCCAGGGACAGGACAAGAGGGAACAGGCACAACTTGAACATAAGAAGTTCCACCTAAACGTGAGGAGGAACTTCTTCACTGTGAGGGTGGCAGAGCCCTGGCAGAGGCTGCCCAGAGAGGTGGTGGAGTCTCCTTCTCTGGAGACATTCCAAACCCACCTGGACACGTTCCTGTGTAACCTGCTCTGGGTGGACCTGCTCTGGCAGGGGGTTGGACTAGATGATCTCCAGAGGTCCCTTCCAACCCCATAGCATTCTGTGATTACATGTCGGTGCTCAACACCTCAGCAAAGGGATGCGTACGATGCTTGGCTGTGGTGAGCCATCCTCCTCAGGAGAAGAAATGAATGTCTTTCACAACAAATTACTTAGCTTTTTTTCAGGGTTAACATCAATTATTTCTTTAATCCTCAAGTCTGTATGGGGCTCTGAAAAGGCTTTACAATTTGTTTCATAACTTGCATAATTTTATGAGTTATTTTAACAATGGTTTTATAGACAAAGTTTCTAGGCGGTTTGAAACACATGCACATAGAGTCAGGTAGGTACACCTCCTATGGATGCTGGTGGAGTCAGTTGGAATAAATTAATTCCTATAAAACCCTTTTCAATTAGATGTTTTGACCTCGTAATCTCCCTGCAGAAACACGAGGCTTTTGTAACCTCCATGGGACTTACAGCCCTTATAATCCTGACACCGAAGTGGGATTTCTTGCCCATCCTTTTAAACGTTTCATCTTCATGATGCCATCCCGCAGCTCTGCTGCTCCTTTTGTCTTCTCTTCGGTGAGCTCCTCATCTGTGTGTTGTGATTGATTCATTGGGGTGATTCACAGGCGCTGAAAGCTCCAGACAGATGAGTCTGTTCCTATTAATGGTATTCGTGGGAGTAAACATGAAAATAATTCCTTATGTATTAATAAATCCTGTGTATCAGGCTAGGGTTTTTAAGTCTGAAGGATGATCCTTGAGCTGAGTCAGGACCTTGGTCCCAGGGTGTCCACCCTCTGTTAGCAACACTCAGTGTCTATCTCACTCTTTTAACCTTCTTTTCTCGTTGGCTTTCCTGAAAAGCAGATTTCTTTCTCTACCCATTTGGTTTTTGGGCTAAGGCTGGCTCCCACCTCAGTGCATAGAAGCCCATTGAATACTTGCTGCAGCCAGTTCTACAGCCACCACCTGGTGCAACCTGTGAACCCATTGCCTAAACCCAGCCAGATGCCCTTCCTCGGTCCTAGCAATGGCCAGCAACCAACTGGGGCTGCCACAGCTTCCTCCTTGCGTGGGGTTCCTGGCTCCTGTCCCCTCCATCCCAGCGCTGCTGGCTCAGCACCCATCTCCTTGCCTCCACACCCAGCCCTGACTAAGGTCTTTGGCCAGGAGTTGGCATCTGCCTTTCAAATCACTTGTCTGAGCAGCTCGTCCTCCAGAGATACTTCTGCAGCCGGGTGAGGAAGGGCATCTTGTCCTGCCCACGCAAAGGTTTGCTCCTCGGTCCCATAAAAGTTTTCCCAGACCTGTTCTGCTAGACCATTTTTCTCTTTTCTGGTTGCTTCTTCAAGTTGTCCTTCAGCCTTTATCTGACTTGTGGGATTACAGTGGTCTAAGGAGGCTTGCCCTTCACCCTGGGTCAGCGCTTCCATTACATGGTATTTTTCCTGCAGAACTCTGGGGAATCTATAAAATGAGTATTTATACTGTAGTGAAAATAT
>JAHREE010000229.1:6003916-6024855 GCA_033628505.1 Tringa tobata
AGCCCATTTTCTTCTTAGCCTCTCTGTTGGCTTTAGGGTCTAAACTTCTATCATAATTTATTCTAGGCTGATTCCCCCCTCCCAGGTTTTCAATGATCTGTAAAATCTCTCAAATGAACAATTCTTACTAAGGCTTGACTTATTGTCTGATTTTGGGCTTTGGTTTTCTGTGTGTCTGTCTTTTAAAATAATGGTGTGGGCCATGTTTTCTGGCCTGGTTGTGTATCAGCTGTAGATCATGCACTGGCTGTGGTGGCCCGTGGGCAATGCTTTGTTAACACAAAGGAGTCTTCAGCCTTTTGGAGGTGGTTTCTCAATTCTTAGAGAAGTCTTTGCTTGGAAAGAATTCTAATGAAATATAATGATAGTGGCCCGGTGCTTCAGTTGGAAAGCAAAACTGTACAAAGTTTCAGTTCAAATGTTTGAAAGAAAACAGTTTTATTTAATCTTAAGCATTCATTGGTATTTGTTGTGGTGAAAACATAGCAATGTTGTGGCTACGATGGTGGAGTGTCTTTACTAGAAGACACTGTTTTCTCCCAAGGCTGGAGGAAGAATTGTCCTCTCAGGCTCGTTATTTATAGCTGTATACTCCGCTGTCAGCATTGGAAGGAATTGTCAGAAGAAGGTCAATTTTAGAGAAATTAGTAGATGAAGAGCAGAGTATTTTCAAGTCAGATCAACATTTCACTGATCAGACATGGATTCCTCAAAAAGTTGGGGGAAGGACAGAGAGTGGAGATCGGGTCTAATGAAAACCAGTAAATCATGGTCTCCCAGCAGTGAAAATGTCAGCGGTGACATAATGAAAGCTATATATCGTGGCTTCTGGAATGCCAGATGATTCATGTGTGAAAATTAAGCAACTGGTTAAATCAGGGGGGCACATTTGAAAACTACATCTGCTTTTAGCGTGTTGTGTAGGTGAGTGTTTGAGGCAGATGAGTTGGAGCATGATTTTGAGGTATTCTTCAACTATGTTGAAGATAACATCTCTTAGCTGGCAGACACTTGAATTACTGATGATAGTCCATAAACACTCTGTGCCTTGGGAAAGTGGACTTTCTAATGCCAAGATGATGAGGCGTTTGGATCTAGCAAAAGGCAGAGCAGATGAAGAGATAAAGGAAGGAGCAGAGGAGCGTGCAGTGAAGTTTGATCTCCAGGAGGTCACAGGTTTGATGGAATGGATTGAAGATGGGGCAGAAGGAGGTCTGCCTTAGCTCCCTGTTACTGGTAATCAAATATGTTATTTAATATCATATGTAATATTTGCCACATGGTGAACTGATGATATTAAAGTACCTGAACTGAATGAAATGGGCACTTGCAGAGATGATGGTGCATCAGGTTGGGGGTGGATGGTGTTAGGGCAAATGCATGAGACATCAGGGTGTGGGGCTGGTTATGGCTGGAGGCAAAGGTGGGTGAGGGTGTTAAAATCCCCCAGAGGCTCTTCCTGATCACCCTGCACAGGAGGGAGCCTGCCTCACCTAGGTCTATCAGAGGCACAAGACCAAAGGGGTGACAACTCCTACATTGCAGAGATCTTCCAGGAGAAAGCTAGGTTGGATGGGGCTTTGAGCAACCTGGTCTAGTGGGAGGTGTTCCTGCCTGGGGCAGGGGGGTAGGAACTAGATGGTCTTGAAGGGGTCCCTTCCAGTCCAAACTATTCTATGATTCTATTAACAGAACCAGGGTTTACCTGTTATGATGGACACCGGCTGGTGATCCCATGACTCTCAGGATCTAGTCCATGGAGTTTTCATATTGTATCTCCAGTTATCTTTCTGCTCCCTCTTAGCCATTTTTCAGGTAGCTTTTTTCATGTATTCATTATTTCTGCCATGAAACAAAACGATCGTACAAATGTAATTTTGTTATTTTCAGACAATATCAGCCAGACAGACATCAAAGTTTCAGGGAGATTCACTTTTTCTATCCTTGTGCACTGCTGTTATTTGAAGCCAACCATGAATCAACACAATAAATAACCCCCAAGCTCCAGGTAACTATTTCTGGTGGGTTACAGTAACAATTGGGGAAGAAAAAAAACTAAACAAACACAAAGCATACAAAAAAAAATCCCCAAACAACATCAAAACCAACAAAAGACGTCTTTTCTGGCACAGCTGACAGATGCCTAGGTCTGTTTCTGTGAGAAATCCAGGAGGACGAGAGGCTGGTTTTGTGCTTGCAGTGATTCTAGTACAACAGTGTTTACCTCAGTGCCGTATATTGGTTTACTGTCATTGAAAAAGAACAAACATAAATATATATGCATTAGCTTTACAACATGTAAGCAGATAATTAATGATGATGGGAACGTTTTCCTGTTTAACTGTGTCATACAACAACAGTATTTTTGCATTATGCAAAACATATTTTGCATTATGCCTGTACCATTGCTCGTGCAATTTGTAGGCAGTGAAATGGAAGAGTGATTGACAGTGATTTGCAAGAAGTGAAATGCAGGGCAGGGTACAGAGCTTGTAGAGAATTCAGAAAGATGAATTAAAAGTAGCGTTATTTCAACTTGCATTATGAGTAGCATATAGCACGGTGCAGAAGACTATACTGCTCTGGAAGACTTTGTGTCTGGTTGTAAGTTGTACTGCCATTAGGGTGGGTGACTATTGCAGAGGAAGAAAAGGGTATAAAACTCTCTGTAGGAAGGCAAGTATTTACTGCTGCTCATCATCCCAGGCCTCATATGTGCAGGCAAGTACCAGGGATCACCCTGAGGTCTCCATCTCGGAAACATCCACCTAAACCCACGGTGTGATGTTGGAAGTTTGAGACACCATCACGGGAGTGGCTAAAATGAGGATGGTATTTTATAGCTTCCCATCACAGTGGAGATGATAATTTTCTTTTAATCGGCTTCCCCCCCCCCAAAAAAAAAAAAAAAGTTAGAAAAATAAAGGAGTCAAGTGGCTTTTTCTGGGAGGACAAGGGCCAAATGATTAATTGGTCATTGAATTCAAACAACACTTGAAACTCTTGTAAAGCAGAAGGTGGGGGGGTTGTTTGTTTTGGGTTAAGCTGGGTTTTGTTTTTCTGGAAAAGCTATTGAAAATCTGAGTGAATTAATGATGGTAGTGTTTGTTTACTCCATGGATTAACTAGATAGCTGAAAGAACACTAATTGGTCAGTTCTAATTTGGGTTTCTTTTACATTACTTTAATGATATGTAGCTTTTCTAATGTTTATACCAAATAAAATATGCATAAAAATCAAAGGGATGGCAGTGGAATAACTTTGAGTGAAGCTTAATGGGAGAAGTATTTGAGTTGCAGCACCACATGGTATAAAATATGAAAACAGATTAAGTTTGCTCTTTTACTGTACGTAATTATGGAAATTTCTGCAAAGGGAGATTTCCTACAAAGTCTGTTGTAGTCCTGGTGGAGCAAAGGGTGGGAATATAAATAATATAATGGTGCAAGCAGAAAGGTCTTATCTATTTTGATGGCATGGACCAGGTTGTGGATGCCACCTCTGACCTGACTAGATGTGGACACACACAAAGATGAGCTACTTTTTTCTGTCATCAAGAGAAAAATGAGAATGAGGTACTTAACCAAAGGACTGTTGTGCGAGGCTCAGTTCCTTGTTCATTAAGCTTTATGTTGGTGCCAAAAGCGTGTAGCTGGGGAGGGTCATCCCGTGCCCAATTATTTCCCTGAGGTTTTGCTGCCGACATCGGTGCGGCGTCTTCTGCAGCCCTGGTTTGAGAGCAGTGCTCTTTGGAAACGAGCAAAACCGGCCGTTTTTGTCCTCAAAAGTGTCCCCCTTCCCTTTGTGGCTTGCTGGTATTCTTGGTGCCTCGCGCCAACGGGAATTCAGGCGGGGGTCGGGAAATAAAAAAAAATAATGGCATGAACTCCGGGTGAACCGCCAGGGGAAGAGAGCCCTTCTGCCTCCGGGTCTGTGCGGGTCCGGGGCTGGAACAATGCCACCCGGTTCATTAATTACTACACAAATACGTTAAATTGTTTTGGGGAAAAAAAACATGGCACTACAACGTGAATGGGTGAAGCAAGAGAGTTAATATCTTGCCCATTGCAAGGAATAGTAACGGCCCGGTGTTTACGATGATTTTGGTGAGAAAGCTCCCGTTTCTCTTCTGTGGGTGGAAAGCTCAAGTTTTGAATTAGTCCGTAACAATAAAATCTCCTTTTCCCCAATATGGTGTTTTGGGGGCTGCTCCCTGAACTTCCACAAAGCTGGCGTTGGGTCGATGCCGAGCAGCCTGTGACTCGGTGCCTAATCTAGCATGTCAAATGTGCGGGGTGATGTCCGAGGAGAACTGTCACAAATCGCGCTGGAGAGCCGAGGGGGAAGGCACCGGCGGAGCGAGGACACAATGGTGCAGATTGATGTATGGTTTTATTAAAGCACAGTTTGTTGCACGACGGACAAGCGTTTCGTCTCCCTCTCTAACGTCTTCTGGGGTGTTTAATACAAGAAGTTTCTTGTTGTCGGTACTTGCGGGACAAAGGGCTGAACCTAGCCTTGCAGGAAAGTGGAAAAAAAAATAACTATTTTCGCTTCAAGATGCCCTTTTCACCAATTAGATTTTGAGATGTCACTAAGCTGGGTTTTGTGGGGGTTTTTTTGTTTTTTTTTTAATTTGGCCCGAGCATGCTTGGTTAATTGGGTAGAACTCATTTTTGTAATCAGAAGGGTTCGGTGCTTTGGCTCTTTGCTTTGGTCTCTCCCCAATTACTCTGTGTAACAGTCTCCTTTCACAGCCAGAGCCGTAATCCCGCCTGTTTGAAAATGACGGGTTTGTTCGGAGACCTATTTTCCACAAAATCCTACCAACCCTCTCTCACATTTTTTTTTTTTTTTTTTTTACAAGTTAAAATGTTTTTTGCCGTAGCACAAATAAGACTGTTCTATGATTTTAGCCAGGACTGACCTAAGGCTAAGCGGTCGTTCCTTTGAGCCTTTAAAAATGAGGAGTTTGTGCTGATGATCTTCCTGGTCTCTAGACTGTCCCGATTTTCTAGACTTCATGAAAATGTAACCTTAAAAGCTCAGTGGAATCATCTCATTCTTTTAGAACTACTGTGTATATGTGTCTTCTAGCCTGGTACATGGACAAAAAGCTATTTTATTGAAGAATTTCATGTCTTGGCTGCAGATTAGATTGTTTGCCAGCTGTCTCTTCGTAAGCATGGGATGCGTTCTCCTGTTTTGTTTGACTTCGTTTGTGTTGTTGGCATTTCTTACTCTTTGGCTACATTTTATTTGGTAACATGCTGCAAATTTTTCCCCTTTTTCCCAGCTGGTGCATTGCACATTTTTATGATCAGAGCTTCCCCGTGTTTTAACTGGGATGCTCTTGCTTATTGGGTTAAATATAAGTAGGAAAGATGGTCCAGGACGATCCCAGTTGCTGTTGTCATACCAAGCCTCATCCAAATTTAACTTACATCATAGGCTCAGGTCCTCGTTTTACTTTTCACCAGAAGAGTTACCACCACCCTGCCCACTGCCAGTGCCATTTCATGGTGTGGCCACCAACCCTGGACCAGCTCTGGTACCCTTCCTGCCCCAAAACACCCTTCTCTGGGTGCCCTGGGAGCCTTGAACCTCCTTTTTCCACAAGACTTTCAATGGGGAGCAGAAAGGAGCTGCACACAACTCATGGTTCACGCAAAGAGCATCCCTGCCTTGGAGAAAGGAGCCCTTTTAGTAGCCCCAGTGAACTTAAGTGTTTATTTAGGAAATAATTTACACCCCCTCTTCCCCTTTGCAGAGGGGCTTGGCTGCTGGAACTTGATGAATGGGGGTTTTTTTGCTTTTTATTAGCAGGAAAATCCCAGGATTTCTGTGCTCACGCATGGTTTCCTTATCCTCTGTCTGCGTGGAGCCGGGCTGTCTGGGGGCTCCCCACACATTGAGGTCAGCCCCACGTGCTGTGGGACACGGCAGGGGCCAGCGCAGCTTCCAGACTTCCCAAACTCAGCCAAATCTTGGACTTGGGCATCTCTTGGAGTTCAGGGCTCGCTGCCCCTGTTACCATGCAAAAACCTGGGGGATAGGTCTTGAAATAATAATTTATTAGGTCATCCGTGTCCATCTTGCTGCTAATTCAGAGGGTTCAGAGTCTTAAATATTACTATGGGAACGAATTATGTCTGACTTTTAATATCTCGCCTTCTCAGTTTGACAATTAATTTGCATAAATTGTATTTTTTCTTATATGAACATCATGGCCTGCCTGATTTCTAAGCTAACTTTTTTTTCCCCTGTCATTTATACCAAATACTAAGTATCTGAAATACTCGAGTGAAATACATCTGTTTCATCTCTCCTCTGTTTTTATCTGAAGCCGGACCATCCTCTGGGAATGAATGAATAGAAGTGACATTTTACTACAACTCATTAAAAGATGAGGGGTTTGTACAGGACCTAGGAAAACTTAAGGTTTCACTAGTCTGACTGAAAATATAATACAGGTTGAAAATAGAAGCAATGTGCTACTCCTAAAATAATCTTGAAGACACATTTTGTTAAAGATAAAATCGCATCCGAGGGAAGATGGTGTGAGAGGGAACATGTTGCACCCCCTTCACTTCCCCAGTGGGCTTTTAGCTCAATGAACTACAGGCTTTGTAATTAGCAGCAAGACGATTTAATTGTCCACATTTCTGGGAGCAATTTGCGCACTAATTGTGTTTGATTGTTTAATTACTCTTGGTTACTGTGATCGAGGAGAGGTAGCAAACCCTCTTGCACCAGCTCCTACAGGTTCCTTAGCTAGAAGTTGCATGTGCTTCATGTTACCATGCTGCATCCCGTGTTACCAGGAGAGCAACACACATTTAACCATTCCCAGGGCCAAACCGTGAAGAAAACTCTCTAAATGGCAAGTGGAAAGAAGCTGGATTTGAAGGCAATTCAAATGAATTCCCAATTCTCTTCAAAACCTTTCTGAGATTTGTGGTGGGAACCAAAAGGCAAGAAATAAACAGAACAGACTCCCAAAAAAAGAGGTAAAAAAGATTGAGCAGGATAGAGGTAGAGGGGAAAAATTGCAATTAGAGCTGATGAAGTTGGACATAGTCTCTGGAATTGCTGTCTGGGATTCCGCTCTGCTGGTAGGTGGGAAACCTTCCACTGCAGTTCAGATTTGTCTTGGGACAATGATGAAATGACAGAGAGAGAGAGTTGGGGTTTAGTTTTTGAAGCTGTAGAGAAATGCAGATGAATACATGGATTGTAGATTCAGTAGTGGAACCTATGTGGACTAGAAGAAACAGGAGGATACGTAAAGAACGGTGAATTACCTCTTGCAGTTGTTGGGAAAGTCACATTGGTGATGTCCATATGGAGGAACTACTGTTGGGTAGACTTTCCATCCAGGAGCAGACCTTCCAGCCTTGTCACGCTGGCTGTAGCTCCTTTGATGGGGTTTATCACTGGTGGATAATCTTCATAACGTAGGAGAAGGAAGGCCCAGCTGACCTTGCACAGAGGAATTTGCTAGAGCAAATTACTCCTGCTGTGGTTTCTGCAGTTTCTCACAGACGTTGCTGCTTTGGCATCCTGTGCTTGATACTCTAGGGCTGATACATCTACTGCTGGCTGATAGGGAGCTTTTGTGTGCTTTTTCTACTTTATCTGTCTGAGAGAACTGTTGTTCTAGGGCGTTCTGAGATGGAGGCTCTTCCAAGTGAAGAGATAAGAAGATGTTTTCAAGGCGAAATGAAGGCAGTAAGCTATAAAACTTGGAGATGTGGCCGAGACAGTGAGGAGGAAGGTGGAGCTGAGATATCAGCAAAAGTTATCCCAAGCATCAGCCTCCTGTGGGACTGGGCAACCTTCATCTCCGTCAGATGTCCAGGGAGAGCAGGGCAATACTTCATCTCCTGTAGGAGGGAGGTGGAGGCCACTGAACGCCGCAGCTTGTGCTGTACTCACACAGGGAGGAGAACCACAGAAACGCCCACAAACCAGGAATTCCTTTGTGCCTGGCTTTGGCCAAATGGTGGTATGGTGTCTGACCTTTTTTCTCCTGAAATGCTGCAGTGTTTACTGCAACCTTGCAGCCCAGCTTCTGGCTGTCAGTGAAGACCAGCTAGCAAGCATCTACTGAGCTTGTGAGAGGGACAAATGTGTCCTCACAAATAACTGTTCTCTCCAACAACGTGTATCCCCCAGAACCAGAGGTCTGCCATTTGGTAGCCCCTCTGCTCGAGGGCTCCTCCCTGGTACCTTCCTTGGAGGATGGGGACCTTCCATTGTCCCCAGCGCTGGTGACGGCGAGGAGGAGATGTCGCCGCCCTAATGAGACCTGACAAACGGGCAATTGGGCTGCTGCTTGGGGAACTTAATGGTTAATTTCCATAGGGCTGTGTCGGGGCAAAGGGCAGGAAGAAGTAATCCTGCTGCAGAGCGGGGATGGGGGGGGATGCCTTTCCATCTGAAAGGTGCTGGTGAAGCTGGAAAGATTGAGTTAACGAGGATTTCTGTGTCAGCGCCCCAGACCTTTTACAAACAGACTGCATGATCTAAATACCATGTGACTATTTCCCCCAACTCGGGTCCCCTATCGGATTCAGAGCGGGCCATGCCATTTTCTATTAGGGTGGTGCATGCACCCTGCTATGCAGGGGAGGCTGCTGCATCTGAAAAAGATAATTCAGAAGGAAAAAAATAGGTGCCCGTACGCTGGAGAACCAGGCTCTGCTGCCAGGAGAGCATCCACGCTGCAGTAGCCGAAACATCAGCAATAACTGCTCAAAAAAAATGCTTTTGTACAATGTTCGTGGCTTTGGCTGAAAGCCGTGAGCTGAAAGGGGCTTGTGAGCAAAATAAAAAGTCTTCATGCCCTTCATGAAGCTTCTTAGGGCTCGTTGGCTTCACAGAGAGAAGCTGCATTTGCAGAAAAATACCGTTTTGCATGATCTCGGGGGGAAAAAAGTGAAATGAAAACAATTTTTTGTTAAATATCTGCAGGTTTTAAGGCAGTGCCATCCATATATATACATATGTATATATATCCCCTTCCTTTACAAAAAAAAAACAATTACATTTTGTTTTTATGCCCGGGTGTAAAAACAGAAAGAATGATCATGATGAACGGTAATTATTGAATGTCTGATTTTATTCAAAATAATTTTTGATACACCACTCTCTATGAAATACCAGTATTGCCTTAAACCTCAACGAATATTTCTCAATAGGATGCAGTATATTTCTACGCGTATTTTGCCCCCTGTGAAAGACAGAACTACGTGTAACCATGTGCACGTAACTCAAAATATTTGTGAAATATTGAGTATTCGGGTTTTTGACAGTAGGGATTTCTATCAATGCAGAAGTATCTATTTTTATGCTGACTATAAGTGTATGAAATGGCCGGGTAGAACATGCTTGGTGTGAAAATCGGTGACTATAACGGGAGCAGGTGGTTTGTTCAATAAGGACTTTGTATGTCAGTAACTTCCACAGTTCAACCCGGTGGCCAGGCTGGCCTCGCTCCTCTTCCCCAGGATTGTTCTGAGCACAGAGGGGTTTTTAAATTTTAATTCCTTGCCTATAATTAAACCTGTTTCAAACACATACGAAAGAGAGGTGGGGAAGTGAATTCTATATACTCATTTGTGGTTCTCGCAACTCATTTTAAGTGGTGCTGACGATTCAGCTGCCGGATTCCAAGAGGCAGGATGTGAGTATTTTTGGCGTGCAGCTGGAGGGTTCCTGCCACCCTCGCAGGCAGGACTAACAGCCACTTGTCTCCTGAATCTGACGACTCGGCAAGTACTGACAGCCGCAGGCAGGGCTTTGGAGATGGGCTGAGTAAGCACTTGGTCCATGAAAGGGAGCGTGTGCGACAGAGGAAAAACTGGTGTCCTCAACTGGAAGACTTTGATCAGCGCCGTAAAGTTCTTTTTGTGAATATAATGAGAAAAACCAACAAATTCTTTTCTTATTATACTTGGGAGGAATTCCTAGGGACATGGTTTAGTGCTGGACCTGGCAGTGTTAGATTTACGGTTTGACTCGATGATTTTAAGGATCTTTTCCAATCTGAATCACAGAATGGTTTGGGTTGGAAGGGACCTTAAAAAACATCTAGTTCCATCTCCTGCCCTGGGCAGGGACACCTCCCACCACACCAGGTTGCTCCAAGCCCCCTCCAACCTGCCCTTGAACCCTTCCAGGGATGGGGCAGCCACAGCTTCTCGGGCAACCTGGGCCAGACTCTCACCACCCTCACACCAAACAAGTTCTTCCCCACATCTCACCTCAATCTCCTCTCTTTCAGGGTCAAACCCACCAAGGTGGGCTCCAGCTGGCTTTGCTGGGGGCTCCTCCTCCAGACCCCGCAGGGAGCCGCTGGTCCCATGTCTTTCATCTTTCCTGTGGCTGGGAGGGGCTTGGTTTATTTCCTTTCTGCTTCTAATCAGGATTTCGTTTTCCCCTGGTTGCATTTGTGGACTAAACCCGATGGAAACTGGCATTTCCCTCTTTGTAAGGTTAAAACAACAAAGCTTAATGCACCCCACTATGCATTATCTGTTAACCTCACTATTCTTATGGATTTCACGGTGTTTTAATTAAAAGGGGTGTTTTCAGATAAGAGCCAAGGATAATGACAGCCCCCCTGATGGCCATCAGGCTGCTGGTCCTGTGTGGGTGTCCATTGCAAGAAAAAACATTTGGAGCCAGAGGTGGAAGGTTACATCCCTGCCCCTGGAACATCTTTCCTGAGAAAAACAACGAAAAAAAAAATGATTTATTAAATAATAGCTATCGCGCTTTCAAAGTTGCTTAGGGAAATATCTGGGTATTGCAGATCTCTTGGTCAGTCTGAGTGGAAAAATAAGCCCCAGCCCTGTGTGTGCTGGAGGGATGCCAGCGGCCAGGGGAAGCCGGTGGCTCCTGCCTGCCTCAGCAGCCACCTCCTCTCGGGGCTTTCCTGTCCCACTCGGTTTTGATGCATGTTTTCATCATTTTTTAAGGAATTATACTAATACCAGTTGTGTATTTAACGACACATTAGCCTTGTCTGTTCCTGGGGGGCTCCAGGTCTGGGATTGGGGATGCTGCTGGTTTTGGGATGGCTTCACAAGTGGTATCACAGTGGGTATTATCTCTGCTTAAATTAGTTCCTTTCATTCAGGAACAGGGGAAAATATGCTGCATCGTTTGTCAACAGTGTCACAGGGGGAATTAGACCCTTTGGAGCATGGATGAGGAAAATGCAGTAGTCACTTTATGTTATTAACAGCTGAAAGTAGAGAGAACCTGCAGCTCCTTGGCTTTCCTAAGATATGTGGGAAGTAAAGTGGAGCTTCTGGTTTGCCAAAAAGGTGTATTTTTGAAGGGTGTGAGCCCGTGTTGGTGTGTGGGTATGGGAGACACATCACTGCTCCCCTGGACACCCCAATGGGTCTCCAGGTATCCCATTTCCCTTCTCCCCAGTCTAATTTCTGCACTTTTCCAATATTCTTTAAAAGAAGATATTAAATCCTGTTGTGGTACAGTCTCCGATGACTTTATCAATGTCTTACTGAGGTTTGTGCAAACCAGTCGCTGACCAGTTAAATTGTACGTGGTGACAAACCCAACTGCCCTTCCCCTTGGCTCCTGTTTGACTGGGAGAGGGTTTGCCTCAGTCCTTCTCCCTGCTGGTGCCAGGGATGTCACTGAAGCCAAGCCAAAGTAGCCACACGGTTGCCTCTTCCCATGGAGGGGATGCCAAAGGTTCATGGGACCATCATGGCTTTGGTGAGGTTGGGTGGAGGTGGTGGCTGGGCTCCTGGCGAGGTTGGGTTGCTGTGGGCGGAGGTGGTGGCTGGGCTTCTGGTGGGTTTCCTCTTCTCACCCTTGTTCTCTGTTCTCACCCAGGTGGGGGTTTTTGGCCGCCGCATGAGTACGTCCTCACCGGGTGATGGCCTCACAGCCCACGCCGGCCTGGGTGCTGCTGCTCTGCCTGCTGGCCACCCTCCTGCCAGCCACCCAGCCCCGGGACTTCACCGTCAAGGACATCGTCTACCTCCACCCTTCTAGTAAGCCACCTTTGCATGGGGGTAAGGACGGGGGGCGAATGTGTGTTAAGGCTGTGGAAACATCGGGGCTGAGCTCAGAGCCGAGCAAAGGTTTGATAAATGTTCCCAGTACAGAAGGACAGGGGTTGGAAGGGACCTCTGGAGATCACCTCATGATGAGATCATCTCACGATGCTGCTTCCCAAAGGGATTAAAGGGCAGGTAGGGTTACAGACGGTAGCTGAGTGTGTCAGGGGTGTTTTGTTCGCTATTTTCTCCTCCTCGATTATTTCTGTGGCCATAAGCCCCAGTCCCGTGGCCATACACGATGTGCCCAAACATCGATAGCTGTGAGCAAGGGCCAAACGTGACCATTTGCAGCCGTGGCACCAACTGCTCCCGACTTTATTTCAGTAACTCCTTGAAGCAGCCCTATAGCCTCTTCAGGTCTCCCCTGGACTTTCACTAGTCTGTTTGCTTTGTCAGATACAAATTTATTTAATTCTAGAGGAAGGGAGCTGTGTCTGCCATCTGCTCCCAGTGAAAACTCCCTGCCTTTCCAAATTTGGCTGAAAAATTTATGTTTGTTACAGGCAAGATCAAATTCCTGGTTTATGCTGTAACCACGACCTGCAAGTGGTCTGGGGTAAACATAGGAAGAAATATAGAATATAGATATTAGGAAGAAATTCTTTGCTGTGAGGGTGATGAGAGCCTGGCCCAGGTTGCCCCCAGAAGCTGTGGCTGCCCCATCCCTGGAGGGGTTCAGGGGCAGGTTGGAGGGGGCTTGGAGCAACCTGGTGTGGTGGGAGGTGTCCCTGCCCAGGGCAGGATTTGGAACTAGATGTTTTTTAAGGTCCCTTCCAACCCAAACCATTCTGTGATTCTATGAATTTATTAGGGCTGTTGTGTTGTCCCACCCCAAACTGTTCCTTGAGGGCAGCACCAGCCCCACCAGAGATGCTCCCAGGTGACTCACTGGTGAAACAAGAAGTGAAAGCCTCTTGCTTGAGCTCTCCTGCTCGCATAGGGTCTGGCCCAGAGCCGGTGGGCCAGGGGAGGATGTGAAGAGGAGGGAGAGGTGAGACGTGGCCCATGAGTCTTTGGAGGTTCAGCTTACTTCACCCCACAGAGATAAACGTGACCCGTTTGGCTTCTGAGAGGGTGGCAGCATCTTGGAGATGTATTGAATGTGCTACAGAAGCCCTGCCAGGAGACCACTTAAGAAGTCATGCACTTTGTTTGGCGAGATAATTTAGGACAGAGTCTACTGTTAAAAACTGGAGGTTCAGCAAATTGATTTTTCTTTCCTTTGGGGACACCAGCCTGCCTTCAAAAGGGGTAGCTCCTTTCCCGCGGTGGGACGGTTTCCAGAAGTATTTTAATCCATCTGATATTTTGTTATCAGCCCTGATAAAGTAGGAGTATTGGATGTGAGCTCTGATACGGAGAGAAAAAGCTCTCCTTGCTCACATTAACTCCCTTTGAAGGCAGCAGCGGGTGCTTTTTCCCGGTAAACATGGCTGAACCCAGTCCTAATTGCATCCGTGCCTTTCCCACATTGCTACTGGCAATGGGATTTTTACAAATCAGGCCCAAGTTGATGAAGTGGGCAGGCTTCCTCGTGGAGGGACATGTCTAAAGAGAACAGATGCCGCCGTGTGCCTCTGAAAAGCGTAGCGGAACCGGATTAATGGGCTCATTTTAACTGAACGCTGTCTCTTCCTTCCAGCCACGCCGTACCCGCACGGATTTAAGTGTTTCACCTGCGAAAGGGCAGCAGATAATTACGAATGCAACCGGTGGGCTCCGGATGTCTACTGTCCAAGAGGTAACCAGCCCCACGCTAGCGTTTCATTTAAACCCACCTTAGGACAGCCGCTCGCTGCCCCTGCCGCGGGGCCAGCACTGAGCCCCCATTATTCCTTACGGAATTCCTGCTCGGATGCTGGCGCTTGCTGCTCCCGCTTGTAAGCCTCCTCAGCCAGAGAGATGTGTAAGCGATACCAGTAATCCTTTAAGCTTTTCTGTCTCTTTGCGGTGGGTGAAGTTTAGGACTTTCATCTGCTCCCCGTACTCCTCTCGCTCAGCTGGTAATTAAATCAGGCTGACATTTATTTAAGGGTTGTGTTTCTCTTACTGGTGGGTACGGGCCCAGGTCCTGCTTCGTCTGCTTCCCTCCCCCGTGCCACAAGCCCACGCCTCAGGGCAGCTGAGGCTGCTCTCTTTTTGGCTGGCATCGAGATATTTTCAGTATTTTTGGGCTCATATCTCCCATTGGAGTCTGGAGTTGGGAACAACTCAGAAAAGGCTTTGGGATGTGGGCACCCAACTATCAGACCCCAGGTATCAGTGAGATCCTCAGATCTCTCCCTCCCTTACTGCTTCTCTTTTTGAGACACTTAGGAGCATTAAGACTCCCACAGCCCCTGATGAAGCTGTGGACATGGGTTAGACGTGGACTGTATCCTCACCAGTGTGGAAACCACGTGTGGGCAGGAGGCAGCCAGCGTGGCTGCTGAGGCCATGGAGGAGGAGGGATGCTGAGGGGTCAGAGGGATGCTGAGGGGTCAGAGGGATGCTGAGGGGTCAGAGGGATGCTGCAGGGCACAGGGATGCTGCTGGGGCCATGTGGGGCAGAGGGATTCTGCCAGGGCTGTGGGGACAGAGGGATGCTACTGGTGTCAAGGGATACTGCAGGGCAGAAGGATGCTGCAGGGCAGAGGGATGCTGCCAGGGCCATGTGGGGCAGAGGGATGCTGCTGGTGCCAAGGGATGCTGCAGGGACCGTGGAGGCAGAGGGATACTGCTGGAGCTGAGAGGGAGAGGGATGCTGCCAGGGCTCACCACTCCCCTGGTGCTTTCTGTAGGCTCAGCAGCGCTTGTGCAGCATCTATCTGGAATGTCTGTGGTCTGTTGTGGGACAAGCGGCCTCAGAAAATATTTATTTTGGAAAGAGAAGGACCATAACCTGCGCTGCAGGGAGGAACCAGCTGTGTGCGCAGCCTGTGTCAGAGCGTGTTATCTGTCAGAGAATTTATTTGCTTTGAGCTCAAATCAGCACAACATCAACAATGATAAAAGGGATCAGGCTGGTTGGCATCAGATGAGACCGATGTTCATGGACGCTCCCTGTTTTGACAGGAATAGGTGGCATTTAGATGACTAAGGGCATTGTTACCTGTAGGCTCCTGTGCAGGGAGCCAGGTGTGACTCCACCATCTGCCCTCAGTAACAGCCAGCAGAAATGACCTGGCCAAAAAAGATGTGCCTGTCTGGAAAGTTAGTACTTTAGTGGCTGTTTAGGGGAGGGGAAATTGTGCTTTGTTGTGCCTGTGTTCATCCAGACCAGAGCTGCTCCTTACGGTCACCAGCCCTCCTGCCGCTGGTGCAAGCACCCGCTGTCCATGAAGTAAGGATGGGGTTTTAGCCATGAAAAGGGGCTGGCTGGAAATGTGAGTCTGCCCTTAATCTTCAGCCCAGGGGGACTTCTCATCTCCTGAAACTGGTGGGATCTGATAATGTTTTACCCCAGGCAGGTTAGTGCCCAGGCTGCCCTGACACCAGGAAGGAGTAAGTGCTGAGCCAGTGGTCGCTGTGCTTCAGAGGAGCAGGGACCTGGGGAAGGGGACAGGCACTGTGGCTTAAATGCTCCATCCTTACCCTGTTGCAGTGGAAACAAAGCTGATAGAGTTATTTCTCCCCACTCTGTAGAAATCAACCATTGCTTCGGGGTGCCTCCTCACCCACGGCTTCGGTTGGCATCTCTTAGCCGTGCCTCCAACACGCTTCCATGTTGGAAAGCATTTGGTTAAGCTGCTGTTGTTTTTTTTTTTTTTTTTTCCTTTGTTGCTTTAACTTTCAAATGTGTTTTTTTTTTGTTTGGGTTTTTTTTTTTTTTGAGTTGGGGTAAGGAAGTGGCAGAAATGCAGCCTCAGGTTTGAGGCGCGACCCCGGGCGTGCTCTGGGGGCTGGGGTTATCTGCTGGTTAATTACCTTATCTCTGGGAGACAGAGGGATAGACTTGTGGCCTTGCCTCCCTCCCTGCAGCCATCCGAATCTGAACCCTTGCTGTTCCCCTTGGGTTAAGTGATGAAAGAAAACAAGAATTACTCCATCCTGGTATTGGCCTCGTTTCTTTTTTAGAACAGAATGCCATTAAAACCAGGCAAAACAAAGTATTTTCATTAACCATAATGCAGGACTTAAAGGGAACCACCTTTTGTGTATAACAAAATTCATTATGAGGGAGAGTAAAAACACAATTCCCGGTATTGAACAGAGATTAGAAAAAGCATTTCCTAGAAGGCAGGCCTCCTGCTGTGCATTAACCTTGTTTTCTGTTATTTATTAGCTTCAGCTGAAGCAGAAACTGTGTTAGTGATCTAATTTGTATGGAAATACTGCACTCAAAATGCTCCCAGTACTCTATTTAAGTACAGCCTGTGGGCAGGCTGACATCTCCATGATGGCCACCACCACCACGGTGGTGTTCCAGCCCCTGAAGGTGGCCCACAAAAGCGCCGCTAGAGGCTGCAGGTTGGGAAATGGGCCCTCAAAAGTCAATGTGTGACTCTGGGCCCTTTGAAATACCAGACTCAGTGTTTCCTTACCCAGTTTAAAACAGAGAGGACAACTTTCTCCTTCTGGAGACCAGCCTTGCTGGGCCTCAGTGTGCAGGGCTGGTTTGCTTACACTGAGCCTGGCTGGCTGTCTGCACCATGACTGCTGGTTTCTTCATTTGTGCTCCTTTTAAGGCTGTAGGATGGTCCCCATGAGGTGGACCTCATGGAGAACGTGCGTTTCAGCTGTTGGGTGATGCTGCTGTAGGTCAGCAGGTTGAGACTCGGGCTGTCTACTGTATATAGGTGTTTGGAGATAACTCATAGCTGAAGCAAATCATGCAGTCTTTGCGTGACAGTTCCACCAGAGGAAAGAAAAATGTAAAAGACAGAGGCATTCTGGAACTGCAAAATTTAGGAAGCATAAATCCATGGTTTTTTGATATAATGCCAACGAGAGCCTTCCTTACCCTGTAGCTGTTCAGCTTGCTGCCTGGCTTGGGCACCACCATGCTTAGAAGCACCAGCTTCTAAGTCTTACTTGAATCACTCTAAATCTCTGTTATTTTTGGTAAATTTTTTATAGCATTGGGCCTATGTTCTTCACGGGGTCAGCTTAGAGTCCCACTTCCATCCCTCTGGCCAGTAGCCTTCGTGTCTGCAGAGCAGTTAATGTCCCCTGCTGTGGTGGTTTTCCTCACCTCTGCTTTGCTCTGAGCTTTTCCAGCACTTCTCATAGCGCCTGTTGTCCTAGAACCACAGAATTGCCTTGGTTGGAAGGGACCTTTAAGATCATTGAGTCTAACCATCAACCCAACACTGACAAAACCACCACTAAACCATATCTCCAAGGACCACATCTGCCTGGCTTTTAAATGCCTCCAGGGATGGTGACTCCACCACTGCCCTGGGCAGCCTCTGCCAATGCTTGACAATCCTTTCAGTGTAAAACTTTTTCTTAATATCCACCCTAAACCTCCTCTGGTGCAACTTGAGGCCATTTCCTCTTGTCCTGTCACCTGTTTCTTGGGAGAAGAGATTGAGCTTGGCCTTCTCTGAGAAGAGGGGCAGACCAGAATGCAGTGTAAAAGTTAATATTAATCTGAGTGAGTGGGTTTTATTGCTTATTTGTGGACTTACTCCCTAGCTGCAGCCCTGCCTTGCAGGAGATGATAGCCATCAGTGATGGCTGTAGGAGAAGAGGTGTGCTAGGTCCCTCTGTGCAGGAAAAAATACATATTTCCAAGGTGATTGCACAATATTTTCTAAAAACACACTTGGAAGAAAGAATGAAACAGCCTCAAAAGAGTTATGGGGTGCTAGAAGCTTTACTTTCTCCATCTGGGACCTGTCAGGGGCGAGCTCCCCTGCACAGGCAGATCCATCGCAGGAGAAATAAAGCGATGAGCGCCTGGATTTGCTGAGGAATGGTGCTTCCAGGCAAGGTCCCGGGAGAAGCTCATGATCATCATGCTGAGAGCGCTCCCCTTGGGGTACAACTGAGAGATCTTCACCCCCTGGGGCAGGAGAGCCTGGAAAAGCCATCAAAACCCCCCCGTGGCAGCCCCAAGTTGGTTTGAAGGAAGACAGCGCACCCAGGGTCTCCAGCCTCTGGTGATAAGTTGAGTCTGTTTGCTGTGGATATCGCACTGGAGAGCGGGTCAAAGATACGGCAGATGTCTGAGGGGATTTATTGCCTAATAAATAACGTCTTCGTCAATCTCGCTCGGCTGCTGCCGAACGCCTAAAACATGAGAAGTATGTGGGGCTTTGCCCATCGGAGACGAGGGCTGAACAGGAACATTCACTTTAAATTAATTACACTCCTTTTCTTATTTTTTTTTTCTCCCTATGAAAGCAACAATTTTATTAATAATAAGGTTGTTTAATGAGAAGCAAGGTATAATTTAGAGAAGAAATACCTAATGGCATGTTTCCTGTGTTGAAAATCCAGTGTTTTCACCTTGGAGTGGTAGGAAGCGCCTTCAGCTTCTCCCTGATGACTAAAGCATGAAATAAACCCAAATTCCTTCAAGGCTGAGGATAACCACAGTGTTTGTCAGTCACTCTGCTTTGAATTTTCTGTGCCATTTGCAAATGTCACTAGAGCAGTAGCCTAAAAAAGGAGGAGGATGAGGGTGAGGATGATCTCCCTTGGGGAGGAGGAAGCCCACAGGAGGAGCGTGCAGAAGATACGATGGGAATATCGGGGGACACAGTCCCTTTCATGGTGCATTTTCCCAAAGACTGAGAAACTGAGAAATACATAAATTCTGCTGCTGTTTTTGGCATTATTTTATAGATGATAAAATTGAGGGATGGGGAAGGTGAAGCATCTTCCCTGGGCTCAGCAGGAGCTTTGGGAGAGCTGGGGTCAGAGTATGAGCAGCGAGAACAGCTCGTGCACACTGTTAGGATAGAGGGAAAGGCATCTCCAATGTGTAATGATTTAGGTAATTCTACAGAATCAATGGTTGTGCATGAAGCTAGGAAAAAAATTAGGCCTACAGAAACAAAGGTTAGCTTCGGACATAAGCAGGTATTGTAAATGTTTTCTTTTTTAAAGACCATTCTTGTAAAATTTAGCTGTAACACAGAGACCCACATTAGGATCAGAAATAAATCTCCATGTTCTGGAGTGCTTTGGAACCAGAGCTTGGGGGATGCGTGACATTTATGTGTTGCAATAAATGCGTCAAAATTCTCTTTTTTTTAAAGCCCAAGATTTAAAAAAACCCCAAGACCTCTTTCCTGCTTCTTCCTATTTGTTAGACTATCACAAAATTCGAATTTGACAGGTAAACATATTTTTCTGTCTTTCTAGGTACCAGGTACTGCTTTAGTCAACACATGATGAAAGTTACCGGAGAGAGTGTATCTGTCACCAAACGCTGTGTACCATTAGAGGACTGTCTGTCTACAGGATGCACATACGTAAAGCATGAAGAATACAAGGTATAGCATTAAAATTCCCCCCTTTTTTTTTGAATATGAAAACTGGGCAGAAACCTTCTGGCCTCCGCCAGAAGTCTGACTGGTTCAGTGGGTAAATCAGCATCGTCAAAAAATCAAGTTTCTCTTCTTAACGAGTTCCAGCTCATTTCCATTTGTTACAGAAACAAAGGCATAACCTCTCCCAGAACAAAAGAATAATCTCTTTAAATAACCCTCCTGCCAGAAGCTCAGGGGAGCAAACCACTCCCTTCTCCCTTTTCCTGCAGAACTTCTCTGGGGTTGGTCCCCTCAGCTCTGCAGTGGATGCTCGCCCACTGACTCGTGTTTTTTTTACCAAAACAGGATGGGGGAAAGCCCCAAAACCTTTGAAGCAAACGTTTGATATCTGAATCCAACAGTTATTTTTAAATAAGATTTTTTTTTTCTGAAGGTTAATAGTTGGCCTTTTTGAACTTCTCCAACAGGTTAAAACCAAAGAGCTTGCCGAGCTGCCGGGCACACTGCAGCCCCATCTGGGTTTTGCACAGAATTTTATGCTCTCCTGGCCTCGGGCACTTACTCTTGATTCTCTGAACCTGTGTGCTCTGGCAGGGCACTGTCACACGCTCTTCCTCACCCCAAGAACGTCCTTTGGGCTGGCACACTGATTGCCTTATCACTCCACACTAAGTGACAGGCACCCAAAGACCCCTACATGAATAAATACTAATTTGTTGGAGCTCTGAACTGTGAGCTCTGCTTCAACCAAACAACAGTGGTTTTCATTGGTTTACTTATTCGGGGTAAAAAAATAGAATCGTAGAACCATTGAATTGGCGTGGTTGGAAGGGACCTTTCAGATCATTGAGTCCAACCATCAACCCGACAGTGACAAAACCACCACTAAACCATATCTCCAAGCACCACGTCTGCCCTTCTTTTAAATTCCTCCAGGGATGGTGACTCCAGCACTTCCCTGGGCAGCCTCTGCCAAGGCTTGATAACCCTTTCAGTGTAAAACTTTTTCCCAGTACCCATCCTAAACCTCCCCTGGTGCAACTTGAGGTCATTTCCTCTTGTCCTAAAGGCAATAACCTCTTCAAAATGGATGTGTCCTTGTGCTCGCCAACATACTGTTCCTGTACATGTGAAATCGTCCTCCAAGTAGATGGATTTTAAAAGAAAAAAGGAGGAGGGGAAAAAAAAAGGGGGGAAAAAAAATGAGACTGGCCACTGTGCTTCTTTGCAAATGTCTTATTATTTTCCTACCTCTTTATTCAGGGGTATCGGTATTTTTCAAATAGAATCACAGAATGGTTTGGGTTGGAAGGGACCTTAAAGACCATCCAGTGCCATCCCCTGCCCTGGGCAGGGACACCTCCCACCACACCAGGTTGCTCCAAACCCTGTCCAGCCTGGCCTTGAACC
>JAHREE010000229.1:6073615-6101497 GCA_033628505.1 Tringa tobata
GGAGAGGTGGGTTTGGAGTTGAATGTGTGCCCTGTGGGTGAAGCAGCAGATGCTGGAGCAGAAACGATGCGCCCCAGTGGGAGAACTTTCCTTAGGGCTGTGAATTTGTGAAAATTTCCAGCAGTTTGTGTTGAGCACGGCTGCAGAGAGGGGGGTGGGCTCGCTCCACCCGGGCCTTGCTAGCTCCCCGAGTGTGGGCTGGCGAGCTCTGGGCTAGTTTCTTTCCCTAGGAAAGCGAATTAAATCGCTTGTGTTGTGTGCTCATGTCCAAAGTGTCATGCAAAGAGCTGGATCCCCCTTTCTCCCATCCCACCTCCAGTTTGCCCTGGTTTGCTGAGGGTGACAACCATCCTCCTGTTAAATACAGCCGTAGGATTTTCCAATAGGGTTTCCAACCCTGTTTACCCGCCCCCCCCTCCCCCATTTAAAACAAGAGCCCGCGACAGATTATAGCTATTTCCCAGGTTTAATCACTAAATACATTGTGACTTATTTTATTTTCCCAGAAATACCAGTTTGAGTGGTGCGTGGCCGACCCCAGGGAGCCCGTTTAGGAGCATCCTCCCCGAAGCGAACCCAGCTGGGCGTGAAATGAGCCTTTTTGTCTGTCGGAGCCGCGGGAGGGGGTCGGTAGGGGCAGATCGATACAGCCCAGCGTCTGAAACAGCCCAGCCAGGGACCGTGGGACAATAGGAAATAAGGTCTGAAAGCTCCACGCTGAATGCAGCCCCTTGCAAATAATAATAATTTTAGCGGGAGCGAAAATTGCTCCTCTTTCTCCTTTTTCAGCTTCAGTTCAGCTGAAGCCCTGAGCCGGGAATGATGCCCTTGGATGTTTTTAGTCTTTTCCTAACCTGAGCGTGACAATAAAATCACAACTCCACGTGGATCCACCCGGCCTTGGGTGTATTTGTCAGCGAGTCCCTCCACGCAGCCTTGCTCCTATTGCTCTGAATGGTGCTTCTCCATCCCCCCAGACACCCCTTGTTCTTGGTTCACAGCAGCATCCTGCCTCCAATGTCTTTTTGTACCATGTTTCAAAGTCATTAACCCAAATTTCTCCTAAGTCCCAACGACTGATGCGTTGCTGCGCAGCGTTGCTGGGCGTACGATGTGCCTTCTACTGCCGCTTCCGCTATTCGCAAGCGGTTATCGCCCAGCGCAGTAAAGGCAAAGGCAGCTGCTGTTTCCAGCAGGGAAAATACCCATTGTTGTTTGCATATATGCAAAGTGAATGTCTCCGCAGGCGTTTCTGGCAGGAGGGGGGGTTGTGGGGATGTGAAGTCCGGTCTGCGCGGGGGGGACGGCCTCAGGCTGGGACCTCCTCTGGTGCACAGGAGCATCTTCTGTCGTTTTGAAGCCAATCCATACACCGGCTCAGCTGGCATTGCCATAAATGAGGCTGAATTTTGGTGGGGTTTATGCTTGTTTTTCCCTGTACGTGGCATTTATTTTCCCACTTTATTGCCTTGCAGGTGTAGGAAGCAGCTCTGCAGCGAGGCAGAGTACTTCAGCGAGCTTTGAACCTCGGTCTTTGCATCTTCCCAAGGAGCTGTATGCAATTTGTTGGTCAAATACCTCCTCCTCAGAGAGAATGTAAAATCAGATCCATCAATGTTATTTGCACAGTCCTCTGTTACTTACCAAGATATTTTTGGGGGCTGAAAAAAAGCCTGTAAAGTTCACGTTAACATTTCCCAACTCCATTATTCTGATATTTGGGTTCGAGACAGAATTTCATTTGCCTAGTTTAATCTTAAAATGCCAGCAAGGAGCCGCAGTGGAACTATTTCATTTTCATGGAAAAAAAAAAATATAATTTAACATTGACAATGAAGGGGTGAATGAACTTGAAATGATTTTTCCCTCCTGTTCTTTTCAGACTAGCAGGAAAGCCAGAGCCCAGCCCCTCCCAAAGCTCCGGTCCATCCATCAGGGAACGTAAATCACAGCCTCCACGCGAGGTGTTACCCTCACACGGCTTTATGGTGGCTATAATTTAAGCCTTCATGGACTGTGAATCTTTCTCAGAAGTTAAAGAGTGTTCACCCTGCCTTTCTCTCTTGTTACTACGTGTGGGAAACGCTGCTCACGCTTAGAGCATCCCTTCTGGTTCAGCTCCCTGGGAATGCTTACCAGCTGGATGGGGCCCGTGCCATACCCGTTCCCATCTTAAAAACATGAAGGATTACCTTATTTTCTAATTGAATTTTGATTTGGAAGTTGTCAGAGATGAGAGCTTTGCATTTAAGTAAGGACTTAGCATTTGATTTGTTTTATTTGGAAAAAGTTCCCGTCAAAATACTCCATATTTCCTGGGCTTTGTTTCTCCTGCAAGACCCCAGCCTTGTTTACTCCTCTCCTTTTTGCTTTAGTGTCCTGACCCTGCCCTTCTCCTCCTTCTTCCTCATACCCTGCTTTGTCGTTAAATCTTACCATTATTAAATAAAGTCATTTCTACTCGGTGCCATTGCCCTCAGCCTCCAGCGGTCCTGGGGGAGATCTATCTGAGGACAGCACGTCTCTTAAATAACACTTGTAATAATACTTAAAGAGCACGATATACGGTAATTGCTGCTGTTAGTGCACTAATGCCTCGTTTGCTCAGCTCAGGCTGTGGTCACAGGCTCCAGCTCCACCAAAACCTTCCCAGTGCACCCACCGATGGGCTGTCCGATGGGGTGTTTTGGGTGGGGAGGAAGAGGGTAGGTTGTTTTTTGTTGTTTTTTTTCTCCGAGTCTTTAATTGTGGAGCGGGCAGGGAAGAAGGCAGCGTATAAAAGATTAATGGTGCTATTGATCACCTAACAACTCGGCGTGTGAAGCTGCTGTAGACATCTGAGGGCTACTGGTGTTCCCGGACATGAAAGCTGAGGCAGGCGTGTGCGTTTGTCTGCGTGACATCGTTTCTCCTGGGGGTTTTTCCCCCCCCCCTCCCCTTTATGTTTTCACTCACGTTCTGCCTATGTAAAATGAAGCGCCGTGCAGAAGGAAGCGGGGAATAATGAGGGTCAGGTGGCAGGCTTCTTATTTATGAAGAACCCCCTTGTAGCCTTCAAAATAATTTTCCAGTGTTGTTGGGCAATCAAAGCCAAGGATAAAAATCGCAAGATCAAATAAATAACGTAGAACTAACGAAGCTCTATCTACATGCCAGCAAATGTCAGGGAAAAAAGGGTCGAACATGCAAATGCCTCTTCATCTTGCTCCCCAGGGAAAAGTTCAGAGAGACTGAAGGTCATCTTAGACGTTGCAGATGGGTATAAATTGATGCCGGAAGAAAGAATCACAATGGGAATCTTTCTCTGGTTTCCAGGGTTTGATCCCCAAAAAAGCCTTACGTCTGAGATGAGCTGGGGCATAAATGCAGTCCTGGGCTGTAAACTGGAAGGTCTCCATCTCTGTTGGTGGTGAGCTGGTGGGACAGGCAGCACCCCTCGATCCACTGGTTAGGAACTGGTCTCGTGTCAATAAATACGAGGGAAGGCAGAAGTCATTCTTGCTTCTGGATGTCCCGAAGCAGCCTCCGTGATATCTTTGTGTACAGCCCCAATTAATTGTGTTATTTAATGGTACACTGGAGGATGCAGTCAAATAGACAAGGAGCAATTCTGCGCTGACAGCAGGGATGAATTAGATGACCTAATCCTCCAAAGTATGAGATTTCAGACTGCTGTATCAGCTCTGTGTCCTGGGGTAAGTATTTCATGCTGCACCTTGGCATACTCTGAGTTGTCCAGCCCCGGCGCAGTGTTTGGCTGCCAACACATGCCTTTTCCTGTCCAAGTTCCACCTGAGACTCTGGAAATGTACCTATATTCTTCCTGATTACAGAATTTTTTAAAAATACATCTAAGAAGATACCTTGACATCTTTGATGAGCCCCTTGAGCAGCAAATGTGTAAGCCTTTTAGTCCTCTCATTTATGAACAGCTGAAAACACTCAGAGCAGCATTGATGGAAAACGAGACGAGCACCTGACAAAAGCAAATAAATACCGTATTTAATACATAACAATAGTAATAATACATAAAAATTGCCACAGTATATAAATGCTGGAGCACAGCGTCTGCACAAAGATAACACATATTTTTTTTTGTTGAAAACATTTAAACTTCCATATACCAGAAGGAAATATGAATTGAAGAGGCATCAAGACCTATTTTAAAAACAACATTGGCTGTGACCATTATTTAAGTCTGGGGGGTCTGACAAGATTAATGAGAAACAGCTCTCCTCCCCCTAACACTAGAAGGAACTCCATCAGCTTGAACTGTGAGGTGAGTGAAGCTCTTTTCTGTTGTTTTTTTGTTTGCTTGTTTGTTTGTTTGTTTTTTAAACCAGATTTTCCCTCCCTCTATTTCTGAAGTATCTCCATCATCTTCCTAATAAGGGAATCACAGAATTGCCCAGGTTGAAAACGACTTTTAAGATCATTGAGTGCAACCATAAACCTAACGCTTCCAAATCCACTACTAAACCATGCCCCTCAGCATAATTTCTACGCATCTTTTAAATCCCTCCAGGGATGGTGACTCCACCACTTCCCTAGGCAGCCTGTTCCAATGCTCAACAAACCTTTCAGTGAAGAATTTTATCCTACTACCCGTCCTAAACCTCCCCTGGTGCAACTTGAGGGCCTTTCCTCTTGTCTTATTGCCTGTCACTTGGGAGAAGAGACCGACCCCTACCTCACTACAACCTGCTTTCAGGTAGAAGATATGATTGTGAAGGCCATCTGACTTAGCTCTCAATGCATTCAGATTTCACCACCTTCACAGAAAAAGACCAAATCAACCCAACCCAAAGCTTGTCCTAATTTTCCCTTACAGAGGCAGGGACTTCCAAGGATCCCAGCTGTATTCTGACACCAGTCAACCCTTACCTGCCCTAGTCCATGGCTTGGTCTGAAGGTCCTGCTGCATTGCTTCCTTGTGCCCAGCATCCGTCCCACCACCACACTTGGTGGTTTTGGTGGGGGCTGTGTGGCTGTGTGTGTGTGTTAATCACCGCTGGGAACGAACAGCCGGCTGGGTTTGGGTGTTGGAAGAGCTGAGGGTGTCCCCCCGACAGCTCCGTGGTAGGGGCTGGAGCCCCAGCGATAACCCGGGGGGCAGCCCCGTGGGGAAGGCCTCCTGTTTCAGCACAGATTCCTTACCCGGCGTTAAGCTACCTCTTGGCTGCTCTCCAGAATGTAAACATACTTCAGGGCTGGGGACTTGGGAAGTAATTTAAAATGTGTTAGCTCTAATGTTGGGAATTTGGGACTCCCGAAGCCCAGGGCCTAAAAGGAACATTGTTTGCCATCTCATTAGCCCTTCTGCTGAACTCCGGTAACAGCCTCCCTGGATTTTCCCACCAGTATCTCTTTATCTAATGGGGCTGAGAAGGAAAACCTGTTGCAAGCATTAAATATTTTCTGATCGGCCGTACGCTTAATTGTGGCTCTGTAGGATCATATTTATGGTCCGCAGAGCTCTCGTGGCTGTTTCTTATGTTACAGCTTTAAACTCTGAGGACGCTGCCAGCTGCAGAGGTGAGCTGCCTGGGGACACACGAGCAGGGTTTTTTGGGGGAAAGCTTTCCTTCCCATGCTGCCGGCGGGTCATTTCTCCTGGTGCTCATGCAACAAGGAGGAAAAAAGATGTCCAGGAGTTAAAAAAAAAAACAAAAAGAAAGCAGCATTGAGAAACGCCTCTGCAGGAGGGGCTGGGTAGGATTTGGGTATCCCTGCAGGACAACCCTCTCCAGGGCTGCCTGGGATGTGGCCACGGGCTTTTCCTGATGGCTCTGCCTCTATTTCTGATTTTCATACCAGTATTTCTCAGGCCCAGGGTCCCTCCCAGGGCCCAGTGTGGGGATGTTTGGTGATTCTCGTGTGTGTTGAGCTCAGATCAAGAGCCAGGCCGGCCATGAGGAGCTCTGAGGCATGGGGACACCTCTCTTGTCCTGCCCATGGAGAAACATCTGGGCAGCTTGTGTCTTACTCTGTTTCCTATCTCCAAACTATTATTCCCTGTGCAAAATAAGCTGAAAGTAAAGCTGGATATTCAGTTGATAATCAGGATCACTGCATTAAAGCTGATGGATAAAATGAAGATGTGGGCCACTAATTTATCAAAGTGCTTAAAAACACTAATGATAATGGCTGAGTGAGGTTCTGACTGTCCACCCAGCCATTGCAGCAGCCCGTGTGTGTCTGGAGGGTAAAATCCATCCATTTTATCCACTCTCAGCAGTGTCTGAAGAGAAATGGTTTTCCTGCAGCCTCAGGAGCGGGAAGGGCCACACATCTGCTCATGGGGCTGCTGGAATTGCATTTTTCCTCTCCTAAAATCTGAGCTAAAAGGAGTGGGTCCCCTCCACTGAGGGCAACCACCACTGGTAGTCCTGGAGGAAAAGTGCCTGCCATCTACCAGATGTGCAGGAACAGGGGCTGGGCTTATCTGGGAGGGATGCTCCTCCAGCACAAAATTAAACTCATCTATTTGGGGTGGTTTTGGGAAAGATCCCCCTCCAGCAGCAGAAAACCAAGTCTAGCAAGCCCATGCCAGGATCTGTAGCAGGAAACAGGTCAAGGGTGTGTGGCATCACTTGTGTGAAGGAGGTGTCCCCCACACGTGGCTTGCTCTTCTGCGCTGCACTCCAGTAAAGCCATGAGAGTGGAGGATGGAGGATGCAGGGTGGAATTTAAAGGATGGAGGGTAGAGGATGGAGGGTGAAAGATGAAGGATGGAGGGTGGAGGATGGAGGATGGAAGGTGAAGGGTGTAATGTGAAGAGTGGGGGAAGATGAAGGATGGAGGGTGAAGGATGGAGGATGGTGGGTGGACAGTGGAAGATGAAGGATGGAGGGTGGAGGATGGAGGAGTGCACGCCAGGGTTTCAGGGCTGGTTTTGCCAGCAGGAGCCTGCAGTTTTCCAAAGCTATCTTAAGGTGGCAGAGTTGCAGTCTGCTGGAGGCTGAGCCCTGGGGCCGCTTGGTTTGCAATCCAAGGGGAAGAAAGGTATTTCAGAAAAATGATCACTCGTCTTGCAGAGCAGGCTGAGCTTTACAGGAGAGAAAAAGATCTGAAAGCAAATTAGCCCATACTAATTAGCAATGTGCCGGCATTGAAATATTCGGGTCATTACAAATTTGTGACTCCCTTTGAATTGCTCTGCGCCAGCAAATGAGCAGATGGCGAGCGATCTCCTGCAGCCGGTGTCCCACCCTGCCTCTGCAAACCAGCGCTGGGTGCATGCCCCATCTAGGGCTGGGCACTGCTCACCACCCTGTGCCACCCCAAGGCTTCTGGCGGGACATTTCTCTTCCTTGGCAGAAACCACTGCCACCGAACCTGCTGCAAAATCAAGGGCACCACAGGGTGGAGGAAAGGGTTACGATGCCCAACAGCATTCTCGCAATCTAGTTGCTGGAAAGACGAGTCAAATTGCATGGTTTCAATGGAGGACTGGAAAATGAGCTTGGAATTAGCTGTGTTTAGCTGTGTAACCTGTCTTGGGGTCATTGGTATCTGTTAGAGCACTTGAGACCCCTTCACAGCCTTCCACATGCTCTCAGGATAGGATGGATGTCTGAATCGTGGAATATTTTGTTTCCTGAGGAAAAAATGAGCTGGAATCACATGAGTGTTAGTTGTATTGTTATGACTCGTTATGTATTATTTCACATGATAGTAAACTCTGTCCAACGGAGCTGAAACCATTTCAGTTCATTATCTAGGTCTAAGGCTTTCTGCATTTGAGTGTTTACAGCATTTAGAACAGAAATTAATACAGTGGGAAATAATCCTTAGCACTTTGATGGAGCTTTTGATGTGTGTGCTTCGGAGGTGATCTGCCTCCATTAGAGGGGCAGGAGTCGTGCCAGCATGTGGAGAAGATGCCACAACTGGGATTCAAAGCCAGCTGCTCCTCCCTCATTTCCACAGCCCATAAAAGAGAGCATCGTCTGGACACGCCTGACCCACCCTTTGGAGTCAGAAGGTAAAGCAGAGGTGAGGCTGTTCATGAGGGAAATTTTTATTCCATAAAGAGCAAAAATGAGGAATAACTCCATTTTAGTTACGATTCCTTCTCTCCTCCCTCTGGGAAGTAGCACGGATGTGTCCATCGTACGTATTGCTGGTATAGTCAGACATGACAACTCCAGAAAACCCTGAGAGATGTGCCCAGCTTTCCAAATGAAATGCTAAATGGGAAGAGCTTTCCCCAGCTGCCCTCAGTGGAAGATGCCACCATTAGTGGTACAACCACCACCAACGGCGTGTAGTCAGCTATCAAACACAAGTTGCTGCCGGTGCTGAGAGGTCCTTGGCCTTCAGAAGGTAGAAGGTAGATAGAGCTCCAGGAAGTGGAAGGCTGGACTGATGTCCTCTCCGAGGGCACAGCAGGCTTTTCTGTTTAACTCAGCTCGGAGCACTGAGCCGGCTGCCTTTCGGGAGGAGGAAAGCAAGTATGGCTTTGTAGGCTGCAGCACAAGGGGGAATTTCTCGATGTGTAACAACTGAAAGAAAAAAAAAATTAAATAATTTGGGCCCGTTTTTTATCTGCTGCGACTATTTGCCGTGTTCAATAAGCCGTGAAATTCCTCATTTCTCAGCACGGATGCAGTGGGCGACCGCAGCGTGATGCATCGCGGGCTCCCTGCCCGCCGACCCGTGTGCGTTAAGCACCCGGAGCTCACGCTGTCGGTACCTTCAGCAGTGCTGAGAAACCCAGGTGGAGACGAGACTGCCTTCAAAGGATGGAGAAGAAAAGGCAGGTTTGGCCCTCAGCTGGTGTTTGACCTCTTTTTGTGGCAGCTGGTTGCTGAGCCAGCAGAATGTGGAGCTTCGGCTGCGCTGGGCAAGACCCTCCTGGGACCATGAGCATCTGCTCCTGTAGAGTGTAAGAGGGAAGGGTGGTCAGTGGCAAGTGACCTGTCAAACCCTCTCTCCTGCTCCCTGCTGAGGGTACAAATTCTCTGATAAAGGGACAGCTGAGACGGTTGTTTATGCATTTAATTATGGTTGCTTGGCCGGGGCAGGTATCTGCTGCAGAAGCACTGAAAGGACAAGTTCATCTAAGAGCTATTAATGTTTTCAGGTTCTCTGCGTCTATCTCTGCTCATACCAAAGATACACAAGCATCCTAAATTTCACCTCTTGTGTTTCTAGACGGTGTCTGATCTCCCACGTACGTAGGTATCCTCTCCTGCCCCTAATTTCATTAGCGGTGCCCTCTTGAGAGCTGATCCAAATAGCCCACGTAGGGTCGGCTGAGGTGCAAACATCCGAATGACTCGAGCAGAAGGGATGGTGTAGCCCAGCTCTGATCACCCCCTTTCCTCGTCATTATGCACTTCCACTGGCTTGGAGCAATCAGGCATACCACTATCAAGGACATTGACGGATTAGCCTCATCAGTCCCCTGCTGTGACCGCCAACTTTCCCTATATTAATCAGAAAAAATAGCTCCCTGATTGCCATTTAAATTGCACAAAAGATATATTTGTCTTGTGGTAGTCCATGGCATTTCAACGTGCTGCGAGATGGCGACGTCTTAAAGGGGCTTTGCTGCCGTGGTTCCCAAGAGGTTGGAAAAGCAGAAAGCTCGTCAAGAGAAACGTTTTGCTTCGTTCTGTTGGTCTCAGGCCAAACGTGCATCAGTATTAAAAAATGCAACACCTCTCTGAGGCTGTCGTGGTGGCAAGTAGATTATACTGGGTAATGCTAAATACATACACCCGTTACTGTGACTTGGGTTCTGACTTGGGGTCTCCGCGTCCTCCTGCTTTTGGACGTGGCATCTGTACCGCCTCATTTTTCCTTCTGAGCTGGCAAGAAAAGCAATCTTGCCCCTATAACTCAGATGATTGGGGTGTAGAGTTGCAATAACGTTTGTTTTTCCTCCTTCTAGCCCCCAGGGCTGAGAAGAGTCACATCTTATTAATTTCTGGACACTTTATGAGTCCGTGGTCCCCTCCTACTGCAGCCACAGCTGCTGTTGTACATCACAGCCTCACAAGGAGACGTTGAGCTAAATCTGAGGTTCAAAATCTGATGATCAAATTTGATTTTTGTGCATCGTTGTGGTGGGTTGACCCTGGCTGGGTGCCAGGTGTCCACCAATGCCACTTTGTCACTCCCCTCCTCGGCTGGACAGGGGAGAGAGAATACAACGAGAGGCTTGTGGGTTGAGATAAGGGCAGGGAGACCACTCACCCATTACCATCATTGGCAAAATGGACTCATCCTGGAGAAAATTAATTTAATTTATTCCCAATCCAATCAGAGTAGGGTAATGAGAAGTAAAAACTAAATCTTCAGACACCTTCCCCCCACCCTTCCCTTTTTCTTGGGCTCAACCTCACTCCCCGTTTCTCCACCTCCTCCACCACTGGCACAAGGGGACAGGGAATGGAGGTAGCAGTCAGTCCATCACACATCTCTGCCACTCTTTCCTCCTCGGGGGGGGAACTCCTCACACTCTGCCCCTGCTCCAGTGTGGGGTCCCTCCACAGGGTGCAGTCCTTCAGGAACAGACTGCTCCAGTGTGGGTCCCCCAAGGGGTCACAAGTCCTGCCAGTAAACCACCTCCATTGTGGGCTCCTCTCTGGACAGGTCCTGCCAGGAGTCTGCTCCAGCATGGACTCTCCACAGGATCACAGCCACCTTTGGGCATCCACCTGCCTCAGCATGGGGTCCTCCATGGGCTTCAGGTGGATATGTGCTCCACCACGGACCTCCAACGGGCTGCAGTCATGCACCAGAAATTCTGATTTTTTGAACAACCATAAGAACGACTGGAAGGTGAGACAATAAATATGGAATTAACTGTGTAGGACAAGCCTGATGCAACAGGCCCGTGAGCACTCCTTGAGCATCCCTGGAGGAGAGGATGCAGATGAGAGCACAAAACTTCTGCAAAGTGCCAGGGTGAACCCATCTGGGGTATGTGTGCTCCAGCAAGTCCTCACTCAGTGCCAGGTAAGCATCAAGCAAGGTTTTGAAAGCCACCTTTGAGCAGCAGCAGCCGCCAAAGGTCTCCCAGGGGGACTCCTGTGCCCCTAGGCCCTGTGCGGGTGCGATGCACAGGGGATTCGGTTTTACATGGGTGTTTTCTCTGCCTCGTAGAACTATTTAAAGGCTGAAAAATCTAAAACAAAATCTGTTATTCACAGCCCACCACGTGGTGTCTGGGTAGCACTTTGCTGTAAACCAGGCTCATGTGCTCCCCTCAGGCAATGATAGGTGAGAAATTACATGCAATATACTTTAATGTGCCTGTATAAATTACTAATTTGAAGAATGACTGCACCTACGTGCTTGTCTTGCATTAATTACTGTGACAGGTAATGCTTCTGCCACAGGAGCTGCTCAGTGTTGCTAATGCCATGTTGGCACCATCTTTTCCAGCGCTTTGCATTTCAAGCAAATCCAACCCCAGGTCCCTGGGAGCTCGTTTACACAAGCCAAGGAGCTTCCCCCTGCCAATTTTTTCTAGGTATAAAGTGAAATCACTCTAAAGGTGTCTAAAAGCTGCTGAGAAGTAGCTGATGGGGTTCTTCTGGATGCCCCAAGACACAGGCGTGTCCCAGGCAAGGATGATGCTACGCATGGCCTGGTGATCCCTTTCTCTGTGGAGGACCTCCTGGGGTCCGCCTCGTACCCACATTTTCTCCCTGCTTGTAAGAACCCACGCGGCTGGGACGACGCTCCGCTTTCAGTCCTTCGGGAATTTATTTTCTTCCCTTTCTCGCTAATATTTGCTTGCTTCATTAGCTGCTTATGTGCTCGCATCTCATTTACTCACTGACCTTGCAGCCTCCCATCCTTTCCGGGAGATTACATTGCTACCTTATTTCACGCGATCTTTCAAAGATCCTGGTGGTAATGTAAAAATTATGCATTAGGCCCAGATCTAATATGAGAACATTATTTCTTTTTCAGATAGAAAAGAGCTTTAAACAGAGCAGGGAGTGATATGAGAGGGAAGATCTGTTTCCATTAAATTTTCTTTATTTTACATAACATTCTATGATAAACTGCCATCACTTTTTGTTTTCTTGGACAAGTGGTGTCTCCTCTTCAATCTGGAAGTTTTGTCTGTGAAGATTTTGGGGGAAATTTTCTATGCTTGCCCAAGAGTGTCCAGATGTGTCATGGACCACGGTGTCCACCTTCCCCAGCGTGGGCTTTCTGGTGTGGCTCTGGCCAGGAAATCCCATCCACAGACACACTCCTCTTTGTTAAAAAACTTCCCATGTCGATAATCACTAATGCCAACACATGGCAAAGTCTCTGTTTTCCTCAGAAAGCCAGAAAGTCTGTTTAAAACTTTTCTGAGTGCATCGGTTGCATTAGTAAATGCTTCCCCCATGGCTGCCAGATAAAAAGCAAAGATAAGAAGTAGATTCATGCTTAGTGCCGTAGACCCCAGCAGAATCTAGAGAAGAAAGTTAAAATATTATGGTTTGTTGGGGTTTTTTTTGCTGTTTGCTGGGTGGGAGCCAGGGCCTCATCCCGTGCTGCCCATTACCTGTGTGCTTCCTGCGTGATCGATGAGTTTTTTGCATTTGGAGGAGGATCTGATGTCTTCGGCGGTGAGGCTCCCACCAGGCAGCTGGATTTCCTGGTGGGGTGGTGGGAGGTGATGTGGGACGCCGGGGAATGCGTGAAGCTATGTTAAGTGGATGGGCTGCAGTCCCGGCACGCCGGGAACGCATGGGGCTTACGTGGCCCCGGGCAGAGCCTGGGGCAGCAGCCAGGCTCGTGGAAACCCTACGGTGGGTAAAAGGAAACATTTGCTCTGTTTGCTGAGAAGACTACAGAAAACACAGTAAGAAGTGTATTGCCAAAAGTCTGAATCATAGAATCCTCTAGGTTGGAAGGGACCTTTTAAGATCATCGAGTCCAACCATCAACCCAACACTGACCAAACCACCACTGACCCATGTCCCTCAGCACCACGTCTGCCCGGCTTTTAAATACCTCCAGGGATGGGGACTCCACCACTGCCCTGGGCAGCCTCTGCCAAGGCTTGATAAACCCTTGGGGTGAAGAAATTTTTACCAATACCCACCCATGTCCCTTCCCTGTCCCCACTCTGCCCGCCCAGGCCTGCCACCCCCTTGCAGCTTCCTCTCCTACACCACACTCACCCTGCTCTCCTCCTCGTTCCTCCCTACGTTTGCTTCTCTTTGCATTAATTTTTTTGGACCCATGTTCCACTTGTGCATCCTTTCTTCTGATGGGGAAAGCTGCCGGATGTTGAGTTATTTATCCATCCAACTATTGTCTGTATGATAACCTAAATTCAGGAAAAGATGACATAATTTGCTACAAGTGGCTTAGTAAGGATTTCAGCTGCACCAGCTTACATGCAGTTATTTCAGTCTGTATTGTGTCATTCTTCCTCTTACATATTTATTTCTACGTGCATAACTATGATGGCATTGAGATAGAGAGAGGCAGAAACACACAAGCACGTAGGCATTAGTCACAAACACAGTTTCGAAGCAATTAACTCCAAGGTCAAGAATACATTTGTATATGCCGGAACTGCAACGAGATGTTTTAAGTAGCTATAAAAAATAAATATGATTAAAACCAATTGCTATCTATCTCCGTTCCATTTGTTCATGAACCGGTCCTCTAATTCGATTAAAGGTTTTTGACAACAACAGGAAACCAAGGGTGGTTTTCATAAAGGAATTTTTTGCCTTGTTACGTGCCACTTTTCAGCTGTTTATTTTTCTGTGCGTGGGCAGAAGAGGCCTTGAAGCGGCTTTTATCTCTCTGGGTAAATAAGGGAAGAGCCAGGTCCCCCACCAGTACCATGGCAGGTGGGGAAGGTGCTGGTGGTGCCAAGAGGGTCATCCTGGTCACCAGCGCTGTTGGTGAATGCTGTGATGGCAGAGACAGGGGCAAGAATGTCCCTGTTCCTCTGGGGAACTGCAGAGAAGATGCACCCCCAGACCCTATTTACCTGGGCTTTTGGCTTTTTTTTTTGGAGAACAAAAATCCTACACCATCCCCTGTCATGCTTCTGGCCCTGAGTTCCAGCCAGGGCTGTACGGAGGCTGCATAAACCAATTTTCTCTCTGGTAGCACCTTCCTGCAGCAGCTCCTCATTAGCAGCGCCGAGATGCTACAGCATCTTCCCTGCCCTTGCAAACTGTTATGCAAATAGCACTTGCTGACAGCATAAATACATTCATTTTGGTGTCGCACTAATTGATTTTAGCTCATTAGGAGCGATTTTGCCCTAATTTGATAAGGAAGTGTGAAACTATTTTTTCCCAACAGCAGGTTTGTTATTTGTTGAGGTATTAGGAAAGTGTTAATTAGACACAGTTCTTCTGTCATGTTGATGGTTTGGGGAGTAGTCACCGTACAGAGGGAACGGGCTCTGAGATAACCGCGCCTGTTGCTCGATGCAGTTTGTCAAATCAAGTTAATTACGTTAACGCGAGCGGCGTGTGGCACATATGGATGCGTGTCAAAGGCAGCAGCACGACCCTTTGTCTCCGTTTTACGTGGATTTCTTAAGCAGGAGGCACAGAATCTGCTGGTACCTCTCACAGCCAGGTGACTATTGGGTACTCTTTGAGTGAGGTCTTCTTCCTTAGACGTTGTCCCACGTCCCCTTGTGTACTCAGAGACTGGAACCTGGCTACAGAAATGATCCTTCAGTAAATCCAGCCCAACATTTGATTCTTCAGGCTATGGGCTCAGGGGAAACCTTCTCATGCATTTATTTCCCTGAGGCGCAGGGGTGTTGGTGTCCAAGATCCTGCCTTACGAGGGGGTGTGTATTTGATGGATCAGTTGTTTGCACGTGCATAGCAAACCCCGTGGTTGGGGGGCAGAGGGAATATCCAAGAAATGTCCCTGTTTTGCCACTGAACTGGTAAAACAGCGACTTAGTGTCTCTGGGATGGATTGTCTCAAGTTTTTCTAAGGACCTTCTGGATCCAGAGCAGTCTGAGGGCTGGAATGCTTGTTTTAATGTAAAACTGGATGTTTCAAAAACTGTTTTCATTGCATTTGAAACAAAGCCAAATATTTTCAAACTTACACGAGCAATGAAATTTTTAAAATAAAAGTTTCGAAAGCATTGTTTTCTTTCCAAAAGGGAACTTTTGAAAGAAAATGGTTTCTTTTTTTTTTTTTGTTCTGTAGAAAATGTCATTGACTTTTTTCTTTTTTTTTTTCATGAAAAACTATTACCATATGTGGGGGGAAAAAAAATCCCAAACAGTGAAAAATTGGGCATAGCTTGGGTGCTTGTAAAGGGCCTGTGGCTCGTGGGGAGCGTGAGGCAGAGGATTTTTCATACAAGCCATAAAAAGGGCTGTGGTATGGTGACACTCAGCTGGTGCAGGCAGGCACACATGGAGGCATTTTAAGCTCTCCTGGTTCAGAATGAAGTACTTACCATGAGTGTATGATTGCGCTGTTTTCAAGAAATGACACAAATTAATGATGAGGCTGGGAATGTAGATTGCTCACAGATGGGAACTGGAGACGGGAGCAGTGGTGGGACGCGAGCTAATCAAGATGAGAAAATAAAGAGGGAAAAAATGCAATGGATTCATAAAGTTGAGTAAAAGGTAATTGATGTGAGAGCACTGGAGAAATCATGGGTTTCTGCTCGGCTTTCCACCGCTGGATCCCTAGAGATGTCTCTTGTCATGGTAGGTTGATACCATGAGGCTGCTTTCTGTCCCACCGCCCTAGGGATCGGTGGGTGGCCATGGGGGAGCTGTTGTATTGTTTGTCTGAGCTCCACTCTGAAAAAGGACCAGTTTCAGGTGAGAAAGGGTGAACTGGAAAAGGGGTGGTGGGATAAAAGCCCTGACAACTCTGTGAGCATTTGCCACTACATGGTCTTACCAGGATAACCTCATGGTGAGTTAGCCCTTCGTCAGACAAGGGTCCATAACGGTGGTGAGATATATACCTATTTCTCTATGTTATATCCTTTTAAAAAAATTCTACTTTACATGTTTCCTGTACCTGTTTCTTCCTTTGTTAGTGGTGAGTTTTTTAAGTTCTGATGCATTTAGTCTGGATTTAGATACAAGAGAAAAAATGGAAGAGTCCATCACACATTGTCCCAGCCTCTGGACTGACCCAGGCTGGACCATAAATATGTCTTGCAGTATCATGTTGGAGCTAACTAAGTGTGACAGCTCATGTGGTGACCCCAGACACCTCTCTTAACAAGTTTATTTGTTCTTTTTTTGAACAGTTTTTGTTACAACAAATGTGAAGGGACTGAAGCTGCAGATGGAAGATGGGTTGAGATTCAGACTTTAGTTTTGGGCAGGATTGGGTTTTCTCTTCTGATTGCTTACAGGCGTGGGCTCCAACTCAAGAAAAAAATGAAGTTTCACCAATTTTCTGCCAGGAGGATGAATCAGGTGCAGGCCATGGCCTCACACAGCACGATGGTTTGGGCAGAGAGGAGCAAGTAACACCCTGACAAGCGCACAGAGACGGTGTCTTCACACAAACTCCATTTCAGCTGACTTCCAGCAAAGCAGATCACTCGTATTATTAGCAGAGAATTCATGCTTTTTGGGCCTTGCTCTTACTGCTTTCTGTCTTTAATCTCCTCTAATGTTGAGGTTATATTTGGCTGACAGCAAAATAACAGGTATATTTTTATCACTATTTCTTTTAGCTTGACAGAATGCATCCAGTGTCAAAATGAATGTGATTGGTCAAATTATCATGTCTCCACATTAAAGCCAGCAGCACTATAGTAAACGATGTGTTTTTGCCCAGAAATTCCAGTCCTAAATTTTCCAGAATGCTCTGTAAGCTGCTGTATTCTTTTGTAAGAGCAATTCTTTCTACTAGGTGAGAAGCGCTGAGCAGGGGGCTTGGGAGGCAGCACAGCAGCAGGCTCCTGGGAAAGGTGGAGGCATCGCTCTGTCTGGGGATGAGCCTCTGTTTTTCCAGGTTAAAAATCTGTTTTTCACAATCCAGCCCATAAGCACCAGCAGTAATAAAAAATGTGCAACACCAGCGACGCCCTCCTTCAGTCCTGTCTTCTGCCAGACTCCAAAAATGCTGGCTTCTTACTCAAAGTTCATGTGAATTACCTTATTTATCGAGTCTAAAAAGATTTTAATGAAATGCTTTTGAAAAGAAAAATCATTTGCAGCAATAGTTAATAACCTCTTCATCTTCAGTAGGAGCATAAATATTGGGCAAGAGCTGAGTTTCCACAAACCACAACCCAGCAGCAGTGCAAACTCAGTTTGTACTAGCAAGCTCTGAGTCAGTCTGCACTGCAAAACAACCACCAAGGGATAAATTTAGCTTTTTTCTCTTTTTTTTTTTTTTGGTAAAACACTACAGCATAGTTAAAAATGCTTGAAAGTAAATATTTTAGAAAGTATTTTCCAAGTGTATATGCTCAACAAAGAACATTGCTATGGATCCAAGAAGAATGCTGCTTTCTGGGTTGAATTCATCTTTCAATTTCTGTAGCGGTGGCAGGAGAGCTTTGGCACTGGAAGTCTCCTGGACGTTTTTGGGGAACACCCACCCTTTCTGGTGTTTAACCTTCCTGGCCCACCCCAGCCCTTGAGCCACCGCTGCAACGATGAGTCGGGCTAAAGGTCCTGACCCTGATCTCACATCAAACCCAGAAAAATTAGAGTAATCCCTTAGAAAGAGAAAACGCTGCATCAGAGAGAGGGAATTGCAAGTTTTTCATCCTGCCAAAGATGTGAAATTCCTGAATGTGCCAGGTTTTCATCAACCAAAAGCCTAGGCTCGATCTTTTTTTTCAGAATGGAGATTTCTGCTAATTCTGCAGCAGTGAATCTGAAAGCAAGAAAAGCCCACAGCCGTCCTTGCCCCACATTCCTCTCTGAATATTTGTTCTGGCAAAGCCAAAGAATATTGTATCGACATATTGATCCTGCTAAATCTTATTAAGAGGTGCATCAGGTTCAGCCATGTCTCAGAAATACGTTTGTAACCTTCCCCTTGGTTTTGTTGTTTTGTTTTTTTTTTTTATTCCTGTTGCACTATTAAGCTTAAATCTAAAAATAAACACTATGTAAATAGCTCCCATGTATACACACATATTTTTCTCAGTGATGTTTGAACTGAAACAAAGTGAAAGCCTCGGTTAAATGTGGTTACCCAAGATAATTCCATCTGGGACAAGAGACTGGTGTTGTCTTTCACCCCAAAGGTAAATTTAGCTGCTGCGAGGGTGAAATCCTCTGTTCTCCACAGCATGGAGAGAGGCTGCAGCCATTGTACAGCATGCATTTCAGTGTTCGGAGCTCTGCTCCAGGGATGGGATGCTCTAAATCCCAGAGAATTCACTCTTGAGCCTTGTAGCACGTAAATACATCTCAGTGCATCATCATACCAACAACTTTCCTCACTGAGCTTGAGAAATTTGTTCAATCTCAAGGTGTCTCGACTGCCCAAGGTGTGAGCATGGAGCAGATACTTTCCTGTCCTGCCATGCTTTTCTGTCCCACACTAAAGGCATTAAAAAATTGCACCGTGCTTTGAGATCAGCCCCCAGAGAGCACCATCTCATCATAGAATCATAAAATCGTCTAGGTTGGAAGGGACCTTAAAGACCATCTAGTCCAACCATCAACCTAACTCTGACAAAAAAAAAAAAAAGAAAAAAGAAAAAAGCAATAAAAATCACTAAACCATATTCCTAAGGACCATGTCAACCCATCTTTTGAACACCTCCAGGGATGGTGCCTCAACCACTTCCCTGCGCAGCCTGACCCCCTTCTAAGCACTTTGCTGGAGTGGTGATTCCAGCTAAGAAACCCACTAATTATAATTAAATGCCATTGTTAAGGGACACAAAAGTGCAGTTGGGACTTAGTGGTTGCCCTGATTCACTGTCTTCTTGCTGCACCCCTAAATCATTCCACCCAAGTAGAACAAGCCTTGTCTGTAGCTATGGTTTGACTCTGCAGTCACAGTTGCCAATCCTTTAAATTATCCCCATCAACTGGGGGAGCCCGTTTTAGGTCTTGTTCCAGCTGAGACGTGGCTTCCTGGACCAAAACCACACCCGAGACCACAGTCATCCCTTCCAGACAACACAATCAGGGGAAAAAAAGGATATAAATAACTGAAATAACATCCTTCCTTCCACCCAAGCATCACATCAGGGTCTATAGCCATAGCCATAAGAAAACTGCTCAGCCTTAGGTCTGATAAAACAACCAAAACCCAGCACAGAGAAGTCTCCATTGAAAGTGTAGGGCAGAAAGGCAGATTTTCTTGAAGATGGGGAAATTCAGTGTTTGGCGCTTTCAAAAGTCTCCCCAGGTGGCTGCAAGCTTGGGCTCACAAATCTGTACTGAAGAAAAAATGGGGTTTTTTTACTTAATTAAGTAGCTGTCTAACTTGGGTTTTCACAGCTCATCACCCACTTTAAATAAGACAGTGAATAAAACAGAAATGATTCTTGTACTCACAAAACACAAAATAAATCTAGAGTGGATTTTGCCTCACAGCAAAGTGGATCTAGAGTGGATTTTGCACAGCAGTCTCCTCATGACTTTGGGGAGACATTCATATCTTCTGGTAGAGAAAGGTCCTGAAAACTTATTGCCTATTGTCTGTTCCGTTAAACCTGCAGCACCTCAAGGGCATGGGGAATTCACGGCCATCAGTAAATATACATCACTAATTTGGTCACATAAGTCTTGGGAAAAATGGTCATCTCACCCCACCATCAGAGCAACACAAAAAAAAATTGACTCAGAAAAGGCAAGCATTAAAAAAATTATCATCAAACTCTCTGAGCATTGACCCCCATCCGTCCCCAGCTCGCCCATCGACACGCGTTCCTTAGGAAGGCGCTCGGTATGAAAAAGATGTGGATTAAAACGTGATAAAATCAGCGGATGACCTATTACAAATGACAAGGTTAATACTCTCCTAATCAATCACCATACATTTCACAACACGATGGTTCAGATAGCTGCAGAAGGGGTTTGGGCATTCATCATCAAGAAGGCGAAGGCTATTCCCCCACCTCGGCCGGCCATCTGGGTCTAATCTAGAGCGAGGGGCCCCATCATCGCCTTCCCGCTCACCATCCCTGCATCCTTTCACGAAACAAACTGACACGTGGGGTTTTTAAAAGCACCAGAAATTCTTGATCTTTTCCTCTGGAGCCTGGTAAAGATGACAAGCTGTGAAGTAGCTGTGCTTGGACAGGACTATACGAGTACTGGGCGGATGGTTACATGCCCACAGACATTAAAAGTTCAGCCTAACAGCAGGAACTCATGGATGTAGTCCCACCACCACATCTGAAGTAGCTCAGTCATTAGCTCCTAAACTTTGTCACGAGGCATCAGAGAGAAGGATTTGGGTCCTGGCTCCCTTTCTTCCATGACAGGCTTCTCAAGGAGGGCTGTAACCCTCCTTCCTGTTGGGCCCATTTGGCCCAGGTTGATGAGGGCTCCAAGAAATTCTCATGCCAAAGGATGCTGCTATTGGTCATTAGAGCTTTTACTATTGTTAACATTTTCTCCCATTTAACTATCAGCAATACAAGTGAAATACCCCAACACCCCCAGCCATCCCTCCTTATGTCCAGTGCATGATAGAAGATGGATTCATGGAGCTGATTACTTTTATTGCTCCTTGATTGACCGCTGTAGGGATGATTTGAGGAGAGCTTGGCTTGCAGAACTCACAGGCATTTCCTGCTCAGAGGCAGCTCCTGTAGGGACCCTCACACTCATCACAGTGGTGAATCCAATGGGTTGGCCAATTCCAGCATTACCAAAGTCAGTGATAGGAGGATGGTGTGGGAAGAAGGAGGCAGGCAGTGGGAGGACCACAAGGATGCTCTGAAGAAGTTCTGACAGCGTGGCAACCCTGGCGAAGTCCCTGTCTGCTGGAGCAGTGTCTAGAGACGACGGGGAATAAACTGGGATGAGGCTTGGGCTCATAAAATCAAATTTCACAAGATTGAGCTTCCGGGCCCGCGCACCACGGATCAGATCTGCACACCCAGCTGGAACAATAAGCGTAATGCGATGGGACACGTAGTTACTTCCATGCCTGTCTGCCCGCCAAGCGAGGGGGAAAACAGCCAGCGACACCTCGAGCAGCCTCGAAAGCTGGACGGGCGTGGGGAGCCCGGTCAATGATGAGAACTGGCAGAGCTCAGCCCCAGCCATTTGTGGGCAGTCAGCGTCGCGGCGGTGGGAGAGGGAGGACGGCAGCAAAGAGTTAATCGCTGTTCCCTGCGCTGTGCACGAGGCCGTTGGTTTTTGCAGGTTTGTGGTCTTTCCCCAATGAGAACACGGGGAATGGGATGAGAGGCTGGGCATCCTCCAGCAGCAGAGACAACAGCTTCCCTCCTGAGGTGCCCAGAAAAGTACCCTGGGACACTCCAACGGCAAACGCATCCTGCATTTATTCAACATTCGCACAGGAAATGGCACGTTGGTGTCAGTGGGCAGGAACAGCTCATTATTGTTTTCCTGTATTTTATTCCTTACTGCGAGTCGAACTCTGCCCGAGCACCAAAGCTGTGCAAAGTCTCTCTCCGGCAGCCCCCTACAAGATTTAAGCTTTGGAAATAGCTTTGCAACCAGACAATAATTTGGAGGTAGTTGTTACAGTTGGGAAAGCATCAAATTAGTTATGAGCGGTCTAATGAGATATAACTAGTCAGCATCTGCCTCTTCTTTTTTGCTCTCTCTGGGTATGAATGAATAAATTACTGGCCCAGGTTGCCCCGAGAAGCTGTGGCTGCCCCATCCCTGGAGGGGTTCAAGGGCAGGTTGGAGGGGGCTTGGAGCAACCTGGTGTGGTGGGAGGTGTCCCTGCCCAGGGCAGGGGGGCTGGAACTCGATGATCTCTAAGGTCCCTTCTAACCCAAACCATTCTCTGATTTTATGAGTGGCAAAGGAGATCTGAGCTGCTGCTTTCACCCTGATGGGTTCTGGCACAGGGGCGAAGGGTGGGAGAGAAGTGACGAAGACATGACATAAATTAGTGCTGGAGCCTGGTGTGTGTCTTGTAGCTGATGCATCTATTTTATATAAAAATACAATATTTATTATGTGATGGTGATTTCTGGCTCTGCAAGCTCCCACCAGGGAGGTGGAAGAAGATGAGGTGTGAGGTCTGGGGGATCAGCTCCACCAAGAGATGGGCAGGCATTGAAATCAAAACAGGCGAGGTTTTATTGGAAGAAGAGCTGGGCTTTTGATCGTTATCTAATTTTCTTACTATGAAGCGATGGGCTTTAAACGAAAATGAAAAGTTAATGGTTGCCACGGAGTCTACCACATAACCTCATTTCCCCCACTGATTACACCAGTGCTCTAATTAAGGTGATGTGTGCACGCACTTAAATACACACGCCCCGGAGGCAGATGTTACAGCACATTTTCAGGCTCGGAGTAAAAGTTATTTAATGTATGCTGATTTTTGTAACGCAATGCCCTTAAATATCTCATTTTCTGTGCAGAAGTGCCCACTGCTGATAAATACTTAATTGCGCTGAGGAAATTCCCAGTAATTACTGTTTTGGATCAGAGAGGGGCGTTATCCAGATGGATACAAAGGTACCCTCGTCCTGGAATTTAAGGGAGCTGCTTCACCTCGAATTGTGCATCCTACAGCCCAGACACAGAGGGTGCCCGACCACCCCCCTCCAGTGTTTGCTGTTTTCTCTTCCCAGCTGTGCATGTGGGCAAAGAGAAATCCCAATAACTGCTGGTGGTTAATCAGAAAAACATCTCCGGACAGAAGAGTGTAAACAGCTCGGGGAGTGTATATGTTCAGAGACCACAGGAATGAAAGCCACGCGGGCCGCCCGTGCCAAGAACCTCTCGTTAGATACATTAAAACCGAAATAAAAATTCCCTGTGCCTGGAAGGGGACGGGGAGGGGTGTGCGAGTGGCTGTTTCCCACCGTCTCCCAGGGTTAAACCGAGGGGCACCCGGAGCAAAGACCACAAAAACGGTGTAGTCAGTACAGCCAGAGGAAGACTGGATCAGTTTTGTGCATCTTCACAGGGATGCAGTGATGGTAAATAAGGCTCAGCCTTTTCTTTTCCCTTTCTATTCCCCCAACATGCAGATTTCTTATCACAATAAACTGGAAATCATTTGGCAAGGCGGAATGGCTTTGTCTGCAAGACATTGTTTCAAAGCAAAATTTCTCCCAAAACCTTCATTAAAAATAATAATCATCATCATCATCATCCTGGAAATCTTCCTTTCAACTGCTCCTTCCAAGCCCTCGCTGTGCCAAATTTCTGAAATGTTTTGATTCTGGTCCTATTACGACTTGCGGATGTCAAGATCAAAAAGAAATACGTGTGCTGTTGGCTTTGTGCGGGTTTAACGTCCCGTTTCTTTTAACTCGGCTCAGAAGGGAATGAAAGAGGAGACCCCGGCGTTATTCCCGGGGGAGTTGCGTTCGGGGGGGAAGCAAGAGGCAGGGCGAAATAAAAGTCAAACCCTCTGGGGCATTTGAAATAGGCGATGAAAGGAAGAGGGGCTGCAAGCCGAGGGAGATGTGAGGGAGGCGGACGGTGCGACAAGGCAACAGGGGAGGCACCAAAGGGAAAACAGGGAGAGAGATGAGAAAGGGAACAAGGCAATTAAAGGCAGATGATGCTCTCTCGCGGGGCCCTCTCCTCCGTCCGTGTCTACAGAAACCGACGAGCACGGGGAGGGAGTCCCTCTTCCTCCTGCACCAGCAGCATCCCTGGCTCTTTGTCCCCCAGAAGGGTAGGGATCAAGGTCCCCCTTCACTGCAGGGGCACCTGATCCCAGTGGGATTCTGCACGGTGTGTATCCAGCTGAGCACGTGTCCCTCTCCACGCCGGTCTGGGTGCTTACCTTTCCATTTTCCTTTTTTTCCAGTGATCCCTGGTAAAATTCCTCACTCCAAGTGACTTTTTGCTTGATGGGGACCAAACCTGCTCAGGCTGAGGTGCCCCAGCAGTGCTGGTGGGGCAACATGTGTGTGTACAGGAGCTAGAAGCTCTCCAGTGCCAAAATTTGGGACATTATGGCCCCAGGGTGGTTATTTTACACCTCTTGTGGCTGGAGAGAGAAGGGCTCTGCATCGCATCCTCACCACCATGCCCAAGCCCTGGAGTGTTTCCAGCTGAGCCAAAATGGCTTTCCCTGTCCTGGAGGAGCTGGAAAGATGCTGGGCAGTGACAGTGTCCCAGGAAACCCTCTTTGGAGCTGCAGCAGGGCCACCAACCTCCCTCTGAGCAGTTTTACACCACTGGCTTAGAGGAGCTACCCACACAGGCAGGAGTGATGTGCGTGTAGGCTTAGAGTCCCAAGCCCAGGGAGGTCAAATTCAGGCTTCCAGACAACTTCTTGAAACCCGAATCTAAAAACGAGGAGCAGAAAGTCCCCTGGGACATGGGCTATTGAGTTCCCCAGTGGTTCCTGCAGAGCCAAACCAGACCGAGAGCCAGCAATGGGCTGCTGAGGCCAGTGGGACCCGCTGGAGGGCAAAATGAGAACACGATGGGACAAAGAAAATGCAAACAATGTGGGAAACCACAAAAAACCCCCACCCCATCTTTTTTTCCTCCTTTGTTTTAAAAAATGAGCCCATCACTGCAGGGTGAGGGGATTATGTGTGTCCCTTGGAGCAGGGCTGGCTGTCAGGCTGCTGGTGGGGGCGATGGGCATGAGAGCATCCCCATTTTTCTCATGCTGAAAAAGAGGAGAAAGCAAGCAAAAGCTTGAAAATAAAAACCAAAGAGACACATAAACAACTTGCCTGCCACGGGGCTGCGTCTCACGTTGCTGGAGTGGGCTGTTAAGGGGATAGTGCATCTTATACCAGAGCGTGGATGAAACGATGTGGGGTAAAGAGGGACAGGGAATTTCCTTCCCATTAAGATGCTAAATATTTCCTGCTTTTCCGAGGGCCAGCAGAGGAGCCACTTACCCCGCAGCCAGCCTGCTTGCGGCCGGTTTTACAGCTGCCTTTATGGTCAAGGGGGAGAGCTAGCAGACAAAACAGGGGAAAACTTCTGGAAGATATTTATGTGCATTCTCGTAAAATGTGGCAATATTTTAATCCGTCACCTAATGTTTACCCAGTTTTATCTCCATTTTCCATTCTTTAGCAGGCAGCGGCGGCTCCCACTGAGTGTGGGGCTGGGGCGGCTCGTTATTAGAGCACATCCCTGGGCCCCAGGCGCTTCTTGATCTACATAATATAGTGAAAATCACCTTTATTTTCCACCTAAGGGAGATGAGCCGGTGGCCGTGGTAGAGCAGAGGTTGCAGAAGCATCTCCCGTACGCCTGGCTGGCTGGTGCTGCTCGGGGGGGCTGCAGGTCCTCATGTGGGGGCAAAGGGGTATAAGTGTTGCTGAGCATTAAAGATGCTGCCGAGGCTGTGCTGGGAAAGCCCAGCTCATTTTCACTCTGCTCCCTCTTGTAAAGCTTGGTCGCTAAAAATAGTTTGTCTTGTTTAAAGAATAGTGTGTAAAAAGCCCTGAAATTCCCTTGCCATTTAAAGACACAGAGATAAAAGGCTGAAAATTATGACTAGACAATATGAATGGTCTGGCTAAGTAATTTATTACCGTGAGCAAAAAACTTTTCTTTTTTTTTTTCTCCCCCCCCCGCAAATATCCCCACTGCCTGCTAACGTTTCCATCAGGGATGCCACAATTGGCTCGTTGGCAGAGCAGAAGTAGACAGGTACACACAAATCTCCCCGCGCAGATGTCCCTCCCCCATGATGACAGCGGCGCGAAGATCCATCAGGATGGATGAATGGTCCCGGTATCAGTTTGATTTATACCCCAGCTGGACCGCAGTAAAAATGAAAATAAGACTCGTAGGAGTTTCTGTAGATAAATACCAGTGTTATCATCGCAGCCCCACTGAGGTCACTTATTTTCTCCTGGAGATTGGCAAGAGCTGAGGAGATATTATGTGGGCCAAGATATTTATGAGAATATATAGCAGTGTCTTTATTAAGATAAAAGGGAAACGTTGGGAAAGATTAAAAAAAAAAACCCAAACCCCAACCCTTATTATCCTTTTGGTAAATAATTACTGAAGCTACAGTAGTCCTAAAGTGGGGAAGAAGGGGGAAATGCCGGTGCAGACCCCGATGTCTCCCTTGGCAGAGCAGCAACGCCGAAACACCGCGGGCAACATTTGCGAATAACAAAAGTCAGCAAATACAATGCTACGGTTTCCAGGGAAACCCAGCCTTGGCCTTTGGTCCCATATTTCAGCGGGTTTCATTATCCTCTGTGGATTTAGTATAATGAATTGGCTGTTGATGGATGCTGCCGCCTCGTTTGCGGAGGTTTCCGCTGGAACCCAGTAGAGGTGGGATGCTGGTCCCAGTGGAGATGTGCTCCAAAGGCATTGGTGTCCAGAAGGGTTTCTCCTGGGTCCAGATTGCAGCATATTGGGGACTCTCGTGAGTCAATTGAGTTTTTTCTTTATTATGGTCTGTCTGTATGCTTTCTGCATAAATAAGAGGCGTTTATGGCTTTCTCATACCTTTCCAGTGCTGAAACCCTTACTCGGTTGGTCACGTGGAAGAATTTTTATATTATACCATCCATACCTTGTATGGATTCTTTCAGCTGATTGCTTTGTTAATTATCCATAGAACCAACGACACTAAACAAGGTTTAATGAGTGTCTCCTGACTGGGGTTGTCTGCTGAGGTTTCTGCATGGACGACTCTCTCCTTCATAGCACCGGTTCCTGCTCCGGGCCAGAATTCATAAAGTACAAAATCTGGAGCAAAGCCACTCTCACTGCAAAATCCTTGCTGTAATCATTTTTGCCTCACTCCTTTTATAAAAGACCCCCAGGAATTCTAGACCAAATGGGAAGTTTTTGCTAGTCAAAATTACTTTTTATATATATATATATGTGTATGTATACACGAACTAGCCTAAAGCAGAAGCCGGAGGCTGGGGCAGTCCTGTGGCTGATATCCTGAGCCCAGCCATGCGTTCCTGCACTGGGCTTGGAGGGGTTTTCATGGGCATGAACCTGCCCCTTACAGACCCATCTTTGCCTCTCCCAGTGCAAATTGCTGGAAATAGCTTTTTATTGCCATTTGAACCAGAGGGACAGGCTGGTGACAAGATTTCCAAAAGATATGGGTAACCGAGATCACAAAGAGCCTAATATTACCCCAAACCAACTGGCAATGGACAAAAAATGTGGTTGCGGTTTTTTTGTGTGGGTGTTTTTTAATAGATCAATCTCTAAACACATTGCCTGGGGTCACTTAGGAAATGTGGTCTGCCTGCAACGTGTTGGTGGTACCTGGGTATCAGCCCACCCTTCCTAGGCAAAACCAAGCCAAACACCTCAAAAACTGAAGTGTGACATCTCTCCATTCACTTCATTTTTCTTCTTAGCTAAGGCACAGTTTTATGCACTGTTTCAAACATTTTAAAAATGCATTAAAAATGGGACTCTAAATTTTTACTGTACTGCTTCACTGTATTTTGAAGCTATATTTCAAAACAGTTTTGGAACAGCCAGTTTGCTTTGACTTAACAATTTTTATAGTTTAAAAAATTCTTGAAACATATCAGGAAGTAATTTTAATGACTGATATTTCAACATGAAGTTGTTTAAACTGAAGGCTGAGAGACAGTGCTTTAAACTGAGGCAAACATGCTGGTTTTAAAATTTCCCATGCCATAAAGCAACCATATTTTTAAAATCACAACCGACATTTTCCCATTTAAAAAAACCTAAAAAAAAAAAAAGAGTATTTCTCCAGAAAAGACATTTTTTGAGTGGAAAATCATGAGTAGGCCTGGAAATAGGAGGTGCCAATGTGGGTCTCCTTGCAGGAGGAGCAGCAAATCTTGCTCTC
>JAHREE010000229.1:6101666-6120061 GCA_033628505.1 Tringa tobata
TGGCTGATATCCTGAGCCCAGCCATGCGTTCCTGCACTGGGCTTGGAGGGGTTTTCATGGGCATGAACCTGCCCCTTATAGACCCATCTTTGCCTCTCCCAGTGCAAATTGCTGGAAATAGCTTTTTATTGCCATTTGAACCAAAGGGACAGGTTAGTGACAAGATTTCCAAAAGATATGGGTAACCGAGATCACAAAGAGCCTAATATTACCCAAAACCAACTGGCAATGGACAAAAATTGTGGTTGCTGGTTTTTTGTGTGGGTGTTTTTTAATAGATCAATCTCTAAACACATTGCCTGGGGTCACTTAGGAAATGTGGTCTGCCTGCAACGTGTTGGTGGTACCTGGGTATCAGCCCACCCTTCCTAGGCAAAACCAAGCCAAACACCTCAAAAACTGAAGTGCGACATCTCTCCATTCACTTCATTTTTCTTCTTAGCTAAGGCAAAATTTTATGCACTGTTTCAAACATTTTAAAAATGCATTAAAAATGGGACTCTAAATTTTTACTGTACTGCTTCACTGTATTTTGAAGCTATATTTCAAAACAGTTTTGGAACAGCCAGTTTGCTTTGACTTAATAATTTTTATAGTTTAAAAAATTCTTGAAACATATCAGGAAGTAATTTTAATGACTGATATTTCAACATGAAGTTGTTTAAACTGAAGGCTGAGAGGCAGTGCTTTAAACTGAGGCAAACATGCTGGTTTTAAAATTTCCCATGCCATAAAGCAACCGTATTTTTAAAATCACAACCGACATTTTCCCATTTAAAAAAACCTAAAAAAAAAAAAGAGTATTTCTCCAGAAAAGACATTTTTTGAGTGGAAAATCATGAGTAGGCCTGGAAATAGGAGGTGCCAATGTGGGTCTCCTTGCAGGAGGAGCAGCAAATCTTGCTCTCACCCTGGCACAGACTCCCTCAAAGCCCAGCAGTGACCTCTACAACTCTCTGTTGGGTTCAAACTTCAATGGATTTGATCTTCTGAAAGCCTCGAATAAGTCTTGGACTTCTTTATTACATTCATGAGCTTGTGACAGCAGTGACTGTGGCAGAATCACGAGTATCCATCCTGCTACTTCCAAATGAGCAGTTTGAGAACCTCCAGATGCTGCTGATCCACTTTCTAGCCTTTTTTTCAACAGTCTGAGGAGTAATCCCCATCCTGCTTTTTACTGACTTTCCAGATCAAAACTTTCTGTGTTTTATACAATGGACAGAATATACTCTAGGCTATTATTTTGAATTATCATACTTTTCTGTTTATTCTGGAGCAATGAGTCTGTTTTACTAAAGCTTCAGACTTCTCGAGAGATCACTTATGCTTTAAGGAAACCATTCATTTACTTATTCCATGTTTATTTTTGGAAAAGAATAGTACAAAGAAAAGCACGAAGAGAAAAGGTTCAATATGCAATAATCATTTATGTTGACTGTTTCAAGATTTTTTTTAGGTGGAGTCATGTATTCTTCATTAAAGCCATCTCAATAAATTAAAAAAATTAAAATGTCTTGAAGCAGTTCTAAAGGGTTAGGTACATTTCTTTCAGTGGGAAAGCCTCATCGAAACACCCAAATATTTAAAACTGCAGCTTCTAAAATGGCAGGATTTGCTGTTGGATGTCGATGATTTCATCACTCGTACCTAAAGTTAGACTCCAAGGTTAGAAATAGCCCATGTAAGAAGGAAGTCTGCCAATACGTACTCCTCTTGAATTGAATGTCTCTGTGTCATGCACCTTTATTTGCTAAAAGTCTTACAAGTCAACTTGCTACTGATGTCCTCTCACGCCATGCTGGTGGGTCACCATTCCCTTCTCATGCCCATGGACCACATTCCACTCCTCGCAGCCTCACTATGCGTGTTTCTGGGGTCATCTCAGGGAGTTCAGTGGAGCAAACAGTGGTGTGAGATGTTCTCTAAGGAGACCATGGACCAGCAAAGCACATACATGCAAAGCTTTTAACTTCAATGTCTTAAGTTCATGTTCCACCATGTCTAAGGGTGGAAGCAGTGACAGAGGTTGCTCTGTCATAGAATCATTTGGGTTGGGAAAGACCCTTAAGGTCATCATGTTAAGCTAACACTGACAAGTTACCACTAAACCATGACCCTCAGCACCACATCTACATGTCTTTTAAATGCCTCCAGGGATAGTGACTCAACCAGTTGTCCAGCTTTAAGATGTGGAACCCACAGCAGTGTCTTCCCCCCGACTCCCCCTTTAATTATTCCTGAGCCGTAGGTGACGTGAAATCTGTCGAAGGGAATTTGTGTTTCTGGAGATGCTTCATGAGATGCATCCCAAAGAAAATCCTTCACGAGATTTGCTTTTTCCACATATTGGTATGTGAGTGATGGGCTTAGGTGGTTTCAGGGCAGGGGAGAAGATGAAAATGCAACCCCTCTCGCCATCACTGAAATCCCCATCTGCACCTGCCTGTGCTTGGGAAACCAAGGTTCTAAAGAAAGCATGCTCTTCTTTTAAATCTTGGCCACCTCCTCTGCTTTTTTCCTTCCCTTTTGCAAACACTCGTAGGCAAGTTCTTTTTCCTGCAGTGTTTTGCAATGTGGGCCAGGATTTGACAAGTGACTCATCATTTTGAGTGCCAAGGGCGAGAAATGTTGGGGTTTTTTTTAGAAATTGAATGCTTTACACATCTAGAAAACAAATCCCCTTTAAGGTGTCTCCCAAAGGAGTGACAAAGGCTCCAAGAGCCTCCAAGAGGCTTCAAAACGGAAAGTGTTTGCAATTAAGTAATTTTGCAAAAAAGTTGGCTTCTGCGCTTAGTGGCTGAAGTTCTTTCATCTTCTCTTGGTAAATATTGGTAGCGGATTTTGGAAATTCGAGTGAATTTACCGTTTCACCTCATAAATGAACCAACAATGAAATAATATGCTTAAAATGTTGGTTATATTTTCTCGATTAATTATGTGGCTCACGACGCTTGGAGTAGCCTATAAAATCCAAACCGATTAAAAAGCTCGGGTCAAATCTGGTCTTCATTTTTGGATGCGTATGGCTGGTGTCTCTGTGCAATTAGGGTAATCCTAGAGTACACAGTTTGCTCCCCAGGCTGGTTCTTTTATGTTTCCCATATGCATTTAATTTTGTAAGCAATGCATTTCCACTTTTCCCGATTTTGTACTCTTTGCCTCTAAAACCAGCAAACTACATAATCACTAAAGGGATTCTCATGTGATGGCTTCATTCTGAAATAACGTCATGGAGACAAAGTTCAGAGCAACCCTCACCTGCTCTTAATTTATTGCAAACGCGATTAAAATTTTATCTGAGGTCTTTTTTTCTCTGCTTTGCTGCTCTGTGTTTTCATCAAGCACATAAAAGAGGGTTTCTGAACTTTTTTTCCAGCAGTTTAGCCACACAAAGCTTCTCGTGGAGGAATTTTCTTTCTGAAAGGGGCTTCCCGTCAGTTCATCACAATTTTCCCATCTTAAAAGCGCATGGGGAAAGGGATGGGTGATAAAAAGACAAGAGATGTTAAGTGCAGCACATCTGAAACGGCCACCTGGTAAAACGGGGATGAGTTGCAGCCCGTTCCTCCCTGCTGGGGCATCTTGACTTCTCAGGTGGGGAGGCGATGGGTCTATTCAGATTTTTAACTACCCCACGCTTCACAATTAAGCCCTTTTCCCTTATATTTTCATCTGACACAAGGAGCAGCCAAGCTCATTCTTTAGCTCCTTTATTTGGGCATCATCCCCATCATTAGACACGTAAGCTTGGCTCCGAAGGGAAGGTTTATAAACAGATTGCAGTAGCCATGGCTCCATCTAAAACACACTATAAACATCATGTAAACAACAGGTAAAATAGCAAACAGCACTGGGAACCGTTTAAAGAGGGCTTCTGCTGCTTGTGACTGCTCTTCTTGGGAATTTCAGGTTTCTTGAAATGAAACCTAACAGCAAGAAGTCTTTCATTTCGCTGATGTTTCCAACAGCCTGGCCTTTTGCTCTTGCTGTGGACTCGTCCTCTGCAGAGGCAGGGAGATGTGGCTTTTACACCCCTGGCATGGCAATTCCCTCATAGAGAGGATAATATTCTGCCTTTTATAGGTGATTTCAGGTGACTGCATCCTGCTTTTTAATCATGTTCCTCTCTCATACAGACAAGCAAGTCAGTCAGGACCAGGCTTGGGTGATTGGTTAGCCCAGATGAGGCTCAGTTTTGGGACAGCGGTTTCTAACACGTTGCATTTCAACACGGAGCTATGTCTTACACCCTGAGAAGCCGGCGCAATGGGCCTTGCACTGGATCAGCTGCTCCGATAATAATGAAAGTATTTTGCACCTTTGTAACACAGCGTCTCCTGACCGAGCCTCCCCGAGCGCGCCGGAAAAATTAATTCAATCTCACATTGGTCCCTGGAGGCACAGGAGCAGCAGCATTGCCACGCCAGACATACGGACACTTAGAAAGGCTGGTGATAAATACTTTAATTGGGCCTTTGCTGGGGTAATTGCAGCAGCAGCAGCCCTGGGAGGAGGGAAGGAGAGGATCGTCTCCCTTTCCCCGTGGGGAGAGCAGGGGGGAGCATCCATAAGGAAAATACAACTGGGCGGTCGTAAGGGAAGAGCATTTATTCCTTTGGTTTTCCTTCCTTGCTCCCAACGAGGCCAGGGAAACCCCATTTCATTGCTCCCAGCTAGAATTGCTTGGGATTGCAGACCTTACGAGCTAAACTGACGGGAGATGCATTAAATTAGTGACAAAGTCTCTAATAGCCTTAGCGCAGGGGCGATTGCCTTTGGGTGCAGGTGCCGAGCAGCTTGTTTTCCCCAGCTCTAAAGGAGCAGTAAGTGGCCCAGGCAGGGAAGAGCTGGTGCTGGGTCTCTGCTCCTCCATCACCAAGCTGGCCACCCTCGGGAGAGCCACCACCACAAATGCTTAACTTCACGGCGGAGCTGTCCCTCAGCAGAAGAAAGTTTGGAAGCATGAACCCAAGGAAGACCCAAGGAAGACGAGGAGCTCAGCGTGCCAAGGCAGATCACAGAGTCACAGAATCATCATGGTTGGAAGGGACCTCTGAGATCATCGAGTCCAACCACAAAAAAAAAAAACAAAAAAAAACAACCCCCAAAAACCCCAACAACACACACAACACCCCACCACATCACAGATCCCAGCGTGCCAAACCGGGAAAAAGCAGGAAATCGCTCAGACTGCAATAAACTTGTTATTGTTTTCGGGGAAGGAGATTAATTAGCTATCTATGGAATGAGCCGGCTAAATCAAGCATGACGGGCAACTTCCAAATCAAACGAATCCCTCAAAGACTACTCTCAAGTGCCTGCAGCAGGGCAGGGTTGCAGCCTGGGGTTTCCCATGTTGGTCCTCAGGCCATCACCTATATGGCTTCATACGGAACCATACAGTGATGTGGCAACTTGCTGCCTTGGAGGAGTGATGGGCAGGATGGCGGTGGGAAGATCCAGTGGGTTTGGGGGTCCCCAGGACCAAGGCTTGGCCAGGATGCCCAGCAGTGCTGCCCCGCTCCCATTACATGTTTACATGCCCTGCTCAGCTCTCGGGGCTGAAGGCACCTAACGATCATCCATTAATTAACCCCCAGGACATGCCTGCGAGCTAAGTGCTGTTAGCATCGTCCGCTTCCCCGGGGAGCTGGATGTTGTGCTGCCAACAAACCGGCTCGATTTCCCTGTCGTGGAGGAGGAGATCTCAGCAGAAATACTGTAGGAGGCTGCGCCGGGGGTGTTTTCATAAGCGAAGTGCTTCCACGCTAAATGAAAAATTGGAAAGAAGCGTGTCTTATATCAAGGATCCCAGTGAATGAGCTGTGACTCATGAGTCCTGAACGAGAAACTCGCTGCCATCTGTCTTTATTTTACCACCCTGCCCGACTTCGCTCAGCCGTGCACGGTGACAAGCTGCTACCGATGCGGTGGTGGCAGCGGAGGGGGTGGCATCACCTGGCACTTTCTTAACAGGGCACCCCAACCCGCAGCCTGCAGGGGACTCGGGAGGGCTGGAAAAGCCCTGGGAAGCTCAGGCAGGTGGCTTTGCCTCTGAAAGTCTCCAGCACGGGCCGACTGCAGCCCCCCCGGGGGATGATCCCTGTCCTCCCTTGTCACCCATCCTCTTTCTGTTGGAACCAAGAGGCTGAGGTGGACTTCCACTTCTAGTTAACCACAAAAACAAACAAGGAAAATACATTATGCATGTACAGAAAGAGGCTGAGTTAATGAAACATAACTGTGGTCTTCCGGACTAATATAACATTTGCATTTTTCTAACTTGAGTAATTTGCCAGACTTTGGCTCTGGCTTCAATGAAAGAATAATTACTTGTTTTCATAAAGAGGAGTGTTGATTTAAAAATGCTAGCTCCACTTTGTGAATTCAAGGGGAAATGCTTTACTTCATATCAATCAAGCTCTTTTAAGTGACGCAAGTTCATTTCACGCTCTTCTCCTTGATTTTGGTACCCTGTGTTCAGCAGCAAGAGCAAAGCACAGAAATAAAATGAAGCCTGTTTTGCAAAAACAGCCTTTGCAGAAGAAGATGGAAGAAAGGGAAGGCTTAAAGCTAACGCCTAGCTTTGTCCTGCCTTGTTTGTCAGGCATAGGCAGGAGAGTGATGAAATGGTGAGTATCTTGTGGGGCTAGGCCAGGTGCCCAGCTGAAATGCCACTTCCAGGTGTCCTGTGTGCTCTGTGGCACCTCCAGAGGATAAAGTCCACCCAAGGTTTCGGCCACCATCTGGAAATGCTCCACTGCCTGGAGAGTTTGGGGTGCCTGGTCCCATACCTTTGGCATCTCCAGCGACTGGTTGAAGCTGACCTAAATTCCTCATCATGAGGTTGGTGAACCTGTGGAGTGGTCCATGGAGAGGCTGGAGAGCATCTTACAACCCATGTGGTTGCTGAATGACAGGCGAGGACCGAGGGACAACATTCTTGTTAATCCTCCTCCTGGCTTCAGCCTTGGATCAGGGAATGCTCACTGTGTCCACCTGCACTCAAAGTGTTGGGAGTTGTTTTCCATTGTAAAAGGTCTTTGAGTTTATTTACTGCTGAAAAGCCTCATTTTAGGGAGTGGAAAGGCCTTAGGAAGAATTATAAAAATAATGTAAACCCTCAAGAATGTACCTTACAGCGTCTGGCAAATAAAATTTATCTGTCTTTAAGCGTTCGCCTAGAGGTGAACTGAGATTTCTGAAAGCTCTCTAATCCCATGGAAAATGGCATGAGATCCTGCAACTGGAAAAGCAAATTCTGACTTGGAATAAGGGACATTTTAACAGAAAAGAAAATACGTATACAAATAGTCAATGAAATGATGTGAAGGGATCTGCTGTTCTCTGGCCGGCTGTCCACGGTCACCCCAATCCATGTTTCATGAGAGGTGGAATATCTCTCTTAGCCTCATCTCTTCATGCAATCTTTTTCTGTACCCGGCCCCATGGTTACAGATGGGTTTGTCCATGGTGAAGTCAAGCCTTTGATCTGAACAGGAAAAAAGAAAAAAAAAGAAATGTCATTCTAAAGAATATCTTTTTAATCTAGATTTACGGGGAAGTATCCCCATTAGAAAAACAAGGGTCAGTTGGCAAAGTGCGGATGCCAAGACGCCCTTTGGGCATCCTTGGAGAGACCCAGCTGTGTGAGCAATGAAATCCCAACTCCAGGGCTGGGTTCAGAAGCTTAGGGGCCTGAACATCGCTGCTGTTTGCTAATGTTGCACTTTGGAGTGCCAAGGCAATCATCTCAATTCTTTGGGTAAAATCCTTCTGCTTTTGCTTATCCATAGACTAGAAGCTGGCGCTTGTTGTTTTTTTTCTGGGCAACCCTCACTTTTCACACTGGAATATAGGATGCATTTTCCCTTTTCTTGTCCTTATTTATCTTGGTGAGGTTCTAATTGTTCCTGTAAATCATGATTCCCAGAGGGCATGCTGCTAAACCAAAAGGACAATGCTTCGCTGTGGTTTTAAATTTCTTTCTTAGCTATTGTTTCGGAAACTTGCCATTTCTTAAAGTGGCTTCAGTTTTGATATTCCTGTTTATTGCTTGTGAAAGCAAAAAAAAAAAAAAAAGAGACTGCTCCTCTTCCTCCTCTCCTTTCCCAAGACATGAAATGAGCAGCCTTCTTACCGGCTTTTGTAAATGATCACCGACTGACATCTCCTATCAATGCGCTTCCAGGAGTGACATAGCGTAAAAAATAAGAAAGGACCACGAGAAGAGCATCCCATTCAGCACGTCTCCGCGGCAGCCAGCCGTGGAGCACTCAGCACCCACGCATCACTGCCTGAGAGGTAGCTCTCCTCGCGGGGGGAAAAAAAAAGGAAAAAAAAAAAAAAAACCAACCCCAAAAACAAAGGAAAAGAACGAAACTCGCCGCGTACAATCTGCTGTTCGTTTTAGCAGTTATGGAACAATAATTGTGTATATTCCCAATGGTGGCAGGGGTGATGGCTGTAGTAGATATGGGCCAGAGAATACAATTGCAGGGCAATTTCTCTCTCTGTCCTTAATGGACTTGCATTGTACTCATGGGCAGCAGAGTGTCCTAATCTCTTCTCAGCGGGGTCTGTCTCACCCTGGGGGTCATTGCAGGGACCCTCCTGGCTTTGCCTGGTTTGGCAAATTCCTTACGGGCCAGATGCTGCCACCTTTATCCACATTAAGTGGTGCCTTCCCCGGGGTCCCAATCCGATGGGAGGGGAATAGGATGCAGGGAGAGAAGCGGGAGGCTGCGGGGAGTCCTCGGAGCTGCCCCTTCTCAGCTGCTTGTTTTAATGGGGATTTATTTGTAAGCTGAGCAAACCAAGAAATTTCTCCACTTAAGTGAAGAGGAAAAAAATAACAACCCAATAACACACCAGCTAAAGAACACTTCTTCCTAGCCTGTGTCCTTCATGGATATTTTTCTGCAGTGTTTTTGGCTAATTATGTTATGAAAGACCGAGGGCTCCTCTCCAAACCCTTTCTGCAGCCTTTGCCAAAGATGTTCTTTAAAAAAAAATAAATAAATCAATGCTGTTTTACCCCTTTGCCTGGAACAAATTCTGCCAAGAGAGTAAAACAACCGGAGAGCCTCACCTTTCCGTTATTGCCGTGTACTATTACTGCAGTCACACAGAAAATAATAAGATTCAATAAGAATTGGTTTTAACTCTCCACCAGCACATGGAAAACGTGATACATCACAGCTGTTTGCAAGGCATTTAGCACCATTAGATGCCTTTTTTATGGGGAGCAAAGTCCTCGCTCTTGCTTTGGGCTAGCTATTGCTGCAAAGGAAGAAATGAGGTCAGCAAGTTGCTACAGCAAAATATCGAAATTTTGAGTGGAAAAAAAACAAACCAAACTCCTCCTTCTTGTTTCCTTCCAGTTCTTAAAATATTCACCCTTGATCACCCGCCTGTGTCAATGCCCTTCCCGGGTCCTCATGCAGCTGCCTCCTACAGAGCTCAGGAACTTTCTCTCCCCTTCAAAGCCATCGTGGGGATGTCCTGGCTCTCCAGGGGTGCTCCTTCTTCTTCCTTTCCTTTTATTTATTGCCTAGCATCAGTCGGAGGCATCATTCCCATCGCAGGTACAATATGGAAGTAAATGACAGAGTTATTTGAGGGGCTTTAAAAGCTGAGCCACTGGGCACTTGGAAATCTCAAAGATCCACCTCATTAGGTTAATTGAGCAATTACGGTTTCTGCAAACCGTGAAGGAAAGATAGGACCTGAAAAACATGGAAAAACACTGACTGAACGGCTGTTTTTTCTTAGTGTTATTTACGTGACCTTAGGGATTGGCAGTGGAATCAAGACAAGAGAGAAAAATGAGAATGAGGGTGTAAAACCAGCCAGCTCATGGAAAAGCCAAGAACCTGGTAGAGTACCCACCCTTGTCTTTTGCCGTACAATGAGGCATGAACTACCTTTATCTCAAGGTCAAGGCAATATTTAGGGGAAACTCCTTTTATACTGCCGTTTCTTCCATTATTTATTTTTTTTTTAGTTAAATGCTTGCCACCACTTTGCATATTCACCTTGAACTGTGGCTGTACTTCTGTTTGCTGTTCCCCCATACTGGACAAGAGACTTGAAAGCAGAGTTGGACTGGATCTGTAAAGTTTTGAAAAGGTTTAGGAAGCTTGTAGTTTTGAAATGGATGCTCTTAGAGCTATTCCAACCCAACTGGAAAGGAAGGACCTGTGTTTTGTGAAGCATGTCGTAGGGCGGCTTGGCATTTGCCACATCAAATGTTTAGAGCCCCGATACATTTATCTTAAAACATAATGACGGAGCACTGGGATGATGGTTAAAAAAAATAAAAAAAAAGGAAAAATGGATCTGACCCGTCCCCTGTCCTTTAAGAGCCATTTATGTCCATTTTTATGTCTCCAGCTATTTAGCTTGCTGGTGAACCTCCTCTTTTCTAAGGCACACAGAGGTATCTACTGGTGCCTATCTGCCCAAGTCCCCAGGACAGCATCTTGCGCGTTGCACTCCACCGTTGCCGTTAGACCCTCCCATAAACCTGAACACTTTTTTTATGTCTGTCACGGGCCTCCTCTCACGTAGATTGCCTTCAGGCTGAACTTTTGTGTAATATATTTTGACACCCCATATGGTCCCCACGGTTCGCTCAGGCACAAGCTGAAATCCTGCTCGCGTTGTTGGCAACTGCCGGTATCTGGAAGCAGTCTGTCTTTTTTTTTTTTTTTTCTTCCAGGGCGATATTCACATTTGGGAAGATTAATGTGATGATCAGGCACTGGCAAGGAGATGGAGTAGATGACCTAATAGGTCTTTTCCATCTCTAATTCCTGCGTTTTATTAAGTGGAATTCTTTGTTGCCGTGGCACTAATTTGTCTGAGCTGTCACCGCGGAGGGAAGGCAGAAGAGGTGGCACTAACAGTGTCATCTAAATCCATCTTTTTTTTTGGCACCTCTGCCCCTGTGAATCAAGAGTACCATCTGGTGAGCGGGCAGATTGCCACGCCGGCAGATGGGCAGGAGTGTATCTAGCTATGAGACCATGTATGATTATCAAATGTGTTGTTGGGCGAGGATTTCCAGCAGGAATATCAAAACAACTTCTCGTAATGAGCTTCTGGTTCCTGGGGAAAAAGAGATGGGCCATTTAGCTCCCCAAGAAACCGGCCGAAATTCAGCTCCCCGGGGACGAGCGACGTTGAGGCTGGCTGGTAGGGGGAAGAAGGCCAGCGATGCTTCCCGTTGGGTAGCGGTGGTTTGCTGGGTGGCAGTCGGATGCTGGCAGCCAGTGCCATCCATGGCACCAGGATGCCATCCCACGGGAGGCAGATCGGAGCGGCGAGGGATCCCGCTTCTCCTCTCGGAGCTGCAACCCGCCACCGGAGATCTTCATGCGGAAAAACGTACCTTGGGTCAAAGGGTTCTTCTAAGAGGGAACTCATAATTAAAAAATTAGCATCGCTACTGCAATGTGCACCTTTTACACCAACACGAGCATTTGCCTTCAGGTCTCATTCCTCTAGCTGTAACATAAACACAGACAAGGCATTATTTGGTGGCACAGAATATTTTTAGCAGGGCACCTATGATTAAAAAATTTTGACTTTCCCATGAAATGTGGAAAGGTATTTTTCTTTTAACATCTAACATATTTCTTTGGATTTCACGGTCACCTGACAAAGCCAAACACTCTCCACCTGGGGACAACGTGAGTGCAGGGACTGTCACTGTAAGTGGCTTCACTGGATGAACATCCACACCAGGCATTGCTCAGCATGGGGGCACTGGGGGCCATTTTCTCCTTCTCACACCAGTACCCTTTGATTTAACCAAATCTTGTTGCACTAAAACAAATGGATACACCTTCAGATGGTCCTCTCTGCCCATCAGATCTAGAGTCATGGCCCTTCATTACTCCAGGGAAGACGGTGAGGATGATCCTGGTGCTGCAGCAACCTCTGCTCATCCGATGGGGTTTATTAGCATGGGCTCTCTGCCACCCAAAAGTGGCTGAATTTAACCCGGGTCCAAGCTGGCACGTGATGTGGCAAAGCTCTGCCTGTGCCTGGGCTAAGGAGCCTGGACACCACTCACTTGGCATGGACTCGGTCCTAGTCTGCAGAGCGTGGTGCAATTCATCTGCAACCGGATAAACTGCCCAGGAATCACATCCAAATGGAAATTCACTGAATGGTATATTTAATATGCAGCTGTGGTGCTCAGAGCTGTAGATAGTTTAGATACCGAGTAAACAGGAACTGCACCAGGAAAATCAACATCACTTCATCCCTACTGACCTGAACCCTCCTGTGATACAGACCTTGGGGGGGACTATGCCCAGCTCTCCAGGTGAGACCCCCACTGATTCCAATAGAAACAGGATTTTGTGCTAGGCTTTCAAGAAAAAGCCATGCTGTACGTTGAGTTAGACATCAAGCAAAACAGATGGGAATACCTGGTCTGTGCGCTAGCCAACGGGGGCCAGCAAGGAGGAGCAGCATCTTCAGCAGTGCTCTTGTCCTCAGCAGAAGGGTCGTGCTGTGAAAGTGCTTTCTTTTGTTTTGCAACACCCGAGCGGAGATGGTTTTGATAAAGAGAGAAAGACAGTTCTTGCCTTGCTGTAGCCAGGTGGATCTATATGGAACGGGATCCTGTGATATAAAGCTTTCTTAATGCTCTCCGGATTGCTTTTGAGGTGGTTTCAATGACCCTTCATCAGGTCTCCTTCCAACACACCTTCTTCCAAATGGCAGATCCTTGTGCCTCAGCACTGCCCTCTCCCCAGATCGAGACAGTGCCAGGAGCTGGGCACCCCTCTTCTCTGCTGGCTGCAGTGGGTGCCCATGGGAGCCCAATGACTGCCGTGGTCACAGCCACCACCACATCCAGGAACATCCTTCAGGAAAAACTGCCCAGAAGACCTCCATGCTGGCTGGCCAGGAGACCATGGTGAACTGAGCAATGCCATGATCTGAAAACAGCATCAGGGGAACTATAAGATCATGGAGTTTCCCGAGAAACACATTATTTGGGGGGCTCTCCTGCTTGGGTCTCTCACCTTCTGTACAAGCCACTTATTCAGCAAAGATGTCAACTCAGGACTTCTCCTCGCACCTGCTTCTCAGCCCAAACTCTCAAGGATCTTCAGGAGGAGAATGATGAGTACCATGTTTGGGAGCAGACCTTTCCTTCACTCAATCCCCGCTGGGATAAATACCACCCTGTGAAAGCCCTGTGTGACTGCTGATGTGGTATGTCCCATGCCCTCTCAGCACAAACATGCTGTGGTCCTCGTGGTCCCACACCTCAAAAAGATACATGATCACCTTCCAAGACAGCGTCTTTTATGGTGGTTTTCAGACTAGAAAGAAAAAGATGAAGCGATTTCCTTCTAAAATAGGATTAAATATGGCTAGAAGTCTAGTTGTCTCAACATTTAAAAATAATATGAGCTCATACTATGTGTTATGGAAAGTGGAGATGTTCCCATGTCCAGGAGCTCCAGCTGGACAGCTGGCCATGGTGTTCCCATGCACACCAGCCTGCAGGAGCTGGATCAGGTTGTTTCTGGGGGAAATCCCAAACCCCTGGCCGGGAATGCTGCATTGCCACCAGCCTCGCAGGAAAGGCCAGAAGCAGTTCTGCAGCCAATGCAATACCACAACGTTTTGTTGACCTGGAAATACCAAATCTACTACTTGGGGTGGGAAATAGTTGAGTTCTTACCTATTTTTCCAAGGACTATGTGTATTCTGGGCTTCAGCAACTCAGTTTTCTGCTCCATGCCTTGCATTTCCTGGAGCTATGAGCAGAAGGTAGCACTCAAACGGATGGTGGGCTCCAACCACGGTGTTTCCTACAGAGTGTAGACTGATGTCTTTCCCCAAGCAGAGGATTTCTGTGGTGGGAGAAGCCAGGGCCAGTCCCCGAGGGCTTGGTATATGACCAGATGTGAAAGTAATGAACTAAAATAGAAAAATAAATAGAAAACAAAAAGTAGAAAATAAAATAGAAAGAAAGAAGAGACTGTGTCAAATGGTTTCCATTAGCACTGCAAAGCTGTCCAGCCAGGAATGATTTGTAATTCGTACGAATTTCCCAGTGGAAATGCAAAAAGTCTAATTATACAGAAATGGTGAGGACCAAAAGAAGAGCAATTTCCAGAAACAAATCTGCCGTGCAGCATATCAATGTGTTAAAGGCATCTTTTTTCAGACTGGAAGCCAGATCAATTTATATTTATTCCTCAGACCAATGGAAAGTGTGGTCCTATGTGGGGGATTAGGGTACTGAAAATACCTTTTGCTAATAAATAATTCACTTTGGGAAAACAAAGAAGGGGGGGGAGAGGGAAAGCAGTAAAAGGACCTGAAAAGGTTTTTGGGTGAAACAAAGAGGTAAACAGCATGACTGGGCCTTCACAACTAAAGCTCCTCCATACTGTTTGATTTTAATTTCAGATCTCAATTAAAGGTTAGCCAAAGGTAATTGAAAAATAGCCGAGATGTGGAATTAAATGGCAACTGCCACACATCTACAGACTTCAGTCAACCAGCCCCTCAGCGTAGATATGTTTTTTTACCACAAGCTGGGCAGATTTGTTCCTGTCTTATTAGGAATAATTCTCCCAGAGCTCCGGAGCCCTTTGCTCCAAGCTGAGAGTCTAATTATCATAAAAGACCCCCTTGAATATCACTACCCTGCGTGCATTTGGAATTAGGGACCGTTCTTAGCCAGGGAAGTAGCTGTTTCTAAATCAGAGGGTGAAGCTGCTGAGCTCCCTTTGCTTTCTGAGCCCATGCACAGCTCTTCAAGCATCAACTTGTGTTTTTTTGCACTTTTGTGAAGTGCCCGTGCTTCTGTGTGATATAATATACTGACGCATGATTTTAGACATAAGAGCAAACAGCCTGGATGAAAAGGAGCCAGATAAACCCATACGAAGTCATTTATTAACAGAGGTCCTTCCTCTGGTATTTCTTTAAACTCTGCATGGCTTTTTTAGCTGCCAAATTCACTTCATGATGTTGAAAACTGATTTTTTTTTTCCTTTTCCTTATCAAGATAGTTATTTTCCACTTGGCAAACACTGAGTTTTATTACTTATTCCTAATGGAGCCTGAAATGATTATGGCTTTTTTCTCCCTGTTTATTTCTCTCGTATGTTCATCACAACTGAAATCAGCTCGTTTCTTGGATCTGGATGATTTTGGTGAACATTACCATGGGGCCAACTGTCTGGAGCTGGGGACCAGACTACTAGAAGGGTTTTCATGTTATATTTTGTTGTGCTGCAGCAATTCTGTAGATGCCAATATGTGTTTGTCTTGGTAAGATACGACCAAAGTGCTCCTGGGCATCCTTCAGATGCACCCTTAGATGAGTGGAGAAATGCTGATGAAGGTCCTATCAGCGCATATAGGATAATTTGTCCTCAGGATTTGGGAAAATACCCCTCCTACTCTGTCCTCAAACCTATGGCTCCATCTGTTATCCCTATAAAACCCCAGGGTTGGATTTTCAGCCATTTCACCGCTCCTGGCATGCTGTGCCACCTCTCCAGGTCCTCTGCAGGACCTGGACCAGCCACCCTCCTGGAGCAGCCTTAGATCCTCTCCATGTTTCTATGGACAAGCACGTTTCTAGCCGCTGTGATTTTTATAGGGGACCTGATTAATGTGGGTGTAACTGTGCAAAGACACATTGACAGACCTCAGCATTCCTGGCCAGAAAGATCCCTGCCTCCAGCTCTGTGATCTGAACAGGAGAACCAGTCCAGCACGTGGCTGGACTTCCACTAGAGGCACATCCTGTGATAAACAGGAAAAAAGCTGATAATGGATTTTCTCTAAGTAGGATCTGAGCTTTAAATCCGGGTCCCTTTCCTCTGTCAGTAAATCATCACAGTGCTTTTATCCATGTTATCCCTTGTGATGGACTTTGTTCTAGACACACAGCTCCATAAGCATAATCCTCCCTCCCAGAACAACCCTTGAGCTGACCTAGGGAAACTAATAAATGCCTAAAACTTTGTCCCTGCCCTAATTTCCATGCCCCCCTGAAGCACTTTGGGGGTGAGTTTGGGCCAGCCTCAGGAAGGATGTGCCCGGAGCTATTTTGTGGTGTCCCAGAAGACCTTTGCTGGCTTCTTCCCACCCCAGGGTGTCACCAGATGGGAGGATGGAGGCCAGTGCATCCTGGAGCGAATCCGGGTGTAAATCTCAGCGGCTGAATGGAGTTCAGTGGCCCATGAAATTAATGCAGAAAAAGCCGCAGGCTCTGCAAGGCAATTTGCAACCGCGGGATGGTCCAAGACTTGATGATCATAAAGGTCTTTTCATCTACGGTTGGACTTGATGATCTTAAAGGTCTTTTCCAACCTAAATGATTCTAAGAGCAGACGTTAAACTGCCAGGACTGCTGACTGGAAATTACTGCAATTTATCTTGCACCTCTGCAAGGTGAGAATTCACCATATTTATGAAGGTTATTTATTCAAGCGGTGCTTACTTTCTTCCTCTCTTTGGGTCATTTTTCATATTTCATAGGTGCCCACATCTGATGAAATCTCCGTTCATGTGGAAGCTCCTCCAAATTCTTCATGCCAAGATGCCTGGGGAGGGGATGGGGGGGCACAAGGACAAGGGCTTGAGAGCACACTGAGAGGCTTTCCCTGATGATGGCCACAGCCCATCCATTCCCAAGGGTTTCCAAAGAGGAGACCATGTTCCATCCATGGAGAGAGCTCTGGGTTTGCGTTGGTCCGGGTCACCCTGGGCAGGGCTCCTGCCACAGTGCCTGGCTCTGCTCAGCACGGCAGGGGATGCTCTGAACCTCTCTGCAGCAACTTGATGGCATAAACCTCTTTTCCTTGGGTGGGGAAAATTTAATTAATCCATGGCGAGCATACAGCTCCATTCAGACCTTAAAGGAATGAGTCACAGGGCGAGAAAGTGCCGTTCTTTGAGGCTGGCTCCTTCCTCAAGCAGAGCCTTCACTCCTCGCCATCCCATGGCCATCGAGGGCCCTTGTGTATAAAGCAAGGACCCTGAAAGTTGGACTCGTGTTTCATGAATTTCCTTTGATGCAAAGACTCCCCGCACTAACTAGATTAATGCTATTTTTGCCTAGGGTTTGAGGTTTTTTTTCCCTTATTTTTCTCCCTAGAAAATCCTTCCTAGTTTAAATTTTTCACTGCTTGTAAAGTGTCCCATTATAGTGCTCTGGGCAGGAGGAGATTAACGTCAGGTCCCATTTATGCATCACTTTGGATCAGAAGAGCTTGGCCAGCCCTTTGTAACACTCTTGTCTTCTAGGGGGGGACAGGGAGGGGATTAAAAGTTTACTATTGCAAAAAAATACCCCATTGTCACTGCCAGAGTTACATCTTTCAGAGAAATTCCCTTTGCCATAATAACTGATTTATTTTGGTTGGCTGGCCACGAAGCAGCTGAAGTGGGGTGATCCCTGCCAGACTCATTAAATGATTCCTAATGTTGACGGAGGACTTTATATTGTGGTTATAACAGCAGAGGGTTCGGTATTGGCTGGAAGAGCCTCTTTCCCGAGGGCGAGCGTGGAGGACGGGAGGAAGCTCTCCAGCGGTACCCATGTGCAAGCAATAAGCAGAGGAATGCTCTCGGAAACTGCAGCTGGAAGGATTTACTTTGGCATGGGGTTGGGTTGCCTGGGAAGGGAGGGAAGCTCTCAGGGAGGCGCAGGGGTGCTGGGCGTGGGGTTTTGCCTCTCTTTTGGGTTGGGAAAGGAGAAGTTTAGGAGACTTTTTGCGGGGTCCTGCTGGCTGCAGTACCAAGACGTGCTGGTTCCCTCCCACCCCATGGCTGCTGCCGGGGGAATCACGCATCGGGGTCTTCATTTCCCTTTGAGCCAGGTCCTTGGGACTGTTGAGAGCAGCCCTCCAAGAAGGACTTGGGGGTGTTGGTGGATGAGAAGCTCAACAAGGGCTGACAACGTGGGCTGGCAGCCCAGAAACCCCCCACACCCTGGGCTGCATCCCCAGCAGCGTGGCCAGCAGGGCCAGGGGGGGATTCTGCCCCTCTGCTCTGCTCTGGGGAGACACCCTGACCCCAGTGCTGCCTCCAGCTCTGGGGCCACCAACAGCAGAAGGACATGGAGCTGTTGGAGCGGGGCCAGAGGAGACTCTTTCTTTATTGACTTTATTTTGCAGTTTTGAAAAAGTTTTGTGTTTAGACAGCGACAGCAAAGAAATTACTTTTTCCGTTCTTGCCCTTGAAAAAATGCTGGGGGAGGTCAGGTGCCATGTGCTGGGGGCTGCTCTGCAGCACAGGGCTGGACTGGGAAATCCTGACTGGTGGGAATGGGTCCACACATTTCAAATGTGAAAGTGAGAAAGGAAAGACAGAAAGATAAAGATAAGAGAAAG
>JAHREE010000229.1:6125057-6144569 GCA_033628505.1 Tringa tobata
CCTGAAATCTTGCTAAACCACAAAGCCAACATAGAACAGTAATAACATTTATTTTGGCGTCATCCATATTCAGGCTCGTAAGACCCCAGATGAAGCCGTCAGGTGGAACCAGCCACAGGGATTTGGAGCTTTTCTCCATCCAAAGCACACCCTTTTTCATGTGCCAAATGACTTATCCTTCACGTGGGCTGGTGAAGGATGCGTAGATGACATGCAAATGCTTGTGAGCAATAACAGCAACAACAATAACCATCATAATATTAAAGAGCCAGCTGGTAATTGCTGCTAGCCCTGACGAGGAGTGCAGCCATTACCCTCATTATCCTGCCCACTAACAGAGCAGATTGGCACTGGGGAGCCAACAACCAGAAGAAATATGTCACTGTCGCCCAGCTTTTCATTTGCATCCCAGAGTTTTGCTCTTGGGGATGTGTTAGCCCACGGGGCTGGGTGCAGGTGAAGTGGGGGAACCCCTTTGTGAGGCAAACCTGGGCCCCCAAATGCAGCCAGAGCATCCCCGGTTGGGCAGGGCAGGGCAGGCAGGGCGGGCAGGGCTTGCCAGCTGTGCAAGGCAATATCAGCCCCATTTCTCCTGGGCATCCCCGAATTATTCAGCTCTTGCTTTTCCCTGTCCCCCCGGCGCATCCCAGTGCCTGGCTGCATCGCTGCTCACCATTTACCTGGGGAATTACCAGGTGACCCCTTCCCTCAAACCGATGCACCCCCAAAAACTCCTTTTCTGCCCATAAATAAGCCTCAGAAGATACATTTTATTTAATTTTTTCTATTACCATGACTGGAACCAGCTGGAGCAGATGTATTTGGGCTGCTCCTTGCTCCTCTGCTATGACTTCACGGCTGGATGCTGCTGCTGCGAGGACAAAGCAGAGACCCTGAGCTGGGCAGCCAGCCCTCCTTCCCCCCTCTGCTCCCAGCACCCCATGGAGGGGAAACTATCATTAAAAGAACATTCCCAAACACACAGATACCCTGCAGCAAATTCCCCTTCCAAAAAGAACAATATTTCCCCAGGTAGGAGGGAGATGTGAGAGGGAAGGCAACCGCAAGCCATTTTTTTTCTAATAGGTTGGGTATTTGAGTGTTAAATTTTGTTAGAATAATTTTATTTTAAATACATTTACAACCTGAATAGGTGCCTTCGCTAGTAATAGCCTGTATTTCATGTGGTGTCATAAGCCTTTTTTAATGTGCCAGGGTGAAATCTGGAGGTATTGTGCTGGCAGGAAAAACAGCCAGAAGTCACAGAAGTCCCTTCTATTTGAAATGGATGTTAAACTCTGATCATGAAAGTCTTCTTTAGAGAAATATGTAAAAATCCCAAAATTCATTTCAAATTAGCTGACTTGAATATTTTGTACCCTCACAACTCTACAGCAAGAGAGATGGCTCAAAGGCAGAAAAGGAATTGACCTGAAATGCTCATTAAAATGACAATGAAACGAGGCTTTATGAAAAAGATGTTCTTTTCTCTTCTCTCCAGCATGATGTTAGATGGTGGAAACTCCAACTCTTTTCACATCCTCCCCTTGCTCCACTTCAAATCCCTTCCTACCAGCACTGGAAAGATGCATTCAGGCTGGGTTAACCCTATGGGTACCCAGTGCCAAGCTCAGAAATGGCATTTTCTGTTCCATTTTCAGCACTGGGGAGAAAATTCTTGGCAGGTGGGGAGGTGCTGCTGCCTCCACCCCTGGTTTTGGGGATCTGCGGAGGTCCTGGCGGGGTGCAGGATTTCACTGCTGTCCTGCTTTACCCCTAGGGCTTGCTCAGCACAGGTCATCATCCCTGAGGTGCCACCAGCATGGCATCCTCAGGTGCACCGGGAAGAATCTCATCGGCGAGATGAAGTGTCATCCCGGTCTGCGGCTGTTAAAAGTTGGCTCTGAGCCCATCATATAATACCTTGTGATTAAAGGAAGCACATTTGTCCTGCTGGTAATATCAACATTTTATGAATGAGCGGGTTCTGATATCAGCTAATTAGGAGCGGGGTTTATTGCAGCATCTGTCACCTGGAGTTAAGCAATTTATCCTGGGAGGCTCCTGGCGGGGAGGGGGCTGTCAAAAGCCGGCGGTGGGGAAGGTGCAGGATGCAGAGAAACGGCTGCGCCAGGGGAAATCCCCACGGGAAAAAGCGGGGAGAGCGGTGCTGGAAAACAGACAAGCAATTAGGTGCATTGTGGTAGCCTAATTGCCTGCATCACCAATAATTTTGGGGAGATAACCATGGCAACGGCGGGATCACACACACTCTTGTGTCGTGGCTGGAGCACGTGGAGCCAGTGGGCTTACCTCTCTCCTTGGATCCAGGTGGTGGCCATCCTTTCTCCTTGAAGAGCATCTCGTTTTAAAGCACTGCTACAGGGCAGCACCCTCCATCAGTGTTGGAGCCGGCCAGGGCTCTCTGTGGAAGCACCATTTTCCCCATCACCAGTCAGGGAAGCACGGGCAGGAGAAGGAATCCTCTTCCTTGAAACCCCAGAGTTGGAATTCCCCACCATGAGCTTCCAGAAGAGGTGGAGAAAAAAGTCTCACGCGGAACATTATCTGCAGGGAACACTTATAATGACATCTCAGGGCAGGTCCCTCTGATTTCTACATGTTCTGCTCAACCTCCCATTACTACCAAACCCCAAAAGTCCTCACATCTCATACTCAACGTTTTTTTCCCTGGTTGCAAGAAGCAGTATTAAAAATACATGTGCAAGGTATTGCCCTAATCCGCACTCCTCTTCACCCATGTCTTGCAGGACAACCCAACCACTGGGTTTGAGTCCACATTACTCAAAATCACTGCTGCGTTTTAAATGGGGAGTAAATTTTGGTGGTGGTCATAATAAAAAGCCTGGGGTAACCCAACACTGAGGCTTCCAGGTAGCTGGGGTGGAACAAAGAGGAATTTAATCTCCTGGCAAAGGGTAAAAATCTGAAGGGGTTTGTGAAGAGTCCCTAAACCTGCACAAAGAAGGTGGTGGTGCTAATTTAAGGCTCTGGGTTGTGATGCTCATTCCCCTGTGATGTGCTGCTCCACCATCACTCACTCCCACCACTGCTGGGTACCAAGTATCCCTCTCCCCTTCCCTATGGTGACCCCTCTTTGAGGCTGGTGCCTGCCATGTTCCTGGCCTCCCCCTACCCACCTGCCCTCCTCTGTATTTCCTTCTTGACACTTATGGGCAGGAATAGTGACTTCTTTTTTCTTTATGTGGTTTCCTGCCAGTTTTTATGTTTCTGCTTCCTATTGCTGGCTGCACGAGTGGGATGTGATACCTGGAGCCTGGCTGGGGCGGCGTGGATTCCACCTGCTCTACAAATACCTGGTGGTTTGCACCTCTGCCCATGCTTCCTGCAGGAACATTTCACCACCAGGAGTGTGTTAAATGCAAGGAATCACCTCCATGTGCATGGCACTGATTTAGCATCATTACCCCTGGCATGCAGCCTTTTTTTCGTGATGTGGAAGGAGACAGCGAGTGCTTGTAGGCATCACATTAAAATAAATCAACTTCAAAGGACGCTACAGAGTTTTCTGCCTTTTATCCAACCCCTAATCTTCAAAATTAAGCAAGGTTTAAAATGCAAATATTGATTTTGGTGCTGGATGATGGAAGGGCCGGGGCAGGGTTTCGGAAATGGGCCGTACATTTAATTTCCTCTGCGCTGGGACAGCACATTGTCGTCAGCGTTTCTTTAATTTGCACATCTGGAACCGGGCAAAGCGCACAGCTGGGAAAAGCTGCTGGCCATTCCCCTGCTTTGCTTTCCCCTGGAGGGCTCAGAAAACCGCCCTTGCTAAGGAGCAATTAAGCAGGATAGTTAATAAAGTCCTACTAAGGATGAAATGAGAGTCGTGGTACCACCAGCCCCGAACATATGGGAAAGATTTTGGAATTTGTTGCATTCTCAATAGTTTAGCCGTTTGTAGAAAGCCACATTTAGAAAAAAAAGGTGTGGCAGGTACTGCTGAGGACACAGATCATGGCTTTCCCAGGGCTCAGCATCATCTCATTAAATTCAAGGAGCTCAGGATGCTCCTCAGAGAAGTGCAATAGCAAAGCCAAGGCTGAAAAAAACCCCATGAATTGCCAAAAAAATGTGCACAAATACCCACCTGAATCCAGGAAACAGGTTCAGGTGCTGAGGGAGACTGAGGGAGCTGGACAATGCGTTCAACTTCTCGTACTTATTTGTGCTTCTGTGGTATGGCCTGGCTTGTTATACAAGGCACGGGGCTCATGAAGATGTTTCTTAGCCATTAATAAAAGTGAAATCACTCTAATAACTGCAGTTTTACCCACGCTCGGCCCCGCTGGTGGGTCTGAGCTGTTGGCAGCTCTGCTTTGCAGCTAAGCAAATACTGGATGGAAAAAAGAAAAAAAAAATGAAAAAGGCAAAAATCTCATTTCATCTCTCTTACCCTCAGGTCAGAGAGACTTTGTGACCCATCTCCATATTAAAATCCAGTTAAGTGTGACCTGAGACTGAGCTGACATCATTAATACAGTGCATATGTTGGTATTTCATCTTCGGTTGCGCCGGGGCTGGGGTTAAGCGCAGCTCGGCAATAGCACGGCTCCCACCCGCAGGTGATGCTTAGCCTGGAAGATGCTGAGCAGGTTTGCAGAAGTGTCCTGGAGTAGGGATGTGGGGTGTTTTTTTGGTTTTTTTTTTGCGAGCATTAAGCATCCAATCAACCCCCCACTGGAAGTTTTCCCTGCCTCTAAGGCACTTCAGACAGCAGCGATGATGTAGTGCGGGTTATGAGAGGTCCCTCCTCGCCTGTGGGATGCTCTGGCTTCAGAAGCCACGTGCTGGGAGGAGGATGTCTTGGGGAGAAACAGTTTGGAGGACACGATCTCTGTTGCTGAAATGCTGATTTTAGCACGGAGGTGAGGGCAGGTTTAAATGAAGTTTTCCAAGCAGAATTGCCAGCCTCTGCTCTCTGATACGATTATAACTCTATAACTCCAACTCTAACCATTCTATGATTCTATGACCTTCTCTTTTCTTTGCCCACAACTGTGCCTAGATATGACAGCTGCATCTCAAGCAGCTCAGCGTCTGCTAACACTCTGCACCACCACGGGCACAGCTCTGGGTTCACAGAACATCACGACCCACCTTCCTCTACCGTCGCTGCTCTTGGGACCTACTTTTGGCAGCTTCATTCCCAGTACAGGAAGGAAGCTTGGCTATTTTTAATATCATGAAATGCACATATTTAACTGGCCAGTTCCCAGAGTGGTGTGGGTCCTACACAGCCTGGTACCATCTCGCCTCTGGACGCTGTGCAGGGGATGACAGGCATGTCCCCATCAAGGAGCACTGGGTGGTTCCAGCATCTTTAAACCATGCATTTACAGTGCTGCAAATCCCGATAAAATCGGTGCTGCCAAATAAAGTCCTGATTAAAACCTTTCTGAGAGTGTAACTCCGGGCATGGCCCCTCCACGGGTGATTTGAAAAGCAGAGCAAGGGCTGAGTGAATGTAAATACCAGGAGATACCAAATTCAGGCGTGTTCACCCGTCTGAGATCCTGTAAATCCTTGTTTATACTGGAAAGCTTTCCTCAGGGCAGAGCCATGGTAGGCAGCAGAAATATGAGTAAACCCCTGGGCAACCAGCAAGGATTTAATGCACTTGGAAAATAACCCCACAATAAAACAACACAATAGCCGGACAAATAAAAGAAGAAGAAAAGTGAAGTTAAAATATAGCTCTATAAACCGGTACCTATAAAACAGAAATGTTGGGGAAGGAGTTTTTCGATGGGCTGGGAAATGCACTTTTATGTTAGAGCATTTATTTTGTGGAGCCCTGTGACAAAATAGCAGGTCGCCTTAAATAACAGTGACCGCACAGAGGCAGCATCCTCATCCTCCTGCCTCACAAGGGTTAGCCAAAACCTCGTGGCCAGTAGCCCCTCGTGGCCAGGCATGCTTTGAAGGCTGGCACCAGGCTTTATAACCTGTTTTGTGGGAATTTGGGAAACACAGGCTCGGTCTGTGCTGCACTTGGGTTACTTCTTCTCTGCTTTTATCTGGGCTGCAGTTGAGGCTGAGCAGCAATAGGGGACATTACTAGGTTTCCAATGAAGCACTGAATCATCAGGGACTTAAAGTAGGATTAAGCAACACAGCTAATTAATTGTAACAGCTGACTTCGGCGCCGAGTTTGGAAGACTGCATTAGACTAATTCCCCAGCATTGATATCCTGGGGCCACGCTCTCTGGAATACAGAAGGATACAAAAGCCCCTCTCCAGGTGGCTGAGCATATCCTAAATAAGCCAGCTGTGGCCAAGGCAGGTAGGGATAGCAGCAGGGGCTGCCCGGGAGCATCAGTGGTGTTGTCCCTGGCCAGACAGTGGGAACCACTGACTTAGATGGAGGGGATGGAGATGGAGTTGGCTATGGTGGATGGGCAGCAGCAGCACAAAGGACATTGTGGTGTGCCCAAGCGGTTATATTGGAATAAACACCCTATTTCAGGCTCCAGAGCATCCCTGAGCAGGAGCGGAAGCAGAGAGAAAGAGCTGTGCGATTCCCCTGCACAGAAAGGGGTTGTGTTCACCCCCTCATTTGGGTTTGAAGCACGTGGAGGGTTTTGCCAGCCCTGCAGTCAGAGTTTGCTCTCGCTGCTCCCCCCCGACACCACGTCTGCACCACCTCTCGCTTCCCGCATTTCCAGGGCTTTGGCACTTTGGCTGCTTTTCATAAAAAAACTGGCCCACTTGAGAAACCAAAATTTTATGATGAGTGAATATGGTCTGAAAGAAAACGCGGCTTTTAAGTGCCTCGGGTTTTCAGTAATGTTTTTTATTTGAACCATTCCTGACATTCCTTTCCTGTGTTATTGTGCACTAAACATCAATTCTCATACGATGCTGGGGAAATGTTCGGAGTAGCTTTATCCTACCCATGAGACTTCCCTCGAGCCTCTGAAGCACAAGGATGGGCTGAGGACAAGAGGAAATGGGCACAAACATGAATATGAGAAGTTCCACCTAAACATGAGGAGGAACTTCTTTGCTGTGAGGGTGGCACAGCCCTGGCAGAGGCTGCCCAGAGAGGTGGTGGAGTCTCCTTCTCTGGGGACATTCCAAACCCACCTGGACACGTTCCTGTGGGACCTGCTCTGGGTGGACCTGCTCTGGCAGGGGGTTGGACTAGATGATCTCCAGAGGTCCCTTCCAACCCCATGTCATTCTGTGATTCTGAAGACATGGCTTTATCCCTTGTCCCTGCCTCAAGACCACACCGAGGAGGGCTGGGGGCAGAGTGCCAGAGTTCTTTTTCAAAAAGAAATATATCTCAAAAGGAAGTTATTACTCAGGATTGATCAGGAAAATGGACTTTGCTTACAAGGCAACAAAAAGATGCTTGGGTGTGATTGAATGCAGCTACAGTGAATCGAGGTAGATCATAATTTGCACTGGTAGTTTGTTTTCAGAAGTGACACGGTGCTAATAAATTCATAGAAAGTGTCTGCTTTCTGTGGAGTGGACAGAAGAAGGCTTTTTGGAAGGGTATTTCAAAGGTAGAAGTAGCACAGGGCTGGAAAAAGTACAAAAATGAGGGCTTGAGCAAATGCAGCACAAAGGGCTCTAAACACGCAACCTATTCACATCTGTGCTTTTAATGGGATTTATTCAATTTCTGGCAAACGCACTGCTTTTATGAAGAAACACATGGTATTTCTCACCTTTCATTAGCTGGAAAAGAATGGCAGGTTCAAACCTGGTACCACCTTAAAAACAAATAAACCTCCATCCACCGACGCATTTCACATTGTTTTGCTACCCCCCAGAAAAAAAAAAAAAAAAAGCCCACCTTGGAATGGGGCTTCAGCCTTCCATTAGCTAAATCCTGCTGGAGCGAGCACGGCGTTACGGGAAGGTTCAGGAGCCAGGACCCAGGATGCTGCTGCAGAACAGCCGTCCTTCCTCGCCGCACTCAGAAACCTCCCCGTGTTTCTCTTAACTGCTTCCATCGTGCAAAATTGCACCAAAGAAAACGTCAAGCTTATAGAATGGCAGAATCATTTGGGTTGGAAAAGACCTTTAAGATCGTCAAGTCTGATCGTAAACGCAGCACTGACAAAACCACCACTAAACCACGTCCCTCAGCTCCACATTTACCCGGCTTTTAAATCCCTCCAGGGATGGGGACTCCACCACTGCCCTGGGCAGCCTCTGCCAAGGCTTCACAACCTTTTCAGTGTAAATTTTTTTTCTAATATCCATCCTAAACCTCTCCTGGAGCAACTTGAGGCCGTTTCCTCTTGTCCCATGGCCTGTTCCTTGGGAGAAGAGACCGACCCCCCCTGGCTACACCCTCCTTTCAGGGGGTTGGAGAGAGCGAGAAGGTCTCCCCTCAGCCTCCTTTTCTCCAGGCTGAACACCCCCAGCTCCCCCAGCTCCTCCTCACAAGACTTGTGCTCCAGACCCCTCACGTGTGGTCCGCAGAAGGACCACCTCCTGGTCCTACACAATAGGGCCACAGGCATGGTGGGGCTTCCATCCATGTTCCTCAACAGCTTATCACCACCATTAATACCCCATTATCTAATTAACCTCTGTCATCTGCTTTGTCAGGTGTCAACTCGATGGTACAGCGGTGTGGAAATGGTCCAGGAGTAGGGAGGGCAGCCCGTGCACGAGATACAGCTGCAGGAACATCCCCAGGACCCAGTGATGCTGGCTGCCTGTCAGATGTGTTATGGGACTGAGGTCTGTGTACTATAAAAAAATAAACAAATACATATTCTCACTAGCCTGTGCTCAGGGACAATAAACAAACAGCAGTTTTCTCCCAGCTGAGAAGGAACATTATGGACTGTATGTTAATAAGTTACCCCCAGCACTTGCCAGTTCCTCTAGGTGTTTAATGCTGCCCGGGCACCTTCCAGCTGGCACCAGTGGAGCCTGGCCAGGTGAGCCCATTGTGGGCACCAGCTTCATTTACACCAACCTGGGAACAATTCCCCTTACAGACAATCACAGGTTCCTCCACGTGCAGGCACTCCAGGATGTTTGCTGCTTAGCAAGTTATTTTAACCCTCGGCGGCGTGAATGCCGTAATTTCCTTTCCTGCTGGGTTTTCCAGCCCTTGGCCCATAGACTATTGTTTGCCAAAGCCACCCAGGTGTGCCCAAACCCCCCCAAAAGCTGCACCGGGGCAGCTGCTGGGGCTGAGACCCCAAAACCTCTCTCAGCCAGCAGCGGACTGCACCTACTTTCTCATTTTAGTGAGAAAAAGCAGAGGACGTTTCCGTTTTCCCAAGTGCATCCGCATCCCTTGTGCACAACCCCGTCCTCCTGGGCACACGTGCCCTTGCACCAGGGCTGTGCTCTGCAGCCTTAACGAGCTCATTTAGGAAACTTCGTCATTAATTGCAGCAGGTTCTGGATCGGAGCTGGTTTGCTACCTGCAAACCTGACCCGGGTGGAGATGGAGGGTGCCCAGGCTGGGGACTCCCCACCATGGCCCTACCTGGGGACAAGGGACGAGAGCCAGTGCCATCTTGTTACTCAATTCAATTTTTCCTTTTAAAAAAAATAAAATAAAATAAAAAGAAAAGAGAGAGAGAAGATCTCAGATAAGAACACAAATGTTTTTCTTCCCCCAGCTCCCAGCGAAGAACTGTTTTATAAATCATTTCAGATAAACAGAGACAATCAAATCTTTGTTTCCAATTCACGCTGGAGATACTGTGCAGGCACTGATAGCCTGGGATTGCTTCACTCCGCGCCAATAAATCTGCCATTTGCAATACAGGGCCTGCCAAGAAAATCCCCTCAGGCTTGGTCTGGTTTCAGCAGAGGATATATGAACAAGACTGTATAAATATTGCAGTTTTAGGCCAGTCCCCTCTCTCGCAGCTTTTGCAAACCCAAGCAAGTTTCCTCCTGGCGACGTGCGCATCAGAGACGAGCAGTGGTTGGTGTTTGCTCATGCAACCTGATTTTTACATATTTATTTTAAATTTTTTTTTTTTGCTGGCAATTCATTGTTTTTTAGGCACCAGTGGGAGAAGGGCAGCAAAGAGGAGGGTGCTGCAGCCCTTCTCCTGGCCCTGACCCTTCCCGGCCACCTTGCTGCTTTGGGATGAGGGGATGCTGGGGGGCTGCACTGATGGCTTCGATGCTGCAGGGGGTACCTGGGGACAGGGAACGGTGTCCTCAGAAGACTCCAGCAATGTGCTGATGCACCAGGAGGAGGGTAGAACAATCTTTTTCTTCTCAGGGTAAAATATTCCTAGCAGAGTCAGAGCCTTGCAAATGCTGGCGTTGAGGCCAAACCCATGAACTGTGCCGTACGGGTCAGGTTGGTGAGCTGTTTTTATTGAAACATTAGAAATTAAGGCTATTCTAGAACATTTTATGTATTTTTCTACCCTCTCCCGTGTGTAAGGGCTGGACCACACAAAGCACTGAGCAGGGCAGCCTCTGCATCATGCTCCTCCAGCCTTGGCCCCTGATGCCAAGCAGGGTCACCATTTATGTGGCATCTGAATGGACATTTTTGCTTACTTAGAACTGGTTTTATATTTTACATGAACATACAATGGCGTGTGTGTGATTTGGTTTTTGGGGGAAGCTGGGAAAATTCTGGGTTTCCCCTTGGTAGCAAGGTTTGTCTCATTTTAGGGAATACAGTCATCTGGGGATAAATCAGAAACACTTAAATAAAAAGCTACATGTGTACTGTGACACATAGTGCATAAATTTATATGATATATATGGTTGGACTCAATGATCCCAAGGGTTTCTTACAACCTAGATGATTCTATGATTCTATATATTTTATATATATTATATATTGTATATAGTCAAGACATATGTATAGGTACATAAGCCAGTGGAAGTCCAAGTGAGTCTGTGCCACACGCAGGAGCAGGACTAAGTTATTCTCATCTTAGACACGGATTTAGCAATTTTGCTTTTAAAGGACGCAGCATTGGTGATGCCGGGTTCCCATCATTCTGCTCTCCCATCAGGAGTCCAGTTTTACCCTATTTATGGACTGTCAACACTCAGGACTGAAGGATCAGTACGTCCAGAGTTTGTCGTCTAATAACACATTTTATGGTTCAGGTAAAAGCATATTTTCTAGGGTTGAGGAGTGATTTTGGGTCAAATCTTACTGTGTAGGGTATGACCAAAAGAGACAAGCCTTGTGATGGGGACAACTGGCTTGTCCCTCCAAAAAAACACACTCAGTGCAGCAATCTGTGGGAGCTGGTGCCATGTATCGGCTCAAATAAATCACTGCAATAATGAGGCTGGTGACGAACTTCACTTGCAGCCCCTGGGCTTTTCAGGGGTAATTATTCACAGCGCGGTGCTATATTCAAAAGGCAGAATTGTGCTTGTGAAGGGCTCTCTGCATGGCTGCTGAGCTTCTCTCTGTGAGTACCCTTACCTCGGTAATGGGACAGGGGTCCTGGAGGCACCATGAGCCACATGTGGGATGGGGATACCACCAGCAACAGCACTGGGACAGCATCAGCTGAGAGTTTGGTGGCCCATTGTGCTGAAGGCACCCAAAACACGCCGGCAGGATGCAGCAGTGGCCAGGGACTGCAAATAATGACCCCAGAACCATTACATCTTGTATGGGGGAGCTTGAATTGCTTTGGCAGTAGGAAGAAATGGCTGCAGAATGGGCTGCCTTTCCTGGTTCATGGGGTCCAAAACCCCCAAGAAGTTTGAGGGAGGTGATAAAAACAAGCATTGTCCATCCATCCCTGCAGTGTCCACCAGGGGGATGGGACTGCCCTGGTAATGGGATGCCTGAAAGTCATTTGAGCACTTTGATGGTTGGTATCTGCTCATGGAGGGTGTTTATGTTCCAGCTTTGGCTGGAGGAGAGGAGCGTCCTCCTGTACATCCATGGAGAAGCCAGCAGGAAACCTGGCCTCAGCAGCTTCCTGGACAACATGAGTGGGCTTCTGTGAGGGGAATGCTGCCTGCTCCCACCGCCGTGGCTCACTGGTGGGCTGGTTGTTGTTTTTCGTGGGAACAAAACAACGGGTTTTTTTTCCCTTCGGCTTAGGGAAATGAGCCATTCCTGTTGCAGCCACCTGGGGAAAGCCCCCCCGAGCAGACACCGTCCCTGGGAAACTGCCCCACCGCAGCTGAACTGCAGCTCCCCAGGGTACCCTCTTCCTTTCACAGGGGCTCTTGGGGCTCCCCACCACTCTGGCTTTGTGCAGAAATCAGGGCTATGAAGCGCTGAGCAGCCCGGGAGGAATGCAAACCCAGGCAGATCACGAAGAAGCAGCTAAAGTTTGCCAAAACGTTTTCCTTCGTGGCTCAGACCCCATCACACCCCATATAGGGAGGCAAAGCTCGTGGGATGAAGTGCAGAGCAGTGCCATTCCTGTGTCCATCCCCTGGTCCTGGTTTATGCTGCAGGAGAAGAGAAGGTGAGTGTGGACCTTCACCTCCAACTGCTTGAGAAGGGGGAGATCTGTGGCAAAGGCATCCGGGCAAAAATAATTGGGGTCCTGCAGATGGGATGGAGATGGGAACTCAGCAGGGCCAGACCTGGGAAAATCCCAGTCCATCCCCAGCTCCTCTGCAGAACGTGGTGATACACCCCATGTCAATAGCTAACTCATCCTTCTTCTACCTTGTCTCCCCAAGACGATGGGGGTGAGCTGAACAGCACTGTTAAAAGACACATTCATCTTGAAACAAACCTGCTTGCTGGTGCAACACAGCAGAAATTAATTTTTACCCTACAAGACCTTCTTGCAGATTATGCCCCTGGCTCTTTCTGAAACCACTGTCCAAAAACGTCCCCGAGGTTGGACTGTCCTCTGGTCCTTGCGTGATGTGGGGGTAAACACAAGTGTGAAGAACAGGACCCACTCACATAAATAGGGCTCCTTAACCCATATAGTGGGTGCAGCAGCTCCCAGGCTTATAAACCAGCAGCATCCCGATCTGCTCACGTGCATCGCCTTGGAAAGGCCGGGGCTGGAGTCAGGAGGCTCCAAAAATGCCTAGAACAGGTAGAAAAGAGAGGGGTGTAGGTCTCTCATCTCTTGCAGGCTTTTATTTTCACTGTATTTTGACATCTTTCTCTCCATTGATTGTCCTGGGCTGGTAAAGTCTTCTAGGACTGAGAGGGTAATATATTATTTTATCATTAATTAGAGCCTTCAGTTCTTAGCGTCCCCTTGGACAGACTGGCTGCTCTGAACTGCAGGTCCCAGGGGATGCACAGAACCCTGCGTTGCCCATCAGTGCTCTGTGTTGAAGGATCTCTTAAAAAATGAGCCAAAAAACCCCCCCTGTGCTCAAGCCCCAATTTCTGATTTTTGTTAGGAACATCTCACACGGAAATAAAAGAAAATCTGGAAATCAACATTGGAAAGAGGAGTTCTTCCCCCTGGGTTTCTGGCAGGAGCGGAGAAGCGGGGCTACAGCCCCAGGGAACCCCCCCGTGAGGCTGGACAAGCCCCTCAGCATCCCCCTGAGATGTGAACCAAAGCGTCCCCGCAGCGTGTGCTGTTACAGAGAGACTTGGGATTAGGGAAATGTATAATGTGCCATTATGTGCAATTTCCTCTTTAAGTTTCCTTTCTTAATAATTATTCCTATTATGTAGGTGGACAGTCTCTTAATATAGATAAAGACCTTTGCAGCTGCTCCATCGTCGGCCTCGTGTTTAATATGCACTTTATAATTAGCCTGGAAGGGAAGACCCATGGTTGCAGTCAGCCCCTGTTCTCTCAGATCATTTTTAATCTGAGCCGGGCTCAGCTGGGAAGGGCTGATAAGCGCTTCTGTACATGACAAACAGGGCTTTAATCTCTCCTTTCCATTTCTAGTGTGCTCATTACACAGATTTGTCTCCGAACGACCCCGACGCATTAAAAATTACCCATCCTGGACGCTGTACCCTTATCCTTTTAAACTTCCTTAAAACCCTCAGTTTGACCCTGGGGTTCGTAGAAGAGGGGGAGGTGTTTGCTGGGGGATGCACAGCAAAGGTGACCAATTCCCTTCTACAATCTGGTAAACCCTTTGCTTTTTTATTGATTGTATATATTATATTAATTTTTATTAAATTTCTTTGCTGGCCAACAAGCCTTGAGAAAAGCCTTTGCTGGGTAAGCATCACCATGGTCCCCATTGGATTTGGGAGGGATGCTGCAGGCAGGGTTTCCTCCTGCAGAGGGTTGGTGGCAGGAACAAGGGAGTCTGATGGCTGGACTTGGAAGCTGGGCACGCTCCAGCTACTGGTGACACGCATCAGTTGGGACCCTGGGTTGATTCTCTAGTGATTTTGGCCAAGCCGGACTGGGTTCTGCTGTAGAAGAGATGTCTGCAGCCCAAACAGGCATTGGAAGCACGATGCTAAATTTACTGGGCGAGGTTTTTCGCTCTTCACCTGGAAGAGCTCAAATGAGAGAACCAACTTTCATCCCTCCCGTCTCTCGATAATCACATTAGCAAACCAGTTTTGTGTTTATCTGGGTGATGTAAAGTTGCTTCTGACCAACAAATTCTAAATACAACACTTTTTGCTTTATTCAGAAAAAATGCATTTTTGGTGTGTCTGCACTTCTTTATCCCATGGATAGAGAAGTGGATGGTGCTCAGGTTCCCTCTGGGGGAAAAAGGGGCTCACAGACCCCCCCAAAAGATTTCAAATTGCAGTGGAGGTCAGCAGGCTGCTGATGGGGGTCAAGCGAAAGGCCACCCCGAGAAGATGACATGGTGGGACCTCCCGTGGTGCCAGTGGCTTCGTGCCCAGCCACGGCGACGCCGACCACGCTGCCCCAGACGTCTCTCCAGGCTGCGGCCGGGACAAAGAGACAATAAAAGACATAACAGTTAATCAGCCCTTAATTAATTATAATAGGATAAGGAGTCTGAGAGGATATGGAAACAGATCTGAACTTTCTAACAGCGTTAGAAAAATTGCTGTTTGCTCCTGGTGAGTTTGAAAAGTGAGTGTGAGTAAAATGGGTGTCATAAGTCTAAGCCAAAATTTTACTAAATATACCTTTTTTTTTAGCTTTTAATAAGCCATCTGAGCTATACTAAGACAAACAAGAAAAGGCCTTTGCAACATCCCCGACTCCAACAAACTTGCTCAGACTGCCTTTAATATAAAGTGGGGAAATAGCGAAATAATTTTCACCTGTCATACTTGGTCTTGAAATAAATTTTCTGAGAGACGCAAACAATTATTTGCCCCATTTGAGATACACACAGAAGCATGTTTAATCTGAGCATTAAACGTGCGCAGCTCATCAGCCTTAAATACGTCGGAGACCGGTAGGAGCTAAAGATAGCACGGATCTGGCAGCGGGAAAGCCACTTCCCTGCCACTTCCCTTCCACTTCCAACAAGGTTTAACTCTGACCCGTGATCTCCGCGTCGGAAGCACCAACGCCAGCACGGCTGTTTGCTCTTCCAGAGGCCAACCAGCACTTGTTAAATCACAGGCTGGAGAAAACTGATTGTTTTTAATGGAAAACAACTCCTGGAGAACAGCGCAGAGTGCAACTGTAAGGATAATATCTCGATGTGCCACCAAAAGCCGTCCCAAGCAATGTCTCAATTTCCTGTGTTTCCAGCAAACTGATTCCCACTTTGCTTTTATTAGTGTAACGGGTTTTACATCCAATTGCACTAAATAACCCCCTAATTATTTTTTTTTTCACAAGTGCGTAAGTACGTACAGTGGGTAGATGTGCTACACCCACACGGTATTCTCAGTATATTTTTTTTTTACTAATTTTACCAATTTCTACCATTGGGAGAACTAATCTGCATTTATGTGTTTCTGGTACTTGCAGAAAAAGGAGGCCTGTATAAGATAAAGAAAAGATATTTTTAAACTTGACCTTTAAGACTTAATGGAAAGAAATAACACGGAAATTTAATAAAAAGACTCTGATGCATTCTTGTGTAATGTCAGCTGGTGGAGTCCAATGTTTACTGTCCTTAACAGCAAATAATGTTGGTGCATTTTAGCTGGAGACTCTCAGAAGGCTGTGAATGGTGTTCAAACGACCGTAGCCCACATGGCCAGGAGAGCCATAATATTAAAGGAGATGAACCAGATCATTTAAAACTTCAAAGGAAGCTTCAAATTAGACTTTCCCACAGCAGGATGGAGCATTCGCATGGGGGTGTGGAGGTGCACAGGGCACGAGAGGGACTTCATCATCACTGGCCTTGGAGGACAGGAGATAGAATCACAGCATCACAGAATCATTTTGCTTGGAAGGGATCTTTAAGATCATCGAGTCCAACCATCAACTCAACACTGACAAAAAACACCACTAAACCATATCCCTCAGCTCCCTGTCAAACCATCTTCTAAATGGCTCCAGGGATGGGGACTCTACCACTGCCCTGTGCAGCCTGTTCCAAGGCTTGACAAACCTTTCAGTGAAGAAGCTTTTCCTAATACCCATCTTAAATGTCCCCTGGAGCAACTTGAAGCTGTTTCCTCTTGTCCCATGGCCTGTTCCTTGGGAGAAGAGACCGACCCCCCCTGGCTACACCCTCCTTTCAGGGAGTTGGAGAGAGCGAGAAGGTCTCCCCTCAGCCTCCTTTTCTCCAGGCTGAACACCCCCAGCTCCCTCAGCCTCTCCTCACAAGACTTGTGCTCCAGACCCCTCACCAGCTCTGTTCCCCTTCTCTGGACATGCTCTAGAACCTCCAGATGGCTCCCTGAAAGCCCTCTCCCAATGGTGAAACACTGCTGGGCAGGGTGCGGAGCTACAGGAATCCCACCATGTTTCTCCCTGCAACCCTCATGCTGGTTCCCACCAACTGTTCACATGCAACTGTCAGGCCATTTCTGGAAGAATTGGGGCAGTGAGTGCATGCAACATCCTCCTCATTTTGTGGGTTCTTCTCCTCTTTGCCCGCAAATGACAGTTCTTACACATCCTCAGACTCCAGTTTTGAACAACGGCAACAGCATGACATTTCAGATAAAAGTTAAGTAAAAATGGCTGTGTTGACATCTCCTGCAGGAAAAAATACATAAGTATTAGGTTGGAACCGATATTTTCCCAGGAGAAATCTTTGCTTTTCACGAAACCATATGTTTTGGAAGAACCCTCCGCACACAGATTTTGACCTGTTCACCTCTCAGCGGAGATAAAGCCTTCGGGAAGGCATCCACCTCTGGTTGGTTTTAATTTGCCAGGAATAAGGGTGACACTCCCCAATCAATAGTAAATGGAGACGTATGTGTCATCGTTCATGAGGAGTTTACAGATGGGCACAGGCGTTTCATTGCGTGGTGAGCGGCTCTTGTTGCTTTGCTGCAGTCAGCTGAGTTTTCCAAAACCCCAAATTAATGTGATCTTATGAAGACTTGTTCAGCAGCACAAAGACTTCTATTCAGAGAGTTTCAAGGAAACAATCCAAGAAAATGTTCCTTTCAAACGTCTTCTGTGCGAGTACATTCAGACAGTTTCTTGAACTCACAACCAGCTACAACACTCATTTAATTCCGTATTTGTTTAGAGAGATTTATCTATTCATGCAAAACTGGTAAAGGGAGATGCTACAGGGGTGCCTTGAGTGGCACGATGCAGCATTAGGTTACCAGCACTTTGTGTTTGACCTGTTCCAATTTTAAATTTTACCCTTAAAATCTCTTTTCTTGCATGTTTTCAGAAACAATTGGTTTTTAACAAGACGATGACGACAGCTCTTTGCTTGCATTTAAAGATTTTGTCCTTGAGAAGAGGTGTAGGAATCACATGAATTGAAAGGAGAAGAAAAATAAAGCTCTTTGCTCGGGCTTTCATGGCCTGGGTAGCATCAACATCTACATATCAATCCTTCCCGCTCTGCTAGCTGAAGAATATTTTTGCATTCTTCAGATTACCAGACCCCTGCCTAAAAGCAAGACATCTCTGGAGATCTGTTTTCTTAAGCTTGGGGTCATGTGTAAACCAGAGACTCTGCTGAAAAATGGAAATAATCCTTCTCTTTAGGAAGCCTTTTGAATAAATGATTCAATCTGTTTTCTGACCAAGTGCTTTGAAGACTCCAATTTGTGGTGATTTGACAACACTTGAGAGAAGAAGGCCAATAAAAAGCTCATTCAAGGTGGAAATCACAGCAGCAGTTGTGCATGCATATTTCAAATATCGCCGTGAAATACAATGATCTAGGAGAGTACCATGAAACAGAAAACAAACACTTCCACTTGAAGGCAAAAATAGAATAAAAACATTTTGCAGAAATAATGCAACTCTGGTTAACAAAAGCAGTGTTAGCTTATAATTGCTTTTATTGCTTTATATACTATTCTTGGATGCACAAGCCAAGAGCTACCACAGTTCCGCTCAGCAGCATCATAAATATTCCTCAAAATTCACTAAAGGTAATGAACAGGCTGAAACAATCTGACAAAAATAATTCCAGCCTTCCCACAGGGATAATGTGCCCCCATAACACCACACGCGGCCCCTGCAATTCTCCACAGCCCTTGGCAGCCAGAAATTTCTGCAGAGGAAAACTGAATTTATCCCCAGTGATGGTTTCCTACGTGGTGTTCCCAAAAGTGCTCCATGGGGCTGGGATGTGGGTTCGGGGCAAGAACCCCAACCTCTCCAGCTCAGTTGTAGCTAAATCTGGCTCGTGGTGTCCTTTAAACACTATTTTTCAGCCAAAGTATGTGCAATTTGATCAGAGCACATGGTTAAACTTTATTTTCAATGACCATTATAGGGATTTTAATCGCGAATTCAGTTTCCGAAGCCAATTTCTGGCGGCTACAGTTATCCATGGCCAGTAGTGAATTACCTTGGAAAAGTTTAGCAGAAGCTGTTCGGTCACTGTCGAGTTATTTGGGATGGAAGAACCTATCCAAATGTTTAGTTTTACTCCATCCTGGTTTATTATTAAAATCTCCTTGACAAGCAACAATAAATACGCTCCGGTGTTAGAGCAATTCAGCTAATCCACCTCACACCTCGAGCTGGCACCCCCATATCTTCACACAGGTTTATGCAGGCACAAAATACAGCATCCAGCTCGCACCAATACATTTTAAATTGCCCTAGCTAAGATTCGCAGCTATTTGACAACTCCTATTAAGCGCTCAAACTTCCTTTCTTTATTTCCCTTGTAAGATAGCTGTGAAAAATCCAGCATCTCAACGTCTGAGTCACCGCTGACTCACGGATAAAAGCCTCCACGCTTGTTTTGGATAAGCCGAGAGCAGGAACGCAGCCCGTGGCACGCCGAGATACCTCGGAGCATCTGTCTGCCCAAAACAGAAATTAAACTTCTTTGCATGAAACACGCTGGCTCCCGCCAATCGGTTTAATGAGCTGCACGCGGCTGCCAGAATATCATCCCCACTTTGCATCTACTTATCCTCTCATCCAACGCACTCCAAGGCGAATTCATTACGGCAGCGCATTTGGATTTAATATCCACTGTTTTCTGGATGGAAAGATGTTTTCTCCTGTTTTTCAAGCCTGCAA
>JAHREE010000229.1:6159175-6175863 GCA_033628505.1 Tringa tobata
CCCCCACCCCAAGCTCAGTGACAGAGCAAGGACATCCCCTTCCACAGCCTTAGATACAAGTAAGCTCCTACCGACACCAACAGCGAATCGCAAGGGGAAAAAGATTTATTTTTAGGAGGATTTGGGTAATTTGTGTGTATCTCACGGCGAAGAGCTGGAGTTGCCAGGATTCGTCCTTCTGCGGAGGGTGGGGAGGGGTGGGCTAAAAAAAAACCCCATTTCCCCATTCAACAGCCGCCTTTTTCACAGATCGTTTTCAAAATTGGACAGGATCTATTTTTTTTTTCTTTTCTTCAGATTGCTTCTCACCCTTAAATCCTCCAAAATAATTTAGGGAGGATTAAAAAAAAAAAAAAGAAAAAAAAAAAGAACCTCTTGGCAGAACATCCCTCCTTGATACCCAGCAACTTCCACCATCAGAGGGTTCTTCTGCTGGGAGCTCAGCTCAATCCAAGGGTTGTTTTGGATGTCTAAGGGCCTCCCGAGAAGCTGAAGGGGCTGCAGGAAAGTATAAAAGTTACTTCTGCATCCAAAATATTACCAAAACCCAGCAACGGCCGTGTCGCAGCCCTGGGGTTGGTGGCTCTACTGCAGGGCCAGCATCTCAGTGGCTTTTGCAGAAGAGCTGGTGGTTAGAACGAGATCTGAATGAGATGGCAAGTCCCTGGGAGGTAAAATAAGAGGTTAATAAATCTTCTGCTATAAGAAAGGAGTTTGGTGGGAAGAAGCCCGATGAGCTGAGAATTGCTAATTACTTGCTTTTCAGCAAATAATCCCTCCCTCAGGAGAGCCAGCGCCGCTACGTGAGGATTAGGCAACGAAATGCCGTATTGACAACATCAAACTATTAATTAGCCAAGCTCTCTCTGCAGATCGGCTACAAGAACCAGTCCATGAGCTGAGGAATGAGCTGAGTCTCTTCCTCGGGCTCTGCTCCCCTCCTGCCATCAGCCCCTGAGGTGGGCAGGTCCTGCCTGGGCACAGCCAGGGCCACCAAATAGACCCATCCACCACAGACCCAGCAACACCAAGTTCCACACCCTCAAAGCGAACTAACTGCAGCTGCCAGAGATTTAAGCAGCTACCAGAATAGGTGGAAATACCCATAAATATCTACCAAATAGCGTAAATGAGGCATTTAAAAAGTTTTAGTGAGGAACACGGGGTGGGTTTTCTTTTGACGTCCACCTTCTGCTTGCCGTGCTGGCATCCTGCTGGCCCCTGTCCCCTCGTGGGGCAGGATCAGGTGCCGAGAAATCATAGAATGGTTCTGGTTGGAAGGGACCTAGAAAATCATCTTGTTCCACCTCCCACCACACCAGGTTGCTCCAAGACCCCTCCAACCTGCCCTTGAACCCCTCCAGGGATGGGGCAGCCACAGTTTCTCGGGGCAACCTGGGCCAGGCTCTCACCACCCTCACACCAAACAAGTTCTTCCCAATATCTCATCACAATCCCTCCTCTTTTAGTTTAAAACCGTTCCCCTCGTCCTAAGGCTACAAGAGCTCATGAGACATGATCAGCAAGACGCAGGAGGTGGGGAACTGTCTGGTTTTGGGGTGGTACAGGCTTCCCACCCTACCCAGGTTGGGTGCCAGGTCTATTTCTGGCCCATGAAGGAGCCCCACCATGTTTAGAAACACTGCTCTCTCGGAGGACCCCCTCACCCTGGGATTTTCTGCAAGGGCTGAGTTTTAGTAAATGGCCTCAATTACCGTATGCGATTGCACAACCCCGTTGTGCAATAAAAGAACAAAAAAAAAAAAAAATTAAAAATTGCAAAAGTTAAGTGCTTTTTGGAAGCTGACCACAGAGTCGTGGCGAGCCGCCAGATTTGTTTTCCAAGGATCAAAGGGTGCTGAAGAGAAACATGTGAGCAGGCCACAGCCCACCACCAAAAACACTTCCCGCTCACCCCGTGCAACCAGAGGGTCATCATCTCACCAACACCAAAAATCAACCCCTGCTTCTGCTAAGCCCCGGCACCAGGCTTTGGAAGAGTAAACCTCTCTCTGGTCCTTCCTCTTCCTCAGAGGTTTCAACCACCCCTCGGCCAAAGCTGGCAAGAAACGTTGCACGCGAACAATAGAATCGGCAATTAATTCTGGGCTGAAGGACGTGGGAGAAGCAGCAGCAGGGACAGGAGAACACACGCTGGTTTTAATGGGTTTAGACACAACTGACTTTTAAGACATCCCCACTTCAAGCAAAATAAAGGAGGACTGAGCTGGTGGCATTAAAGGAGGGTGTAGCAATCAACATTGATTAACTGAAAAAGCATCTTTATCACCTTTCTGTAGGTATCTGAGTATGGTTTAATTAAACCCAGCACCTTCAATCCACACCATTTGACCTGTGACCACACCACACTTGGCTGTAACACAGGGAAGATGTGAAATGGGTCCAAAATTCTTTACAAACTTTGGTGAATCTCTAAAGCAAACATGGAATTACCAGGAGGACACATTTTCAGTGAGGCCTCAAAGAGGTTTTATTTATTTATCCTCACCTACTTCACCATCCCACCAAGACCCAGAAAACAGCAGAGCAGAGGTTTGAGAAGAACTATCAGGATCTACAAAACCTGGGAGAGGAGAACACGCATGACCCTAGCGCTCTACCAAGTGTGAGCAGAAAGCAGCCAGATGCCAGTAAGACCACTGAGCACTCATCATTCAATCAAGAGTCGTTCAATCCCGCAATTACAGCATCCACACCCCCAGGGAACAAAACCTGGCTCCTTATCTTCAGAAATAGAAAAGGATCGTCAGGTCAGCACAGCATAGGGAGATAGGCAACTGCTGGGACTTCTGTGTGACTTTAGACACCTTGAGTGACCACACATGCTTCAACAGACTCCAAAATGAGAAACTCGGAGGCACTTTTGCTTTGACTTTACAAGTTTCAAGGAGAAAACCTTGGAAAGGCAGTGAGGACAACCCTGGCTGCACTCAGCATCACGTCCTCTACATCCAGTCAGGAGCCTGACACACCTAAGAGAGCTGCAGTGGTGGGACAACTCTTGCAAGAGGAGGCCACAGCAACTACGATGTCCCCAGTGGTGACAGAAAACAGGCACATCCCTTGGTGAGGAAAGTCTGCCTTCGTTCAGCTCTTGGTGGCCAGCGAAGAAGAGTTCCTACAACATATGAAAACTCTTAAAAAACAGCATTCAATGCTTCAGAGGCGAAGAAAACCAAACTCCGCTCGTTTTCTTGCTCTGGTTTTCCCCATCACCATCATTTTTGGGAAATTCCTCAGTAACACAAGCTACAAACTTAAATAAAACGCCCCAAAAAGAAGGGTGAGATTCCAATCACATCCCAATCCCAGGCTACGCCCAGGCCTCTAGCTCAGTACAATTATGTCCAAACCACACAAAATATTAACGAACTAAACACACAAAGGCCATTTCCACTACAAGTCAATTACTTGTTTTTTTTTTAATTCAAAGAAAAAAAAAGGTATTTTAATAAATACTGCAGAAACATTAACCAAACATACAAAGTGACTTCAACATTTAAAAAAAAAATGTAATGAATGTCCTGTTTTATAACAGTTATAACTTATTTTTTTCCACAATATTTAAATACAGAAAGCATTTACCAGCTATTTTGTAATACTGCCCTAAGCGCACTGTTGCATCAGTCAAAAGCTTATTTATGGTGGCAAAAATGTCCTTTTGTGGGAAATACTCAGAACGGGTGGGTTTGTGGGGTTGGTGTTTTGTTGTTTTTGTTTTCTTGGTTTTTTTTTTTTCCTTTTTCTCAGATGAAACAAAGTGCCAGGAACACACAGGACTGAGTTTTAATTATGTTAACCCTTTACCTTTGCACAAGTCAAGAGGAACACAGCCTGAGCACTTCCAAAACGAAGCACTACCCCTTGGGAACAAAACGCTTGCGTGCAACAAGCGAGAGCCACGCTGGATGGACTTACAGTATCCTTCTTGCCAGAGAAGCCACGGAGTCAAGTGGGTCAGTAAACAAGTTGCAAATAATTTTAAAGGCCGATTTTATTTAATGTAACAATAGCATTCGGTAAGCAAAAAGAAGGAATTTGACTCAACTGTTTCACTGATGTTTCATGATTGCTGTCTGGATACGTATTAGTCTTAAAGACTTAAGGGCAGTATCCAGTTTCCACTGGGAACCCCTTAAGGCGTCACAGTTCTTCAGACCTCACCACGAGCAAGCGAAGTCTGCAGGGAGAAACGGCTGCCCCCCAGAAACCACGAGCCTCACAAACCATCATCTGGCTCTGCTGGCTCATTTGCAGATTCTTGGGGTTTTTGCAAAGGAGATGGCAGAGAAGAACCACAGCACAGAACAGCACTTCTCCGTAGCATTTACGGAGGGCTAGATCCCGGGATCCACTCTGCTCTCCAGCTCCCAGCAGGAGCAGGAGTCTGGGGGCTTTCCCCAGATGGGCAGTAAGGCTTAACCAATTACCATGGTTGTAAAATTAAGGATCATTTGTCATCATAGCTCTTAGCACCTTTCACTTGAACCTACAGCAACATACCCATACAGTACACACCAGAACTGGAAGATCATTTCCACTCTAAATCACAATCACAAAGAGGAACGGAAAGTCAAGAGAGTCCTGCAACGGGGGCAGACTTTGCCCCCCACGCCCCAGTTTGATCCATGTAATTTCCACCGTGTGAGGGCACTGGTAATACTGGGAAACCTCCAACGGTCGTCTTCGTTACCAACGCGCTCAAACGCGGCTCTCTCGGGAAGGCAAAACTCCAGACTTCTCACGTACAGTGTTTTCCTCTAAGTGACACACAGGCCTCAGCATCCTCTCCATTTTAACGATGAGCTACTAAAAAATTAGATCATATCCTTTGGAAAACCAACTAGAAGGTCACAGGGGTAGTTCCTTAATGAGGAGGGCATATTAATAACGACGTCTTTAAAAAAAAAAAAACAAACAGTAAAGTATTATTTTAATGAAATCAAAGTGGTAGCATCCAGGAGTAGAGCGTTAATGAAAGAAACAAGCACTGTCAATGACATCTCTCTTCTTTGCAGTGTTATTTTCCCATTCACTCTCTCTTTTCTCAGCACACACAAACACCTTTCCCTTTTTCCTTTTGTTTTGGGGTTTTTTTTTGGCATTTTCTTCAATGTGTCATTTCCTGATGCCACCTCGTGCAGAGCCATTTCTTCTCGCTGCTCAATTCCTACGTACAGTCTCACACAGGAGGTGAAGAGTCTCCGTTAAAGCACTGGCGTGAGCCCTCGATAAATACCATGTGGCTGGGTACTTCATTGAGCCTTCACCCCTCCCGGACGCTCCTCTTCCTCCGCTCTCCAGGAAACCCAGGTCCTTTCACATCACCGTGCAACTCTTTGCTTTGTCCTTTCGCAAGTCCGTCGCCACTGTGGAAAGTTCTGGCCGGCCAGGCATGTGTGAAATCCGCTTTGTCGCCCTCTGCGATTTGTTTCGTTTCACATTTTTGTTTGTTTTATTCACACACGCCAAGGTGGCAACGTGAAAAATGTCTCTGACGCTGTTTTCTGACTGTAAGGCTGAGCATTCAATATACGTGGCTGCTCCAATCTGTTTGGCCATATTTGCACCCTAAGGGGAAAAAAAAAAAACCCAAACATGCAATCAATACCAAGTTTCCGCAGAGAGCCAAAGCAAACCATACAATTACTTTTCAGCGTCGCTTTCCGTACACAAAACCCAAAGCTAAAAGCTCCAACACAACAGCCAGCAGCTAATTTTGCAAAATAAACAGAGCTTTGCTTCCAAGAGGCATTAAACAAGTATCCAAGCATCATCTCCCAGGCTGATAAATAGGAATTGGAAGAGAGAAGATAAGCTCAGAGACCTGCAAACAGCCGCAGAAAGCCAGAGAAGGTCCCATTAGTGGGACCTATTTAGCAATTCCACTCTTACACCTTAACTCTGGGAATCACGTGCTCGCTGGGAAAGGTCTGAACCTGGCAGTTTCCAGATTTAAGCCTATCTCCAAAGAGAAAATGCATTCTGGCTACCTCACAGGGTAGCCAGTGTGCCCCCGACCCGGAGCGGAGCCGTGTTACATCTCCACCGAGGGGGCAAAGTTCACAGGGGGAATGTGCTGTGGGTTTCTGGGCTGAGAAATAGTTAGTTCAACTTGTAGCTAGGGAACAGGAAAAAAAAAAAAAAAAAGGCTAAAAAGGACACCAGCAGTTATACCAGCCCTTCTTTCATGATTTTAAGTGCATTAAAAGTCAAAGCAGGGATATTTGTCCCAGCAGCACAAGGAAAACAACAAACAACTCCAGCAGATGACAATACCCTGTATCCTGTTGTGGATTTTGCCACATGAAGACAATACAGCATTGTATGGAAAAAAAATTAGTTGTTTCAATGGAATTTTATTTCCGAGGGTGAAACTTTTTAGTAAGTAACAAAATCCAGCTGCATCCTTGATGTGCTACCCCTCACAAATCCATAGAGGCACAGGTCAGTCCAACTTCTCCTTGCTCTAGTGCCAGGCTGAGAGCACCACTCTATTTGGGTCCACGTCTTGAGTATTTGCACTGCAGTGATCATCTTCTTATCAATTTTAAACAGGAGGGGCTGATAAAGGAGTGTTGGGTTTGTAGGACAAGCCCTCTGCATGGTTAAACATCTGAACTCCTACTGACCAGGCCCAGCCTAGCCCTTGTGAGCCTCACAAATGTTTGCTCAGGTGTAGCTGACTGGAAACTGGCTGGCAAAGTGGAGACAGGGTGTCACCATCAACTGCCTTTGTCCTCCCAGCGCTTCCTTGTGAAGTTAAGAGGAATGGGAAAACCCCACTAAGCTCTTTGATCCCATGTCAACCTCACAAGACGAGGGAATTTTAAGAAATAAGTTGTGCAATCATCCCAGAGCACTCTTCCCTAGAACTAGTGCAGGGGAGCAGTGGGTTGCTTCATGTCACCGCTGGGCTTTGGCCACCACATGAGATAAAACCATTATTCAGTGTAAGTTTACACTTTAGGTAGAGCACAGGTGAAATTCTGAGTTTGCTCAAGTGTCACCTTCCTTCCAACATGTGCAATTTTCCCTTTGGCTGCAAGTAATAGCTTCTGGTTAAAGTCTTTTGTCTTCAGCTGACTCCTGTTCCTAAGGGGTACAGGCCAAGCTGGGCCACCAGAAGATACGTGATTCTTCAACACCAGAGGATAAAAATCCATCTGTCAACAGATTTTTTAATCGCTATGGAAAAGGGCCAGACTTGGTGATTCTGCTGAAGTACTGCACAAAATGTAGTATGTGAAGTTGTGTATGGAACAAGCAGCAAAGAGTATTTCCTTTTAAGTTTAATATTCGAAGAGAAACAGTATGGAAAATTGCAGCTCTGAGGTTGAACAACATGAACATATTATACACATGCAACAGCAATAATTTGAAACCAGGATGACATCTTCTGCAACAAGCAGGGTTTTAAGGACACTTGGGAATCGTTTTAAACTCAGGTAAAAAAACTGGCATTTAGTTTCATATAAAATTGTCCGAGATGGAGGCATGTTTACTGAGTGAAGTGTAGAAAAAAAATGCCATAAGCAGCACAAGCACAGTACACCACCTCATGTTCTATTTTAATTAAGATACTCAGTTTATGGTATCTTTGCATTTTTCAATTTAAACATGCTGTGGGAGGCTGCATTATTAGTAATCGCCATTTGGAGCTGGTGGTCTGGAAAATTTGAGGTTGTAGATAAAACAGCAAGAAATATTTGACAGCACAGGATATCCACACAAGCTGAAGTTCCTTCTGGAGATACCATTCTCACTCTTACACCCTGCAGGATGTCTCTCAAACCACCACTGTGATTCAGCCTCAAAGCACGACACACGCACACGTGTGAGTAATAAGGGGAAATTTACCTCAGAGCCCAGTTTTCCCCTGTCCTCCACCTCCTGCTCTCTCCCATGACCTCATTCCTTTCCCTTCCACTTTTGTTTCTCTATCCCCTGATGCCTGGCTCCAAACTCCTCACTTCCCCAACAGCACAGAACCGCTGCCGAGAATTAAGATGCTTTCTGGATTTGCTGCCACCTTCGGAGGGAGCTATAAGGTGTTTTCACAGGTGTGTTAAGGCAATGGGATTTTAAAGGAGACAGAGTACATGCAATACTCGTTATGATGCCGAAGTCACATGAATGACATTCAAATTTAAAGTCCAAAGACAACAATTTTACCAATTTGTCAGGAAATCAACAGGACGTGTCACCTCTCAGTGCTGTTTTGGCCTCCGCAGGCCCAGAGAAGTGGTAAGTTTATTTTCCATACACTTAAAAGGCTCCATGCAATCAAGAAGGCTACAAACTTATGAGGCTTAAAGCATGTGTTGTGGGGCTGCATGATTTTCTGCTGCATCCAGTCTGTGGATAGGCTTTGTTTTTACTAATAATCGCTTTCAAAATCACCTCCCATCTACCACTACAGACTGTGCATCCGACTTCTAGAATGTCAACGGGGACAGAAATTGTTCATCAAAATGGCTACAGCAATAGACAAGGGTCTTACCTCCCACCCCTAAGTAGAGAGTAAGCAGCACATACCTGGTCGTAGGACACGGGGGTCTGCCTGTGGTTGGAAAGCTCCACGAGCGTGCTTACATCCGTGCGCAGATCCGACTTGCAACCGACCAAAAGCATTTTGGTGTTCGGACAGAACTCCTGGATTTCACCTTTCCACTGTAAAAATTGTAGGCTGTTATTATACTCGAGCAGTTGAATGTTTAAATGCAAAGCAGCAATAGATACAAGATGAAGTTTAATAACTCATGACATTTTATGTGGAAGTAGTCTTACATAATAGTTGTATCTACCTTCAAGCTAATTTCTAAAGGCACTAGTTCCAGCAGAATCTGGTCAAGGATGAAATCTTACTATCTCATACACTCATTAATTCCACTGACTTACTAATCACGAGGGAATGAATTGAGATTGTTTACCTACATGACTAAAGGTTTGCAGACCTGTCGCAAGCAGTAAACACCCAGCCATTGCCATTTTCAGACAGGAACCAACAAAACCTGGTGTCACCACATTCAATGGTTCCTCCAGATGGAGGCAGAGGCAGGTCTTGTACAGCAACAAAATAAACTTTGCTTTATATTGGTTCATGGCTACATCCTCATACCTAAAACTACACAAATTTGTCAAGGGTTCAGCTATTGTGAACTGGCAACAAGCCCTTTGAACAGAATTTCTGATACATTCCTTGGTTTTCTTCCCCTTCTACATAGATATTTTGAGAATACAAGCCAAGAATTTTGCAGTGTAACCTGGACAGATCATACAAACCCTAAAATGTAAGGATATGATTCGTGTTTAAAAGCATATTAAGAAAAACCTCTTACAGAATTAAGCAACAGTAGTATAGTAACTGACATTATCAGAGACAGAAAACAGTTAGTTCAAGATGCTTGTTGGCACAGTTAGTGGCTGAGAGAACAGTCTTAAGTATTTTCTGTGGACTATTCAGAGCATTGTACATCGCTTTATTCCCAGTGACACAAGAATCACTGGCCCCAGACACAGAAAAAAGGAACTTCAGGTCATTAAGCCTTAAAGACAACACTGCAAAGTCATGCCCATTGATCAAGGAAAGAACCAGGACCACCTCGCAAACACAGAGCCCGATTATCAAAATTCAGTGTTTTAACTCAGGGAAAGCCTGCCCTGAATCTCGGATCACTGAGCTTGGGAAAAAAAACCTGAAGTTCTGTGCAGGGCTGCATTTCTATGCCATCGCTATAGGTCTTCTGGTAGCTTCCAGAGGCATTTGTCACTGGCTCCTTCTAACTTCAGGCTGAGAAATTATGTAAAGCCATGGCAAAAGTCCAAACACTTGGCAGGCACGTTCTAACCGTCTTTGCAACATGGCAAAGTTTCTCAATCCTGTCTGTTATAGAAGTATAATGTGAGAGACAGCTTCTTGCTGCGCCCAGCCCTGCACCTCACACCACCCTGAACAATTCACTGCTGTCTAAGGGCTGAGGAATGAGAATTTGCTTCACCCCTCAGCATCCATTAGGGAGTTTTTGTTTTCAATTAACATTCACCCCTTTCAAACAAATGATCTCAAATTCTAGCAGCGCAGAGCGCAGTCCCCTCATCTCTCCATTAAAAGGAATAAACTGAGGTTTCCAGTGTAGGGAACAGCACCGTTCTTCAGAGATTTAAAGACAAGCTACTCAAACAGCTCTGCACTCAAAACGCTTCGTGAACACTTGCCTTTTTTAGCACACTGTCAAGGGTTTCTGGCCGACTGATGTCAAAGCAAATCAGGACAGCATCAGAGTCTGGATAGGAGAGCGGGCGGACGTTGTCATAATAAGGAGATCCTGCAGGGAAACAAACAAGATTTTTATTAGTTTATATTTTTCCACTTTCTGCAGTCATTCAGGCTTATTCAGACAGTTTAGAAAGGTTTTCAGTGGAGCTCTTTAATAGCACCCAGCTACCATCTTCTCTTCAATAGCGCCGTTTTCCCAAAACACTTGTTGCAGTGATTCATTTCCCCGCTTCCTTTTTGTTTCTCACCTACAAAAGCAACAGCTTTCCCAAGTAATGAAGAGTGATGGCACCCCAGTGATCCATCTCCCACCAAAAGCTCAGGATGCCCCCAGTAACAAGGAAAGGGAAATGGGGTCAGCCCAAGTTTAAAGTCCCAGCATTAACCTGCAGGGATTTGACTTTGAGAACAAATCCTCAGCCTCCAAAAGGCTCCTTTTCAAAGCAGATTTGTCACAGTTGTGCTTTCACAGGAAAAAAAAAATAAATCAAGAAGTTATGAAATAAATCAGTTTCGATTCTTCTAACACTTAAAACAATAGATCCAAGTGCAAAAGTCATCTTTAGTCGTCATGGATATCAGCAATTTTTAGAAGAAGCTCTTGCCTCAAATTAAAGCCTTTGTTGCAGCACTCCAGGAGAAAAGAATCCCAGTCCTCTAGGCAGGCACACAAGTCATCGGTCACAAAAAGCCTCACTAATCTGCAAATCAATATATGCTTGCAATAAATGTTTATGTTTAGCCCATAAAACAAATCTTTATCAACAAGATCAAAGCTAATCTAGTAATTGGATGGAACAGAAACAGGTTCAATACTGCACTCTGTGCATGTTTTATTTCCAGAGCTGTTAAGGGAGTTTAAGAGTTCTCACGGTGTGCAGAGTTACAAGTTATTTCCCCAGAATCAGAAATCTCATTTGTATCATCTGGTGAATCTGGTAACAGGTTTGGGGGGAAAAAAACAAATCTTCCTTTTTTCTAGGAAGTTCCAGTCAGCCTGCCAACAATTCCATTTGGCCTTAACTCTGCTGAAGTTTCACTTACTGAGGAGAATGCATTTCTGATTTAGAAGAGTAGTGAAACAGTTAAGTGGTCAAAAAGGACATGGGCTTTGAAATGCATGCCTGAGACTTAAAATGTGTTTTCTTAGTCATGTAGCCTTATTTCTGGTTTTTTCTCTCGTGAACCTAAAATACAGCAGAGAACATACGCAACAAGAACATAGCTTTCAAGAGTTTGGGGGTTATCAGATAATTATATCACCCAATTTTCCAGCTATCTAGAACTAATTGGCTGTAAGGTCTCAGAGGCTGAGCAGACTATTAACTGGATTAGAGAAATTCCTCAAGTTTTTAACTGACAGACAGCTCACGCTGTTGCACAAAGCAGAGCGGGGAATGGTGTGAACGTATCGCAGATGACTTCAGTTGGACAGCTTCTACTGGAAAGAAGGAGTCAAGAATCCCAGGAATGTTGTTTTTGAAAGGAAGAGTAACACATGGGGAACGAAGCATTACCAAACTAGGTAGCAGAAGGTAATCTGTTGAACGAGACTATTTTATTCAAATGCTCATCTTCATAAACGATGTCAATCTGACAAAGAGGCAGCTGTCAAAAACTGCTCTTCAAAATACAGTTAGCTGTCTTCAGCTGTAAATGACATGTTAAAAGAAATCTAAGCGAGCTGAGCTGACCGCTAATTAACTAGTTATTTGAGCTCTGCTAGCAGTTGACTATCAATAAGCGTTTTCCACTACTAATTATTCCCCAGCTATCTCCAGCCCTGCTATTATGGTGCCTCCATCCTGGTGCCCCAGGGCCAAGTTATTTATCCTGGAGCCCCAGGGCCATGTTATTTGCCCTGGACAGAGGAACTGCAGAGCAGCGTGCCGTTAACTAGCCACCTGCACTGCTCTGCAGCCTTCAGCTGGCCCAAGCACAGCCTGGATGCTAGTGAGAGCCACTGCCTGGCTAGCACATCTCCCTGCCAAGCTCAGGCAAGTAAGGGCAGGATTGAAGATCATTAATGCTTGGCCAAATGGTTGCTGGCTAGAAAGGAGTCTCAAAAAAGCCTCACCCAGAAACTAATTCCTTAGACACATACCTATCTTCTCACTCACCAGTCTTCAGGGATACAACACACCATATATGTCCATCAGCGTGTATTTATGTATACACACAGTCACCACCTCCAGCCCCGAGACTCCTTTCTACTGTGTCAGCTGTAGCTCACTGTAGTTTGGAGGGTTCTTCGTTTTAGGTTTTCCTTCTGAACCTCTCTTTATATTAAAGCCAGAAGAAGTGCACTTTCTCAGGCAGCCCCTTCTGCTCGGGTGCAAGCGAGGAAGAAAATCCGACACCTCCTTTTCTTGGGGGTAGTGTGTGGCAGAACAAAACGGGAACCATTTAAACTACTCGGGGCTGCAGCACCAACAAAGGAAAATTTCCTGGTCTCATTCAACAGCAATAACCGAACCTTTCTTACTGGGCAAATAAAGAGGGGGGGCTGCGGCCCTCGCTGCGCGAGCCTATTCAATCTGGCATTTCATCCGTTCGCCCAGAGAAACCCTCAGAAGCCAGGAATCCCAGGAATGAGGCTCAAGTCTGAACAGAAAACTCAAGGCACAGCCCAGCCAGGCTGGCTCGCTCTTTTTCAAGTCAGTCTGCAGATTTGAAGCCATGCCAACCCTAGAAAACAGGAGGAGAATGCGGAGCTGCAGCTATAGTATTTGTGGAGGGAAAAAAAAAAAAAAGCTTATTTGTGTTTGTAATTCTGTCCCTACAAAATATAACATTTTTGTCAAGGACAACATGGATGACTTTTCAGTTTTATCAAGGAATTGCTGATAATGCTGTAGTTCATCGTACTTTGTGGTGGAAGTACATTCCAGCTGCAATCCCCCCTTTCTCATCTGTTTGGCAGTTTAAATAATTTAAGCCAAAATAAGCACCACATTAAGAATGATCTACTTTTAAAACCTTATATTTCATGCAAAGCACAACACAAATTCAGCTTTTAAACTGAAATAAAACCTCTCTCCAGCAACATGGTTGGCTCGGGTCTACAGGAGACACCAAGCTTAGGCTTAAATATTGCTATCTTAATAAATAACAGAATTACATCGTTAAAAAGTTAAAGCATACTTAATTTTTTGATGGCTTAGCACTACTCCAGGATGGTAAATCACGGACAGCTGACGTTCTGTTTGTCTGCAAGACCCAAAGCCACCACCACCACCAGTTCCAAGCAGGAGGTTCATCCCTATGTTCCACCTACGGAGCTGAACCTGGGCAGCTCCTGCTCAGCCTCCACTCGCCCGCAGGCCCTAAGGGAAGCCAAGCTCAGTAACAGGCAAGACTTTACTATTTACACACCACCAAGCAGCCATCAGGCATCAGTCTTTGTAGCCTTTTGGACTCCAGTCAACTGAAAGAAGAACAGATGAACAGCAGCATTTTTCACTCCCAAACCCTTGGGCTCACTAATTATCGGCTACCTAGAAAACACATCAAACACTGCGGTGGCCACTCCAACTAGTCAATTCGCTGCTGATGGCTTTTCTCCTTCCCAAACCACCCTGGCTAGTTTTGGAGAAAAGGCAGGTGATTTTGTATACTGAACATCATAAAAGACATCATCTGCAAGCACACGAATCCCCATATTCACAGTATTTTGTGTGTTTACATTTGTGCATCTCAAACAGGAAACAGGACTTTGGCAGGTGACTTGGCACTCCAGATACCAATTCTAATTTTTTTCCCCTTCAAAGGGCAAAAAAACCTATAAAGACTAGTTACTACTACACTGTCATGAAAGAAAAAAAAAAAAAAAATCACATGGCTCAATACAGCCAACTTGCAAGTGAACTGGGAGGCACCAAGAAAAATTTGACATTTCCTTTACAGTGCTCTACTGCCAGAGAGCTCAAGAAAATAGTAACTTTAATTCCACTATGTTTCAGAAGTCTTCTGAAAGATTTCAGCAAAAAGCTTTGTAATTAATATTATGTGCCTATATAGACACTGAATACACTGCGCACATTCAAATCACAGTAAAGCTAACCTGATTTAAAGCTCTAAGGCCCTTCTGGATTTAATTATATGCTAATCCCCACCAGTGCATAGGTATTTCTGGCCCTGTTGAGAATTATTTTATTGGAGCATCCAGTACAGTTTCTACAGCACAACCAATAAAAAAAAAAAACCTCTAAAATACATTTTAAGGAGACAAAGGTATGTGTGTCTAATTAATAGTATGTGATTTCTGTGCCACAGCTGCTTTTGTACTATCAAAGTAGCCACTTTTAATGGAAGCAGTCAAAACCTTGGCAAATGCACATTAAGACCATGCCCTACAGTAGACAAAGGCGTCTAACACACAAGGATTTTTTTGACAGTGTCCATGAAACTACACGATGAAGCTTCAGCCTGAAGAAACTTCTAATACTCTACCTACCTAGCAAAATAAGCACGCAGCTCCCAAACAGCTCACGACTGCCATACCACGTTACCACAGAGTGGAATAATTTATGGTGTAGTTAGATTGCAACCAGACATTCCTGCTTTGAAAGAAGGGTTGGTAGTCCAAAACCCAATTGAAATTCAAGTTGGCAAGTGCTTCCCTTAATGCTGTGGCTAATTTAAACCCTTATAATGACTTGCAGAACTAGACAGTACCAGAAAATATTTGAATAATGAGTCTTCCCATTCCACTCTAAGAGTGTTTTGTCCCATATTTCTTCTGGTATATCCAAGATATAAAAAAAAAAAGAACAAAATAAACCCAAACTTTTCAATGAATTTACAGCTTGCTTTAAAAGGTTCTCTCAATTGCGTGACTCTCTACATTTGGTACTTGAGTTCTCTAGTAAAAAGCACAATATTATTATTATTATACAAAGGATTGTAAACTCAAAGCGTGACAGCGGGGCCAGTTCTCACCCTAACACAAGGCTATTTTAACCAGTGCCTAGAGCTTTTCTCATTTTCTCAGTGAGAAAAAAAAAAAATACTTAAAGTGGCAGCACCTTCCTTCCAAAGGATTCATTGCAAAACACAACTTTTACTTTGATTCAAGCTATGGAATAATTAGCAAGGCAACCTGTTGCATGCTCCCAATGAAAAAATAGTTTAAAAGGGCTAAAGATGGATACTAAATACTGATCAAGTAATCTTGAATTATCTGCAGTATACTACAATCAAATTCAGCTAAACTGTGTCCTTCCCACCCTCCCCCAAGAGATACTGAAGTACCTCAAACGACTGGAGCCATTTACCTCCCCCTTGTTGCAATGGACATCATCTTCCATTAGCATTTGGCAGTTAATCGGTTAACTGATGAAGTTAATTAAGTTAACTAGATCTAGTCCTGCTTTTAAAATGTCACCAAGACATTTATTCTAATTCAGCACAGGACTGGGACAAAGGCTTGTAAGAATTAAGTTACCAAGAATTTAAGATAATGCTAAAACACTATCTTATCTTCTGATGTCCCTCATCCGGTAGTGGGATTTTGCAGTGGGTTAATGGGTTTGGGGAAATTAACCCATTTCTTCTTGCAGTTGGTGAGAAGGGCTGTTCAGGGAGAGACACTTCTTCATCCGCAGTCCCACAACCAGAGGATCCGCTGTTCAAGTAACACTTTGTGAGACCAAAGCACTGGATCTTTCAAACATTTCCTCTTTGGTTTCAGATTGCAGACAAATTAGCCTCTTGATCTTAAGCTTCTGACTCAGTAAAATTTTCTATTAGTTCCAGGACAGGCCCAAGAGGACGACACGCACACGTGAAGGCTGGCAGGTGTTTCTTCCACTGCTTTTTGTCTTTTGAAGTGCTACAGAATATTTCATTACATGGGTGTCTCCAGCCTTTTGACATACAGATTCCAAACCTTCCCACGTCAAACAACTTCACTTGCAAGCACGTTGTATTTTAATAGCTAAAATTTTCCAAAATCACTTAACTATTAATTTTTAATAAGCCCTCACTCCGTATAGTTCGTTACAGCCAGCTTAGTAATCAGGATGAAAGCTCAAACCAGACACACTCTAGAAGTCTGCAAGTCTTACTTGGCATAAGATGAAGAAAAAAAATCAGTTCAGAGCTACGCTGATACCGGCTGTGGGCAGAGAGACTGCCTTTTCCCAGTAATCGTGTTGCAAGAATTTGGAATCATTTCCTCCACAGCAAGAGGAAAGCCAACTCGCCGCCTAAACTCCTTTTTTTTTTTAAAAAAAAAAAAAGGGATTAACATTTTCATTTCTGGTAAAAGGACTGCTTTCGTGTTTGGAAGGAACGGCTGATGTTGAAGGGATTCAACATCAACACACTACCTACACAACCCGCCTAAAGAAGAAGGGGCTTGGGCTTGCTCTGTCGAGTTCCTCCA
>JAHREE010000229.1:6180718-6197389 GCA_033628505.1 Tringa tobata
CCGCCCGCCCCCGCCGCTGCGGGGCCCGCCCCCTGGCCGCGCGCTGCGGGCGGGCCGGCGGAGCAGCGCGCCCCCTAGGGGAGCCACCCGGCGCCGCAGCCGGGGCGGGGAGGCGGGGGGGGGCGGACCGCGGAGGGACCCGATGCCTCGTAAAGCGTGGTATTTTTTTTTAAAAAAAATCTCCAAAGGGGCGGCGAGGCCTGCCAGGGCGGCTACAGGCCACCAAGGCTCCTCCAGGGCCACAGGCCCTGAGGAGAGCCGCTCGCTTCGGCCTCACCTGCAGCACGGAGCAGGCTCCACCAGGCCGAGGTTGTGGGTAAAGGGGTTTTTCACTCAAAACATGGTCACAAGGAGGATCTTGGGATACCATAAAGCACCCCCACCGCCAATGTGCTCCTTTTTTTTTAGCTTCCTGGCCACAAAACCAAGCAAAAAGTGACTTGGTCTCACCAGGGGACTGAACGCCGCTCTGACTGAAACAGCCGCTCTGTAACAGCGCTGTGAGGTGAATCTTCCCAAAGCGACAGGCCCCCCAACAAGGGGTGGCTCGTGAGGCCTCGTGAAGGTGGGTCTCGGTATCACCTCTTGAGTCATCCCGTCCCAGACCAGCTCCCTGTCGGTTCGGGGCTGAAACATAAGGCATTCGTCAAGTTTTACAACATCCTGAAACTGAAATCAATGCTGTCCTGCGCGTGTTTGACCTCAGGGAGGTCCTCCAGTGACGCAGACGAGAGAATCCCAAGCATGACGTTTCCAAACTCAGTGCAAATGCTCTTGATTTTGTTCCCGTGTGTCACGTCTTCAGCTGGTCAAGTTGCTCAGCTCTAATGAATTTTCCAAAGAATTTAAGCCCTGGGTTCTGCTTGGAAATCATGAGCAAAACACTAAAATTTGCAGTGGGTGCATTATCTGTAAGGGCTTGCTGAAAAGTTAGAGCAGTCAACTTAATCATCTTTCTGTTTTTAAAAGAAATTGGTCTCAGCTACTCTGCAGTTTCCATCCATCCCTGCTGTCCACCAACACGGCTTCAGCTCTTTGGAGGGATGGTGGAATGGGAGAGCAGCGAATAAGCAGTGAGGAAACTTACTGCCCACAGCAAGTTGGGTTTCTCTCTTTTGTTCAGCTGCGTGTATTCGAACAGGTGATAATTCTGGAAAAATACAGTTGTGTAAATGCTCTCATGTCTTCTCCAGGGTGCAGAAAATACTGTTTCTTCATTCTCTTCCGCACTGAAACACGTGGCAGCCTCACGGGCAGGTGCAGGTGGGATAGAGCTCTGGAGGTTCAGCTCTGGCTCTCGATTCTTTGTGAGCCTAACATACCAGCGGGGGCATATCTGTCGAATACAAGGAGAGAAGAAGACGGGGTTGAAAGAGCTCTTTGTTAACCCTGAGTTGGGAGCTGGGTATGAACATCTGCTCCCTATCAGTTCACCGGTCACCTGCATACAGATGGAGGCAAGATGCACCAAAGCTGGCGCTGGTGCCGCCCGTTCCTTGGTGATGGCTTGGTTTGGCCAGGACCGAAGGTGCTCGGAGAAGGAATTGGTGCTGGGGGAGATGGCTCCCTCGCACAGCTCACAAGGAAAATTCGCCTGCATCCAGCTATGTTAGGAATGTGGAAACTTTAACGCACACGGAACACTTACTCATCATGACCGCAGAGCTTCCACCAGCACACTTCCCAGTAACATCAGGTTATATTGCTGGTTTGGAGGCTGCCAGCGTTGCCCAGCGAAACCCTGGGGCTTTGGGCACTTATGACAATCAATAAGCTACAAGACACCCCTGCCTGCTCCGAAACCGCCTGCTTGTTGTCATTCCTTGGGGAAGCTGTTCCAGATATGTTAATCCCCGTAAAACTATTATTCATGTCATACTCTTAACTTTAATGCCTTTTCCCATATCTTGATAACTAGGGGGATAACGCAGCGGGGGTTAACATTTTCCATCGGTATTTTTCACACGCAGTCTGGATTTTGATTTATATGGCAGAGTTTCTTGCTTTGCTTAGTTCAAATTCCCCATTTTTCTTCGGACCTGATTCCTTCCTAGACTTTCACGGTTTCTCCACTTTCCTTCCAAGAAAGCATTATGCGTATATTAATAACATATATACAATCTAGTGTTATCTGCGGTAATGACTACTGATCTAGCATAAGATTTTATGGGAATATCAAAACACATTTTTCTCCTCTCACAAGTAATCTGCCTGAACACTTCCTACGACTGTAATAAACCAGCCGAGAACAAGTGCTTTTAGTATCAGAATGACTGCTTAGTGATTTAAATCTAAAATTGCCACCCGAATATCTCTCCGTGCAATGCCAGCTACCAAAGCATCAGTGGAAGGTATTAAACAATATACATAAAACATGAACCTCACACATCCCATTCCCTCCTCCTTTCTGCGAGTGGAGCTAAATGGGACGTACATTAAAAGAACATTATTAAGGTTTAAGGTCAAACACTTGTGTATCAGGAAATGCGTATTTCCCGTGTGTCGGAAACGTGGGCTCCCTTGTGAGTACACGGTGATAGTCATTAATTTCACGATCACGTATTATTTTTTTCCCGAGAACCTACTCAGCCCGCAGAGCGATATTGTCACCTTAACGAGCAGCTATTCAGAAACATCTGTACTTCTCCCGGGCCAGCGTGTAATCCCTGCCTCATTTAGGGACGCTATTCAAAAACCTCCTTCTGAACACATACCCGTTTGTTATCTCTTCTGCAGGACTTATCAATGTCGTATTTGAGTTCTTGGCGGATGAAAAGAAATTATTTCTCGCCGGGGCCTTGTGAGGTGACACGATCTGAGGAGGCTGGTGGGACAGACGAGAAGCTGTAAGGTCACAAGGACTCGCTAACTCTGGTCCAGCCTTGGTTCCTTCCCAAAAACTTACCGTTACGTGGCACCGCAGATGTTTAAAACAGAGCTCCTGCTGCTTTCGTGTGCAGCTGCGAGGGGTTAGGACTTAAAATCAGAAAGCACCGCCCCACACTCAATAAAAAATTCTCATTTGGGGAAAAATAGGGTTCAAGCACCTTGACTGCCACTCGCAGCTCGGCCCACCGCCGAGGGACTGCAGCTTTGGCTGCCAAGACCAAACCCGAATTTTCTTCTGTCCCAACGAGGGTTTAAAATCGGTGAGGGGAGGATGGGAATGAGCGTCGCCTGTTCCGTGACGCTGGTACAACAATACGCAGGAACAACGGCAACTGTGAAAATAAATGGGAATTACCTGTGAACTGAGGACAAAATGAAGCTTGATACTCTTCTAATCTGTATATGTACTCTTGTAATCTGTATATGTACTCTTATAATCTGTGTTTTGACATTTAGAAATCTGGCCATAACTACACTACCGAGAAAGAATGACATAAATTTGTAAAATTAGTCCAAGACCTCAGTGACTCTCCCTCCCTTGGCTGAGGGTTCGTTGGGTGCTAAGGCTTGGCTGGGAAATAAAGCTCAGCCATCCCAAGTTTCAGGAGCTGAGGGCCATGCTTTAACAAAGTTATAAGCATTCTCAAATTATTTTTAAATCCCTTAATCATTTCAGGAGGATTTTAAGACAGAGGGTGAGGTATTTGTAAGATACTGACCGTACTGCAATTATCCACGTGCCGGCGGGAATCCCGTATCTTAGCACACCACCCAGCTAAGGAGGCTCTGTAGGAGCCACAAGAATTATGTGGATTATTCACACATATGTCTTAATCCCGTCTCTGGAAAAAAAATGATATTTTGAGAATAGGAAAATGTATTCATTAGGACTCAAACAACAGTATCTGAGGCCACTTCTTGCAAGGGGAAGGAGTCGGGGTTCAGATACACCCGCTGCGGCTTGTGGCCGCTTGATCTTCTCGTCCCACCAGCCAGGGACCTCCCTCCATTCGAAATTTCCCCGGAGCAGAACTTGCTCCCCTTGGGTAAATACATCTAAAGCAGGAAAACTCCCGGATAAACACAGTAAAAAGTGTCTCATACAAACCCGAGGCTGGCTGCTTTGCTGTTACATTATGTATGATTTGTTAGTGCTCGCACTAAGAACAAATTGCACGTCGGGGAGAGGGGGGGTAGTTCTGCCATCCGTGAAATCACGTGCGGCTCAAGGACGTTTCCTGCCGTAGGATGGTAGAGGGAACAGCCTTCGGCGAGGGAGAACACATGTGAGAAGCCAAACACCAGCATTCGGAGCCCGCAGCTTTAACTTTGGTATTTTGTCTAAATTCCTAATGCTGTTGTGCATCCCTCACTTGGACAAAATCAGCACAAACATCTTACAAAGTAATTCTCTCCGCAGACATCAAAGGCTGCGAGTCCTTAATCTGGATGGCAATATGGGATTGAATTTCAACAAAAAGGATGAATTGTTTTGAGATTTGCTTTTACTAAAGCCCCCTCCAAATTCGAAGAAACGCCCAGAGTTGTATTAAATCGATCTGGATCTGATCTCTTGATCCGAACCAGCCTGATCTGTAGATCCGTTGAAATTCGTGGAGAAAATCCCATTGAATTTACTGTGCTTTGGCTCAGAGTGAAATGATTTCTAGCTGTTGTTTGAGGATACCCTGCAGACAAAAAGATTTCATTTTCAGTTCCTGGAGGTTAATTATGGAAATTCGTTAGAGTGGATCAGCAGTTCCAGTTGCTGGGGAGACAGTAAAACTATTTGGTATGAAATTCTAGCCTAGAGCTGGATAAAAAAATTCTGACAGAAAGGTTTTCCATCAGAAATATTGATATGCTGAAGGCAAAACGTTTTGCAGAACTGCTTCGATTTCAGTGAAATTTCGTATTAGAAAGTTACTGATACGAAGCTCTCCGGTAAGGCTGCACTGTTGTGTTTTAGCCTTTTTTTTTTTTTCATGAGATGTTAAATTCCGAGGATCTTTAATAATATGTTTTTTCTGGAAATATATAAGAAATGCGTAAACTTGGACATTTGATGACATTGAACATTTTGACTTCGGTCAAAGGATGGATTTCATTTCAGAGGGAGTTTAGAAATCCTTTTTATTTAATCCCATTTTGGGGTGGAAAAAGCGAGTGAACTTGTGTAATCCCCAGTTCTCACCCGGCGGGCGCTGGGGGCCACTGGTGGGAGCTGGGAACAGCTTCCAGGGCAGAGCGGAGTGGGGCAGGTCAGTTCTGCCTGTCCTTACCCATTCCTCTGAGTGCTGCACTTCACTGGGCTTCCCTCAAGGCACAGTGCCTTTAACTTACTGCCGAAGAGCAGACAGAACTCGGGAAATAATAAATGCTTTTTTATTTATTTTAATTTTTTTTAAATTTTTTTTTTTTCTTGGCTGCAGTACTGCCAAGGCGGTTTAATTGTCCCGAGGAAGTTAAAACAGTTAAAACTGTTTCTCCTGGAACCGCTGCCAGCTGGAGCCGTGCTCCCCACCCCTTCATACCACACCAAGCCTCAAATATTTGGTGAACCAAAGCTTTTCTGGCTGCGCAGACATATTTGTAATTCTTGCCCATGTGAATGAGTAACAGCAGCGGCCGGGGCAGCGGCACAGACCCTCGGAAAAATAGCAAGCATTTTTTCGGTGCCATTTGAAACTCTTTTAACACGCTTCGCTGTTGATTTTTATTGTTATTTTCTGTCCCATAGGCATGCCCTTTCCCACCATAAAGTCGCGGGGCCGGGTTTCTGCGCTGAATTTCTCCACTTATGAGGCTTGTGAAGCTGGTAGCTTGAGCCTGGCGGGCGAGCAGTGCCGGGCTGTGATTAATCTGGCTCCCATCTGCAGAAAAACCTCCGGAATTTCTTTTGGGGGGAAAGCAGCAGGGTTCAATGGGGCAGCCCCAGGCACCCAGGCGGGCAAACCACCCACTGGCTTGTCCCGAGAAGTGGTGGCCAGCAAAGTGGTGGGGTCTGGAGCCCCCAGGGCTTCTGTAAAGCAAAGAGCAGAGAGGAGAAATCCTCTGCTGGGAGCGGTGGTGAGCGGTGTGTCTCGCTGTGCCACGTGGGGCTTCGGGAAACAGAAGGGAATTGGGCAGCAAAATCATAGAATCACTGAATGGTTTTGGTTAGAAGGGGCCTTAAAAGATCATGGAGGTCCCACCCCCTGCCCTGGGCAGGGACACCTCCCACCACACCAGGTTGCTCCAAGCCCCCTCCAACCTGCCCTTGAACCCCTCCAGGGATGGGGCAGCCACAGCTTGTCCAGGCAACCTGGGCCAGGTTCTCACCACCCTCACACCAAACAAGTTCTTCCTACTATGTCATCTAAATCTACATTCTTTCAGTTTAAACCCAAACTCTCTGGCTGGAAATAAGAACAGCAAACGTTCATCCTTATTAAACTTCCTCCTAGCCAATTGCTGGGAAAGCAAAAGCTGCTAGTGCAAGCCCTTGCCCCCAGATTTCTAATTAACTCGAATTTTTGAGGCAGCTCCTGCACAGACACGGCTGTCGGCACCAAGGGATTACTGCTTCAGGAGGAGCTGCTCTCCAGGGCTGTTTGAGTGAGGCTGCAGACTGGAGCTGCAAAATGAGATTTAAACCAAGCCCCCCAGTCAAAGAGGACCTTTCTGGGTCATGGTGACCCTGGCCTCGATTTTCACCCACGTTGCCTGCAGGAAGAAGAAACACAGAGTTTTGCTCCATTTCTTTGCTGGCTTCCAGATGTTGGAGTGGTGCGTGGAGGGCTGCAGCATTTCCAGGACCTGCAGCTCAGAAGACACCAGCGTAGATGGATGGATAAATGATGGTGGTGGGCAAGGGGCTGAGGGTCCCACGGCTGCCACTGCCATCCTGTCCCATGGCAAGAGCCTGTTCCTTCTCGGCAGCTCCTAAACCACTTTAAGCTGAAAAAGCATGAACGTCTGTGGGTCGCACACGCTTTTTCTCCCTTCAGAGAGAGGGAAATGCGAGGCTAATTAGGCAGGTGTTGGTTGCAGCAGGTTTCACACACTTTCCTGAGATTTCCATAGACCAGGAAAGCCAGTGGCTCTAATTAAATGACTCAGAAAAGACTAACTGGTCTTCTAACGCATTTTCTATTTGGTTTTGTAGTTGGGTGGTTTTGAATGAATGAATCAGGTTGCCCAGGGAAGTTGTTGAGGCCCCATCACCTGGAGGTGTTCAGGTTGGATGGTGCTTTGAGCAGCCTGGTCTAGTGGGAGGTGTCCCTGGTCCATGGCAGGGGGTTGAAACGAGATGGTCTTTAAGGCCCCTTCCCACCCAAAATGTTCCATGATTTTATGGTTCCTTCACTGCTGTTTACTAAATAAAATGAGTTTTACAGGAAGGTTACAGAAAGCAAGGGCTTCTGGAGCAGCTTCACTTTATTTGCAGCTTGGTATACGGTAAAAGAAGGGTTGCAAGGGACCTGCAGGACGTGGCTGCTCCATCCTTTCACCTCCAAATCCCACAAAGCAGCGTGTGGGCTCCGTGCTGGTAAGACGAGGTGTCCAGGGCTTTCTAAGCCCCTGGCAAGTGTCTGCATCCCTCTGGGCTCCATGTGGGAGCAGAGGCAGCAGCAGGGGGTTGTGGAAAGAGCAGGGCCCTTGGAAGGGGCCTTCAACACCATCGTGTTCCATTGCCACCATTGCTGCACGATGCCCCTTTGCCTCTCCCGGCCCAGGAAACAGAGTGATGCCATTAAAAATTCATTACTTAGCTTAGTTGTTTCGTATTGAAGGCAAGACTGAGAAATAAGGACCAGATCCTGTCCTCAGATTAAACCATCACATCAGAGCCTGGAGCTCTGCTTTCCCTCTTTGCATAAGCCCGTGCTCAGCACATCCAGGTGAGCGGCTGCTGGGTATCACTGCCCAGGTTGGATTTCAGCTGGAACATGTATTTGCAAAGTCAAAGAAAAGCCTCGTGGTTTGGTTTTTTTTCTCGCCATAAAAGGGAAGGAGCGAAATTCCAGAGCTGAATTTACACGTCCTGCTGCTCCTCAACGTGGGAAAAGAATGCTGGGTCCTCCCACGTATCTGCTTCCCATCCCAGGTCTTCCTCCCTCCCTCCGACTTGTCCGTGCAAGTCAAACCTTTTTTGCCATGAGCCAACAATTAATTATAAGTGTATAGTAACCTTTCATAAAGGAAGGTACATGGAGAAGCCAGGTCTGGTTCCCTCGATGCTTACATAGTGTTGGGTTGGTTTTTTTTCCTGTTGTATTTTCCAAATTAATTGGAGCGGCCCATAGTTTTCACAGGTCTGGGGGCGGGGGTAGAGGGGGGAATATCTGGCACAAAAATCTCTTCTAATAAATAATGATGGAGAGAGAGGATTATCCAGAAGCTGAGCTTCATCATGCCACAGGGCAGGGGTTTGAGGGGATCTTCCTGGTGGGAATGGGAATGGGAAAGGGTCAGTGTCCCTGCGAGGGGCCAGAACCCCGACATTGCTCTGCAGCATCAGTCCTGGGCAATTCAGCAGGGGATAGGCAGTAAATCTCAAAAAAAAAAAAAAAAAAAAAAAAAGAAATTTTGGAATTGAGCTTTGGAAATATATTACATGGGGAAAGAGAAGGATATTCAGATGTCCTGCAAGGGTTTTCTTACAAAGATGAGCATGACAGAGAAGGCGATGTGCTGACAATAATTAAAAGCCAGTTTTAGACGCTCAAATGGGTAAATTCTAAGGTTTCTGGAATCTTCTGGTCCAAGCACAAAAGAGACTTACTCTGTTCCTGGTTGTCCTGCCAGTTTTCCAGCGGGACCTGGGGCAAGCCAGTTCATGTCTCCGTGCCTCTTTCCTTATCTGAGGCTCGTAGTAACTCCCAGGCGCTCCCAAGGGCACCGGGAGGGCGAACCCATTGCCACCACCTCCAAAAGAGCTCTGGTGCCTCCTGTGAACCTGGGGTTTGGTTGGCAAATGTGGTGGGTGCCTCTGTTGCCTCTTTGCCAGGTCCCAGGGTGCTGCCAGCAGGAAGCCATGCTGCTTCCCCAGCCCTGCTGCCTATTAGGTTCAACCCAACTGCATTAGTCCAAAGTGTCAGAGGAACCTCAAGGAACAACACTTCAGTCCTGAAAAGGTTAGAGGCGATGATCAAATGGACTTGAGTCCCAAGGGGCTTGGCCCTGATGAGCTGGAGACAGATGAACAAAAGAAAGGGTGGCTTTTTGCCCTGAGGTGGAGGCTGTGGAGATGCAGGTTGTGTTGTTGGAGGGAAGATGGGCCCTTGTCAAGCAATGCTGGGTTTAATCATCAGTCAATAACAAAAGAATAGAAGACACTACATAGGAATGTGCGAAGCCACACCAAGCCCAACAGGAGTGATGACCGCTCTGGGGAATCCTGATGCCCCAAGAAGCCCAGTCCAGGTGTCCAGAGACACAGAAGTGAGCTGACCCCTGGCACCAGGGAGCAGATCTTTTTAGCACGGACCACCTGAGGAGCAAAGCCTGGACCAGAGGGTGATGGTGCAAACCCACGGCACTCCAGGAAAACCACTCTCAGCTGCTTTTACGGAAAGGATGGCAGCCCAGAAAGGGCAGGATTCCACCCACCAGAGGGTGAAGCTGACGTACCAGTGAGCAGAGCCAGTCCCCTGGGCTTGGGCAAGGAGGGAGATGGTATTCTCCACACTGGCATCCTTTCCCCAGTGCCAGTTTAACCACACCTGGAGCTTGTGGTCACACCAGACAAGCCGGCTCACATCCCTGGCAGGTTGAAAGCCGCAGTGAATCAAACCCAGAGAATTCCCTCTTTCCTCGACAGAGGATTTATTGGTTGTGTTCATTTCAGGGACATCAACGCCTGGCCACCAGGAATAACCTCTTATGGGAGGTGGCAGCTCCTTGACTGACACCGTGGATGTCCCCCCGGGGTGGCAGTGCCACCAGGAGCACAGTCTGTCTCAGGGCAACACCAGGTTAGTCCCTCCTGTGCCAGAGCTTTTGAGCAACACGGCACCAGCTCCCGATGAAGGAGCTTCTTGACATCAAGTAACACAGTGATTACAGGAAAACCAGGGGGATTTTTCTATTCTTAGACCCTCCCTGTGCCTACGTCCGAGCGGATGTGAGGGGGCTGCATGGGGTCAGGAGACTCTGGGGCTGCCCCCGTGTTGTACTTGAGTGCATTCATGCTTGGCAGGGCCATAGGTGGAGAAATCGGCTTTGCTTATTGTGAAACCCTGTTCAAAGTGCTTGCAACGGGGCAGGGTTGCTTCATCTGTGGGGTTAAGGCCAAGTGCCCTCTCTGCCCTGGCAGCAAGGGGCTGACTGAGTTGATGGGACCCCTCCGCTGCTGTCCACCCATTCCCAGGGAAGAGCCTGCATCTCCCGTGCCAAGAGCTGCTGATGCAGCCAGGTTAATCATAGGAGCTTAGAATGGTTTGGGTTGGAAGAGACCTTAAAGATCATTGTGTTCCATAGCCCTGCCCTGGGCAGGGACACCTCCCACCACACCAGGTTGCTCCAAGCCCCCTCCAACCTGCCCTTGAACCCCTCCAGGGATGGGGCAGCCACAGCTTCTCGGGGCAACCTGGGCCAGGCTCTCACCACCCTCACACCAAACAAGTTCTTCCCCACATCTCAGCTCCATCTCCCCTCTTTCAGGGTCAAACCCTTCCCCCTCCTCCTAGGGCTCCCCTCCCTCATCCAGAGTCCCTCCCCAGCTTTCCTGGAGCCCCTTGAGGGACTGGAAGGGGCATTTAGCATCCCTGTACCTGCAGATGAACCCTTCTCTGCTGCCCACCGCTGTCTGCCCTCTGGTCTCTTCCACCGCCACATCTCAATTTATCAGGAGAAATGTCATGTCTGAGATTCCTCCCCCCCTCACCCGACACTTTGCCCACCATTCTTTTGGGCTGAATCAAAGGGTTTTCAGAGCTGGGATTATTGTGCCTTGAAAGCCACAGGCTTAAAAATTGAAAGATACAATTCAGCTGTTGGTATATAAATATACCGAAATTATAGCTCACTCCTAAACTCAATTGAGCACCATATGATCTGCATTCACTGCAGTCAATTTGGAAACACTAAAAGCTATTTTGATGGCTGTTTTTACAGTTACTGATTTGTTAATGTGTGTTTTGCAAATGCAGTTTTGATTGGCTCGTCTTAATTTGCCAAATAGAAGGCCCTCCTAATGAAGCTGTAAGGAGTGGAGGGCTTCATTCGACTTTGCATTTTAATACAGCGGCTGGCATTTATTTTTCCACCCCAGCCCACGTGGGGAGAGAAAGGGGGTTTGTGGTGAAACACCCCCGGCCATCCAGCACTTTGATGTGCAGGGTATCTGGGGGAAAACACTGCTTTGCTGGGGAAGGGGGGTGGAGGGGTGTCTGCCACCCAGCAAAGAGGTTTTGGGGACAGAAACAGTGCGTTTTGCAAAGTGAAGGGGTACCCAGGGAGCTCAGCAGCATCTGCTCAGGAGGAGCAAAGCAGCATCCAAGGATTTCCATTGCACTGCAGGCGCTGGGTGTCCCCAGCGAACGTTGCCAGAGGGTGCAGGGAACCATGAACGTTGTTCTGCTGCTGGGAAAATGCTTGTTCTACATCCACGTTGTTTCTACTATTGCAAAAATAAAGACAACCTAAAGACCTAAGAAATACATCACTATTTGTGCATGTTGTCTTCGTGGTCCCTCAGGGGAGGGGGAAGAGATGTGCTCCTGTGCATAGCCAGCCCTGGTGGTGAGTACCACCACATTAGATATTTAAATTCAGTATTAGCTGAATGCTCACATATTGAAAACCACTCATTCCACTGGAGTTTTAAAAATGCTGCTATTGATTCTAAACTTCTACCGAAATCAAAGTGCTGGCCACCGTTAGGTGTGTAATTCTACTTTTTGGAGACATAAGGAGTTTCTCTTCCTCCCTGAAAAGGGAAAATGAGGTGCTGGACTGTGGGATGCTGCTCTTCATGGGGGAAGGAGCTGTGCAATTTAATGGGACACCCTTCTGCCTTTCCCTCTCCATCCTAAGGTAGCCGTATGCATCCTCAAGCGCTATCATCCACCACTCACTGCCATTTTTTATTAGCAAATCAATCAGGTCTATTTTCACATCGAACGGGAAGAGACAAACATTGAATGGGCCAAAGGGGCAGGACTCAGCCTTATTAACTCACAGCATTTAAGCTGATTTCAAATAACCAGTGAGCGGAGGCAGTAGATAGGTCTGGTTTATAGTTTTTTAATGTAATCGTCAGCATCTGCCAAGCCTTGGGCTCTGAGCCTCACACCTCCCCGGTTCCCAATCCCTGCTGCCGGGACTGGCCTCTTGACATTCCATCTACACTTGAAGAGAAACCTCAAATTGTGACAAAACCTTTGATTGCTCAAAGTAATAAACACTTCCAACTCCTGTTCCTCTGCTCTGATTTGCTGCTGTGGAAAAAAAACATGGGAAGAAGCAAATGATCACTAGTAGTTTTATCGCCAATAAATTCTTCAATTTTTTCCCCATGTCAAAAAATCATACAATTACTGAGACCCACAGCACCTAAAATTCAACCTGAGGAGGGGAGGAGGAGGAGGGCTTTGCCCCACCACAGGAGGCTCAGAAGGACAATTATTCAGATTTGTTGGTGGCAATCTCATCCTTACCCAGTTGACCGTGGGAACAAAGAAATCCTCGACAACATCAAGCCCTTCCGTGCACTCCTCCTCCTCCCGGGTGTTGGTTATCACAAACACTGATCAGATCAACTACGAGGGTGGGTGTAGGATCTCAGGTTTTTCTGGTCTGACTTGAAGGATCCTCAGGTTTATCACGGAGTCCTCTGCTGCTGCAGGCACCACATCAAATAGTCTCCTTCTCCACCTAAGAACGTAGTCATCCATGCCTTGAGCAGAGATGGCTTCTTAGCTTTCATAACTGGCCACCAAAACAGTGTCTTGGTCTTTGAAACCTCACTGCTGTAATGGTTTTCTGTCAGATCTTGAAGGGTTCCTCCAGTTCCCATGGTGTTCTTCCATTTGTCCACAACTTGAAAAAACTTCTCCCCTCTGCCTAATATCTGGCCCTTAAAGGTCTTCACAGACAGCAGGCAGATTTTTCTCACGCTTTACTTTGCTGAGATTTTTGGTAGATTAAATGCACCAAGTTCCTGGAGTCTACCCTGCCCTGGGAGAGCTCAATTTTTTCTGGAACACACCCGATCAGAGTTGTGTACAACATCTCAGGTGAGGCCTAATGAGATCTTTGTGTGTCTCCTGGGAGGTCTTCACCCCCCGTGACCAGGCAGAACTCTTCTCCTTAATCATTTTGAACCGACGCACTCTTACCATACGGCTCAAGCCTTCATTGTGAGACTCTGAGTGCATTTTACACTATTGAATTTCCTCTCCATTATTTCACTCCTCAAGGCCCCCTAGTTATTGATGTTTCCCCTGAAATTTGTGCCATCAGCATATTTCATCAGCAACACCCCCGCTCCCCTCTCCGTTTTTTGTCTTGTTGTGGACATTAATGAAAATACCAAACGACGTTGCTTTTCATCTGAGTCTTAAAGGAGACGGCTCCACTCCTCCAGCTGTCATCATCCTTACCTCCATCTGAAATCTCCTCCTTGTCCCACCTCCCCCCTGTGCCCCTGCAGCCTGCTCTTGCTGAAGTCCAGATAGATGGAATCATCTCCTACGTTTCCTTTGTCTAAAAAATCCATTATCTTAGCAAAGTCAGGCTCAATTAACCTTTGTTTCACCTTTGCTCCACTTTTATTTCATTTTCCATTTACCTCTGTAACAGTAACGGTTCCTTCCTTCATCCATTTTTTTAAATAAAGTTAGATTAGCTGGCCTTTAATTACCCAATCACCATTTTTCTCAAGTTGTCGGTATTTCATAGGCTGTTCCCCAATAAAACGCAGGGCAGTCCCTGGGGCAGGGATCAAACCCTACATTTCCTCTCTCCCAGGTGGGAGCCCAAATCACTAAGATAAACCACTAAGAGCCACGCACCGGTGTTTCCTTTGCCCTTCAGCATAATATCTCTCGTGCCTTCTTAAAGCTTTATTGCCATTAATAGGTCATGAATTAGAGGTAATAACTCCGGGAGCTTCATTAATTTCCTTACTGGGTGCGAATGAAAAAGGTGACCTGGATAAACCCATCATGTTCTGGATACGTTCATCCATCCTTGGAGATTGAACTTCTTTGTTCCTCTTTACAACCCTGCATTTCTTCCCCGCAGCTTGGGTGAAAATGCTTCATAAACCTCTTCAACAGGGCCTTAAAATACTCAGAAATGAGTGCTTTCACCTCTGGAAATCTGAGTTCAGAGTGAAAATGGGATGTACTCGTTGCAACCTCACGCCCAGGGCTCCACTTCATAACCAAACCCCAGGGTGGTGCTGCTGGTTGGGGCACAGGGAAGGAGCGCCGAGGCCCTGCCCAGGATGCATCATAGAATCGTTATGGTTGGAAAAAACCTTTCAGATCATCAAGTCCAACCATCAACCCAACACTGACCAAACCACCACTGACCCATGTCCCTCAGCACCATGTCTGCCCATCTTTTAAATATCTCCAGGGATGGTGACTCCACCACTGCCCTGGGCAGCCTCTGCCAAGGCTTCACAACCCTTTCTGTGAGGAAATTTTTCCCAATTTCCATCCTAAACCTCCCCTGGTGCAACTTGAGGCCATTTATTCTTGTCTTGTCACTTGTTACATCAGAGAAGAGATCAACCCCCACCTTCCTACACCCTCCTTTCAGACTGACCATGAGCAGCACCAGCTTCATGTAGCCTTGAGAGATGTCCAGGGAGGTGACGGCAGTCAGATGTCCCAGGCCATGTACCTGGCACTGAAATCTTGTGCAGGACAATTAAACTCTGTCGCACTCGCCTCCCCATGCTACATCCTGCTGCAGCTGTTCCTGGGGCACATCACACCTCCATTTGGGGAAGCCAGGGAGCTTTTAGGAGGACATCCACCTTCCACCAGCTGCATGACATGGAGGGGCTCTGAAGGTCAGGTCCTTGGATGACCGCTTCAGCTGGCATTTGAAGGAGACCTCCAGCATTAGAGCTGGATGGAGGAACTAAAAAAATCCCACAAGAGCTTCCCAGGATTTTTAGAGAGACATTCAACATGTTGGCCAACATTTGGTGCCTTGCTTTGAAGGTTATGAAACACAACATATTTTTTTTTTTCTTTGGTTTATTTATTGTTGTCACCCTCTCCAGAGCCTGGACCGGCAGCAGTCCCAGCGATGGGCTACTGCCGGGTGATCGCTGCTGGACGGCAGGCAAAAAGCCCAGAAATTTCATGGTGGGCCATTCCCAGGGGATGAAAAAGCCAAGTTTGCATTCTTCTGTGGTTTGGACAATTCCCTGAATGCCTCTGTGTGTGCCCCCAAAACAAAACCAAATGCTGAATTTCCCGACAAGCTCCAATTACTGCTTTGATCTTTAGGGGAAAAAAAAAAGTAATAAACACCATTGCTTCACCTTCTGTGCCCTGCTGCTTCTCTGCAGGTTGCCCCAGGAGCAGATCAACCCCCCAGCGATGTCCTGCTACACGGACCCCGCTCCTTAAGCTGCAAGTTGACATCTTCGGTAGAGGACTCGATGAAAGTAGGTTAGGTGTGTATTTTAGGGCACCGTACACGTGTAGCAGCTATTTTAAACAACTAGAATTCAGGTTCACAGGAGTGGAGATGTACAAAAAGTCGGAAGGAAGGTGGATTTTTCATCCATAATCAAAAAAACCTTGATGCGGTGAACAATGCCAGCACTTCATCGGTGCCACCCCGCAGCGGTGTCCTTTCCTGAATGCTGCATCTGGGTGGTGTTCGTGTCAAATTGGGCCAGTTTTGGGCAGGTGGGGTGGGATGGTGCAGGGAGCCCGGGCAGGACCATGCGTGGCCACGAGCATCATACCCAGCAATTCCGGGGACCACACACCCCATCCTTGGGAGCAATGTGGGGCTGCAAACCCAGGGGCTTTGCTGGTCCTGCAGTTAGGAGACCCAGGATGGAGCCAACTGGGTTTTGAAGTGATGCCCAAAAGAACCCTTAGTCCTTCCTCCCTGTGCCCAGCACGGTGGCTGCTCTGGGAGGATGTGGAGTGCTGTGGAGGCAGGAGGAGTAATGGCTTTCCATAGGTCCATTAGATGCATCCAGGTCTACCTGGCACACGCATGCAGAACAAGCAACATATCAGAGGCTTCGGCACATATATATATAAAAATAGAAAAAAAAAGTATTATTATATGAAAATGAATTCAATAGAATAGAATAGAAAAATATCGAATATACAGAACATATTGAATATAGAATATAATACACTAAAATTACAAAATTATAAAAAGATGCTAAATTCTACTCAGCAAAGGGGAAGCAGAACAATGCCTCTCCGTTTAATTTAGGAGCATCATCTTCGTGTTCCGGGAGCAGGAATTTGCTGGGCCAGCGAAGGAAGCAGGTTTGCTCAGCAGTGTGCCTGGTGCGAGGGCAGCTCCCCGGCTCGCAGGCATTCATGGCAGCCTGAGCGCTTTTGTTCCAGCCCGACAGGGCCCAGAAAAACATTTTGAGGTGGTTTGAAGAACATTGTTGGAATGCTTTTGCATATTTGTCATTGGCAGGAGCCTTTACTGGCAACGGGAGGCTCCAAGCACAGGTTTTCCGCTGCCTCGGCAGGAGGCTGGCTCTGCTCCGTAGTCCTGGAATAAACCCACCATCCCACATCCTTGCCTGCAATGGAGCATCTTCAAACCCTGTAGCTCCCTCTGCCCCAG
>JAHREE010000230.1:0-16758 GCA_033628505.1 Tringa tobata
TTTTTTTTTTTTTGTTTTTTTCCTCCAAGAGGCTCTTTGAAAATTTTGCACACTATATGAAGGAGAGACGCTAGGGTTTGAGCTAGATGCATTTGATGTCAAAATACACCTTTTGTTGGTATTGACTTGTAGCTTTTCACATTTTAGGAACTGTGGATGGAACGGAAAGCTGAGGAGCTGAACATTTTATCAAAGGCCTACGTGTAAACCCTGGTGCTTGAATGAATGCAGAATGAAAATGCTTCCTGGAGTGGGTGTGTTTGGAACTGGCAGCACTGCCCGGGTCCTGGTGCCCCTGCTGAGAGCAGAGGGATTCTCCATCGAAGCACTTTGGGGGAAGACAGAGGAGGAAGCCAAACAGCTGGCAGAGGAAATGAACATCTCCTTCTGTACGAGTCGGACTGACGATGTCTTGCTGCACCAGGACGTAGATTTGGTTTGCATCAATATCCCTCCACCACTAACGCGGCAAATTGCTGTGAAGGCTCTAGGTACCTTTTTGTCTTTGGAGTCGGACCAAAACCCCATAGCTTGTTGGCAGATTGAAATTTGAAGCTGCTGCCCTAGCACGATGCTGATTGCACCAATGTGCAAATGCAGTGCTAAAGGTTTGGTATGGAATCGGTAGTGCCACCTGCAAGAAAGGTTACCTAGAATTTTTTGTAAAAATACTATTTATAATTGCTTATAGCTTTGCAAATCTTGAACTAATTGGGCTAAAATATCCCATGGCTTTTTCAGACTGAACTTATGGTGGGGAGGTCTTAATAAAAATGAGCTGTTTCAGAGATGATGATGAGGGGATAAAATGCTTTATGCCCATTTAAAAACAAACAAAAAAACCCCCAAACAAACAAAACCTCAAACAACTTAAGTTACCTGATACATTTAAAATCTTCCCATGTACTGCAGTAGGGAACCAAGATTTTCTTGGGGGGGGGGGGGGGGGTGTTCAGTTCTGCTTTCTGTTTTCCCCAGAAATAAAACCAAACTTGAAAGCTAAAATCCTTTGAAAAAAATATTTGCGCGCACTCAGTAGAATCTTTTGAGTTAAGACCTAAATTCTCTGCAGGTGCTGCTTTCAGCCAGCTTGCTGTGACCCTGGCCACCGCCTGAAGCTCTCTGTGGTCACCCATGTCGGTAGCAGGCTGGCAGGTCCTGGGTGCAGACTTCCTGGAGGAATCCTTCCACCAGACGCAGGAGGACAGATGCTGGGGGCGGGGAAGGAGGAGATCTTGGGGACAGCAGAAGAAATCCAGCAAGATGGGCTGGGTTAAAGGTGCCTGGGAGAGAAGGGACAACCCGAACTGGTTGGGCAGGGAGGTGGGAGCCAACTGCCCAGGCATCTTGGCATTTCTTCCTTCTCCAGCGTGTGACTTTGTAGTGTTAATGTCCTCTCATATAGTGCTGCGTGGGCGTGAGTTTGCCTGTAATTCTCTAAATAACAAGCGTGATATTTTTACTGTGTTTACAGGAGATCCACATGAGTTAATTTTAGGATGGATAATATCTCAGACCATGTGAGCCAGGGTGTTTTGTTGTTTTTAGCCTCTTTGCTCTACAGTAATTTGTTTTGGAAGTAAACAACTCCCTGCACAAACATTTGCAGTGCCACTAAGATAGGCAGAAATAGATTTCAGGCTTCTTTTTCCCCTCTTTTTCTTTTTTACGTTGTTAGATTTGTTTGTTTACCTTATTAGAGTATTGTCCTTTGAATTTAAGGTATTCTGTTATTTTTTAAATATTTGAACTGTAAGTTAGAATTTATCTCTAAAGATGCTAAAAGCTCTTTTACACCCTTGTTAGGTAGTAATTGTTTCACTAGTTCTCATGGCTCTTGATGATCAAATGGGCTAAAAGGAGAGGATTGAACCTTCTCTGGTGAATTATTAACTAAAATGGATTGAGATTCTTTCTTCAAAGGCTGGGAAGCTGTAAGGTGGCGTTATCCAGAGGAGGAAAGGGAGATAAAGCTGGTGCAGAGGTACAGAGGTGCTATGTGTGCTTGACTGCAAGTGTAGATAAGTGGAAAGCTGGAAAGGCTGGGGAAATCGATGGATGAAGTAGTGAAGGGTAGTTTATTCTTTGCTTCTGTCTGTCCTGAAATCTTCTGATCTGCAAACCAATGCAGGCATCTCAGACCCAATACCATGCTGACCTTGTCTTTCAGCTTTCTAGGTTTGTCATGATGGCATTTATAGATCTGCCACCAAATGTGTTGTGACATATTTTAAACCAGTGTTGGATGGCTTGCTATGACTGAGCATTCTGAAGGAACACAGATCAGGGCAGGGCTAAAGATGGAAAGTATGCTTTCTCGGAAAGTTCATGTTGATATAGTGATGCTTATAATTGGAGAATTGTAGGCTGTGAATTGTAGATAATAGACTGGTGTGTAGTAGCCCAGAGACTAGGTTTTAGGAAAGATCAGATGTGAGGTAGTGATAACAGTCTTGTGTGTTTTGTTTCGTTGGGGTTTTTTGTTTGTTGGGGTTTTTTTAAGTGCTTACACTTTTATTACTTATTTGTATACTTTTTTATACTTTGGGGTTTTTTTTAATTTCATTTTAAAATATGTTTATATTTTTATTGCTGGCAGAGAGGAGAGAGAGACCCAGTTTTTCCAGGCAGTGCAATTTGCTTGCATAAGTTTCTTGCTAACAGGCATCCATAAACAAGCCGAGATACAACTCCGGCATGGCAGGGATGAAGCAGGAACACTGGATTGAGTTCATGAACTAGACAGAAGAGATCAAAGCCCAGAGGATAATTCAAATTAAGATCAGTGTAATCTTATGGTTTATCTCCACAACAGGCAAAGCAAGAAGCCATCCTAAAATTTGTGCTTCTTTTGATCTCAGGGGAAGTAAATTAATTTCACAAAATGTCTGTGTTGTGGTTCATGTCCCACAGTTAAAATGCCTCCACCTTTGCATTAGGTGAGCCCAGAGCAGAGTTACTGGCTGGAGTGGAATGTAAAACACGGGATGTTTGTGCATGAGGCAGTGTTCAGGGAGGCAGAACCTGCCAAGTCCTCGGAGTAAAATTTCTTTGGGATGCAAGATAATGGTGCTGTGCGTACTGAGCCCTGCTGTCAAACGGGTGCTTTGTGGAGCACCTACAAAGGAACCTCTTACGTGTCTCTCTTGGTTTATGCTGGTTGACTATGTTGTTTAAGACATCTGTGCGACCTAGATTGTTTGACCCCCCGATTTTGTGGAGTCCCTACAAATTGCAGCATGTATCTGTTAATTATGAAGGAAGGAGTCAGAAAGGGCGCTGTCACTGCTCTGTTGTGAGAGATCCAGATTTCCTGTTCTTGATACAGGATGAACAAGCATGCTATGAGTCCTCTTTGCATATCGTGCTTCCCGTCTCTGTCACCAGTAGCACAGAGGTCTTTTCAAACTATGCAAACAAGAAATGAAATGAAGGAATGTGTTTAGAAATGAGCGTTCTTTCTTTGGGAGGCTCCCAAAGGAAGTGTGTCTGAAGCAGCTGGGAAGACTGGGATTTGGGAAGACTCCTCAGACACTCCCAACTTCTTTCGGTGGACGAAGCAATGGTCTGGTGTGCTTCAACAGCAGCCAGCTGTGTATCTGACGTGCATCTGACGTTACTCAGGGGAGTAAAGAACTGGAGCTTCAGTTCAATCCTATTTACATAGGATAAATACATTTAGTAGTTGGAGTCAACATTATAACTCTTACAGAGAGTGGCAAGGCTTTAAATAAGAGTAGTTTCTCCTGTGTGCTGAGCTAGTAATGACTGTTGTGAAGGGTGCATCTGCCTGGAAGGGCACTGGTGAGAGGTGGTTTGGTGTTGCAGGAGCAGAGTTTGTTCAGGGTCAGGTCTGGCCACTTCTCAGGTGCTTTGGCTGGGGCTGTGCAGCCAGGTCCTTGCACTCTGGTTTCGTCAGCCTGTGCATTTGCTGAGCACTGCCTTTCTCAGGGATGCTTAGCGTTGTAGTTAATGTTCAGCATTAACTACGGCCATAAGCAGTGTTAGAGTTGGAAGAGAGCAACATGGCCTCACACTGCTTGGCTGGTTGCATTAGGTATGTTCATTTCACACTCAGCAATAACGAACGCAGCACTGAGAGCAAGAAGCACTTCCCAAGGAACAGAGCTTGCAGGTCTTGAAGCTGGTAACTGCGGTTACTGTGTAACTGCTGGCAGAGAAACGTCCGTCTTCCAGGATGTGAAGCAGCACTGGATGGCATGAGGCAGGGAGGACAGCCTAGTTCCTGGCTAAGGACAAAGCAAGATAAGTCTAGGAAGATTGACTCTTTCTCTCTGGCATCCTAGGAGGATTTCAGTGGAGCAATGGTCTGCAGAAGCCAATGTGTACCCCGCAAACAGAGTTTGCTCTGAGGTGTGCACAGAGGAGACCCTGAGGCACATTGTTAGGACAGCTTGTGATGAGCTTTATCGCAGGCAGTGGAGCTGCTGCTGTCCTCACTTGCTGCCTCAGAGGTGGGGAAACCCAACTCCATGGTCCCATCTCCTTCCTCCCTGGTGTGCAGCCCCTTCTCTGGGCTTAGGTCCACCTGTGAGCTGATCTAACCCACCTGCTTGGGAAAAGGAAGCTTCCCTTTCTAAACTGTGCTCAGTTGGTGAGCTGAACTGGCTCACAGAACTGTCTGAGGAGCACCAGAGCTCCATGGGGGCTCTCATGTTAATGGTTGGGCTTGATGATCTTAAAGGTCTTTTCCAACCCAAATGATTCCATGATTTATGTCTCCTAGCTGGTGGGACCTCAACAGAAAATTTTACAGTTGTGATTTAAGAAAACAGTATGGTACAAAGTTCAGGTTATCCATTACCAAAATAATAGTAAGAAAAACAGGGTTGTAAGCTGCTCTTTTGGAAAGCAGAAGGTATGGCCATTATGTTGCTAGGGGACCTTGTAGCCATCTCTGACTCAGCCCTTGTCCTTGCTTCACGGCCATCCGTGTGAGCTTAGGGACAGCGGGGAGCATGTCCCACTGAGGGCAACTGCCGGACTATCCCAGAGATGTCAGGGTGTCTCCATCCTGGCACTCTGGCAGCGCTCGGAAGGCTGTTCCGAGCTGTCACTGCACTGCCACCCCCAAAAAGGTGTCAGGCAGAGGGAGCACAGCGCTGGGGTGAGGGTGGGCATGGGGGTGGCAGAATGAGGGCACTGGTGTGACCGACCACCCAGTGTGAAACAGCTGCCCGTGGGCAGCAGCGGTGGTCTCTTTGGCTCAGCCCTCTCCGCTCTCAGTCTCCCACTGCAGGGACCTGGCCAGACACTGCTGGGCTCCTTGCAGAGCCAGCTCAGGGCAAAAACCTGCCAGAAAAAGTCAAGATGAGGAAATGTTTCCGTGTTGGGTTTGTACTGAGCTGGCTCCTGTGCTGCTAGATACACAGTGGTGTGCAAGGGGGAGAGCACTGATGGTAGAGCTGTGCCCTGTGTGCGTGCAGAGCAAGAGTTGCTTTTTCTGTGAACTCGGAGAACTGCAGGCTGCTCAGGATGCTGTGAAGATCCTTTTGCTTTTTCTTTTTGCTTGTATCTTCCTGTAACCTGGCTTGAGGTAATTGCCATTTAAAGAAGGCGGCAGGTAGACAGGACCCAGAAGCATCTCAAGAGGCACTCAGCTAACCCTGCAGAACACTCAACAGAGCCTTGTGCCTCCTCTCGGCAGCAGAACTGGGGGTGGGAGAGTCGGAAACGGTCCCTGACTCGGGGACTTAGCTGGGGGCAGCCAGGGTGTCCCCAGGGAGTTTGACCTTACCCTGTGTTCATTAGAGCTTCTGTTGACTCACATCTGTTTAGGAGATTTATTGGAAGAGACTGCTAAAAATTGTAGTAGTATTGTTTTCTGGCCAGATTTTTGCATGTGTCTATTAGAAATACAGGTTCTGAGTTTTCTTTAGCTGTAGTTCCCTGGCCGAGGAGCTGGCTGGCCCCTGGGCTGCTCGGAGGGTTCCTGAAGGGCTTGTTCCTCGCAGCCAGGAGGTGGAGCGCTGAGAGCAGGAGCTGCAGCGTGGGATCTGGCTTCTGCTCTTGTGCGAGAGACTGATTTAAGCACGTGTGCTGGTGTCGTCTCATCGGGGAGTTGATTAAAAGCTGTTCTGAGCGGGGAGTGGTCTGCTCCTGGGTAAGGAGCAGCTTTTAGAGAAGTGCCTACTACCACCCGGGGTGATTCCTGCAATTCTTAGACAGAAGCTGTGGGATGATGTTGCCAGCCTTCAGGACTGACATCACCAGTTAATGTCTGGAGGCTCCTAGGTATACTCTGGTTGTTATACTGAAAAATGTTTAGATAAGTATTTTATCAGAACAGCTGTATATGGGAAAAGTAAATCCATGTCATGAGAAAAGAGTGAAGATGGGGGAGGAAGAGGGAATACCAGCAGAGCGCCCAGTGTAGGAATTTGGTTGAAGTTTGTACTGGGATGCTCTTTTGTATGACTTTATTTCTGCTTTAAAGTTAAAAAAAAAATGAATTATTGACTGCCCAGGCTGAGCGCAAGATGAAGTGCATCAGTGGGAGTAAAAACGCAGTGGGTCAGCTCGCGAGTGCAGCTCTCATCTGTGTCACTGTCACCTCTGCAGGGTAATTGTAGGAGTAGGCTGTGTGCGCAGACTGAACTGCTTTGCTTTCCAATTAACTATGCTTAATTCAGAAACTACCCACCTACCAAAACATTATTTCTTATTTTTGTGTTCTGTACACAGGCCAATAAGTATCTTGTATGTCCCATTTCTATTAATCTATTTAAAATAATAAGTTCATGGTGATGGTGAAATACAAAGTGCAAATCAAATCTCTACTCATCTCTTCCCTGCAGGGTACGTGACTGGTTTTTTCCCTCTGGCTGTACAGGCATTCAAATAATTTTATAGCTACAACATGCAAATTGCATCTTGTTTTGATGCCATGTGATGCCATTTGGCCATTTATCTTTCATGATGTAAAAACTCTTTCTTTATTTGGAGCTTCTCCCTGTGGGAGTTCATCAGCTCTGGATTTAGAGCATATTGGAAGCAGCTCTGAGTCCTACTTCCCATGGCATTCCCATTTTAGTTCCTAGACTTTTGCCTTTGAAATTGCAGCAGGAAAGCCTGACTCTTAAAACCCCCACTTCTTGAAAGCCTTTGGGGCATCTGAGCACGTTTTGCTCATGTGTGCTATATATATGGTTTTATTTTGTTTTGTTTTGTTTTTTCCACTTGTGCTGCAGGAATAGGGAAGAATGTGATCTGTGAGAAAGCTGCTACCTCTGTGGATGCCTTCAGGATGGTCACAGCTGCCAGGTATTACCCCAAGCTGATGAGCATTGTTGGCAATGTTCTCCGTTTCTTGCCCGCCTTTGTGAAGATGAAGCAGTTGATAGAAGAACACTACGTGGGCAACGTGATGATCTGCGACGTACGCGTTTATGGGGGAAGCCTGCTCAGCCACAAGTACAACTGGATCTGTGATGAGCTGATGGGAGGGGGTGGTCTGCATACGATGGGCACCTACATTATCGACCTCCTCACTCACCTCATCAGCAGGAGAGCAGAGAAGGTCCATGGCTTGCTCAAGACGTTTGTGAAGCAGAACACAGCTATAAGCGGGATTCGCCACGTCACTAGCGATGACTTCTGCTTTTTCCAGATGCTAATGAGCGAGGGTGTCTGTTGCACTGTGACTCTCAACTTCAACATGCCTGGATCGTTCATCCATGAAGTCATGATTGTGGGGTCTACCGGCCGCCTCATCGCTCGCGGGACAGACTTGTATGGACAGAAAAACACAGCTCTCCAAGAAGAACTACTGTTTACAGACTCTTTACCTGTCAACAAGGGCCTTTTGGATATGGGATTTAAAGACATCCCGCTGCTTTACTTAAAAGGCATGGTGTACATGGTGCAAGCGCTGCGGCAGTCTTTCCAAGAGCAGGATGACCGTCGGACATGGGATCATAAACCTGTCTCCATGGCAGCCTCTTTTGAAGATGGTCTGTACATGCAGAGCGTAGTAGAGGCCATCAAGAAATCCAGCAGGTCAGGGGAGTGGGAGGCTGTGGAGGTGATGACCGAGGAACCAGATGCCAATCAAAACCTCTGCGAGGCGCTGCAAAGAAATAACTTATGAACTTTCCTGCTTTGGAGGATAGGACAATTAACACTTCTGGCTGTAACGCAAAAGCCTCTCCATTTTTAAGATATGTAGATCCTTATTTAATAACCTGAATTTCTTGTTGTTTTTTTTTTTTTAAATGTGTAAAATATGTCATGTTCTGATTTAAATTGTTTAAAGAGTTTTAAATGTTTCTGGTTTTGCAAACATTTAATTTTTGTCTTGGAGACTGGTAGGAAAACTTGAATTGCCCTTTGCACTTGCAGTAGCTGAAGTGAAGCATGGGATCTCTGCCACGGCACAGCTCAGAAAAGGGACACAGCCCCTGTTGCATAGGTTCCTTATTTTAACAATTTTAACAGGAGAGCATGTAAAGCAGGATCAGGGAGTATCTGTTGTTCAGATGCCTTTTCCTTCTCTTTTGGAGGCTGATTAAGTTTTACTCCTCGGTTTGTAAAATTTTATGAAAGGATTCAGTGATGTAAGAGGTCTCTAAGCTCCTATAGGACAAAGGATTAAAGTTTATAACATAAGGATCAGCCTTTTGGTTTCCTGCACGTGGCATATGTCTTTCAGATTCATTTAAACTGGTATTTTATTTAAATGATGCTACAAAATCTGTGTTGACAGTGTCTTGGCAGGAAAATCTTCAGGAAGTCTGTGACAATTTATGCAATTCTTCCACACCTGTCGACATCATTCCTTCTACCCAAGGGGCTGCCGGCATCCAGCAGCTTTTTTCTGTAGGTTGTGTGTCCATCAGTTGTGTTTACAGCCCGGCAGCACTGGGGCCGTGACTGCAGGGCCACCGTCTCATTTCTGTGACTGTTAATGAACGCCTCCCGGGGTCACGGGATTTCCACGGCACGGTGGGTAATGAAGTTGTGCAGCATGAACCTTCCGGGGATCTGAAGATGGAAGTTGGAAGGTATTTCCTGCCTCTTGCAGCTCTCGTACCGTGCTGCGGGGTCGTTGTCACACTACACACGTCCTGATAGTTGAGAGAATGGGGACTGAGCTGCCATGGGTAAGTCTGCTCTTAATCTCAAACACTGGATATTAATTAACCCTCTGGCCCTGCCCATCCTCACGCCCTCCTGCAGCTTGTCCAGTGGAGAGGTCTGTTGGCAGACGCTGGGTGGAAGCTCATTCCGTTTGAGAAACGTTTCTCTCTGAGGCAGGTATGAGGAAGGGATAGTCCAATTTTACTACACTTATTTTGTGTACTTGAAAGCTTTTTTAAAATGTGTTTCCCACTAAATTGTAATCTTGTGTATTTATGTATATTAACATGCAAACTGCTGTTTCATAAGCTGGTCCTTCCTGAAAAGTATCTTGTTTTCTACAGAAATAAAAAGTTGTGTTTGTTGAGGGCATTCTTTATGCAGCTGTGTGCTCGTGTTTGATTGGGTCAAGCTGAAAGCGTCCTAATAAATGTGAAGAGGAGATCACAGCTGGGGCTGGGGACCCCTTGAGCCCTTCCTTTCTTCTCTCCTCTTTCACTGCCAGCTGGGTAGCTCAGGTGTGGAAAAAGCAGGAGGCAGCTCTGCGCTGTCCTAGCAAGTGTCACCCATTTGTCACCAAGGGAAAGTAAGTCCCACCAGAAGATCTTTGCTCTTGTCCTCAGACTGCGTCTGTGTGTAGCGGGTTTGGGAGATCCTCTTGCCTGTCTTGGACTTACCATGTCAACTTTTGTGATTAACGGGATCTCTATTTCTCTGTCTGACTTACTGTGCAAATTGCTGGTAAGAAGCAAAATCCCCACAGCACTGATGGGACCCCTTTCTTTGCTCAGTGTGTAAATCAGGTATTTACTTCCAACACGTTAAACTCTGATGGAAACAAGTCTGCTGACATGCCGATTTAAAGGGTAAGAGCTGCTCCTGTGCTCTGCTCTCCTGTCAGCTGGATGGAGAAAGCAAATGGTTGCAACTTGTTCCCAGCTCTAGCAGGTGGAGCAGCGAGAGCTGTGTCTCTGCCAGCCGTCCTTGGCAGGCAGAGGGCTGGTGCTCCTGCTGTAGCTCTGGACATCTGTTGTCTCTGTGCTATGTAAAGCAGGTGAGATAATGTCTCCTGAGCTCACCTGGAAGCCACTGCCTTCATTCGGACAGAACAGCTCTAGCTTACTTCATGCCAGTTTTGGGTCTGTTTTGAAGCTCTCCTTGAACCAAGAACTTGTCTTTGCCAGCTATGTTTGTACTGAAATCCCAAAGTACAGCTCCTTCTAGAGGAGAAGGAAACACAAAACATTGTGAGACCCAAATGAGGAGGAAGGAGGGTGCTAAGGCTCTGGGTGAGCAGAAGACCTTACCCTAGAAGCGTGGGGAGAGGTGAAACAGGCTTCTGGTAGGCTGCAGCCTCCAGCTGCCCCACAAGGGCAGAGCAGGGCAGTGGCCAAAGGAGCACTCCTTTGGGTGAAGCCTGGATTCCCCCGTGCCATCCCTCTCCGTCCTACGCAGAGGGAGTGGGAACACCCCCGGGCTAGTGCTGCTCGTCCCCTCTTGTGTCCCCTGCACAGGGTGATCTCCAGGCTGCTCTCCAGCCTCCTGCCCTTCACACGTGAGGAAGGAATGACAGCTCCTGCAACCTAAGGCCAAGTGACACGCAGCTACAATTTATAATGAAAAAATTGCCTTTTTTTTTTTTTTTTTTCCAGGCAAATCAGGTTCTCTGCAACCAGAATAAAAACGCAATAGGCCCACAGCTGGGCCAGGTGCTGATGGGCACCCTGCAGGTCAGGCAGCAGGAAGCCTCGTGACTATTTATACTGGGGGAAGAGCGGTGGCACCAGGTGAGCCGCGTATCTGAGCATCCTGTCAATGTCGACCTGCATGGACTTGTCATCTGCTCCTGGGGCCGGCATCTCCACAGCGCTGCTGGTCCAGGTACCTGCAAGAGGATTGAGTGCATCAACAGCCGGGCCACCTCCTCGGAGACGGGCTGAGTGTTTGCACCAGCAGGAGGCCAGGTCCCAGCAGCGTAGGTGGGATGACTGCTTTGGGTCCAGCCTGACTTCCTGCTTGGAGCAGGCCATAGCTTTGGCCATAGCTTTGTCCCACCAAGTCGTGGAAGACAGCTCTGGGCCCTGGAGACTGTGGAGCCAACTGAAGAGTGCTGTCATATTAGGAAAGGTCCTGCTCAGTTTGGCTGGGTCACCAAAGATCTTCAAGAGAAAACCAAAGGGCAGAACTGCTGCAAAAGGTGACCCAGAGATATCTAAGCTGCTTCTCTACAAGTAGGGGCAAGGGCAGAAGAAACAGCACGAGGTGACAGCCTGCACAGGCAAGGGCAAAGCCTCCGTTTTTGGGAGGATGAGCTACGGGGACCAGCAGGCAGGACAAGGCCAGCTCCCTGGGGAATACAGGGGCTGGGTGAACCCTGTTGGAGCTCACCCTCCAGCTGTGGGGCAGTTGCCGTCCTGGGGGCTGCAGGGACCTGGCTTTGCTGTGCCAGCTCTGGGGCCTCATCTTCCTCTGCTGCTGGGTGCATCAGCTCTGGCATGTCCAAGTTGATGTACTGGTAGAGGGGTCGCAGGGGTGCCAGTCGTCCTGGAGAGGTACAAGAAGAGCCCGACGCTGACAGTCCCTTCCCTGACAGGGCTTTGCTCATGGGCTGGAGCAGCCCTGGAGCAGAGAAGGAATGTCACCCTTGCCAGGAGGGGAGCTGTGCCCTTGAGCTGAGCTGCCTGGTGGGCTAAAAGCCAGGGATGATCCACGGCCACATCCCAGGGACAGAACAGCTGCTCGAGGGAAGAGCCACGGAGAGCCTGCCTGGGCATCATGGTGCCCAGCGGAATACTCACCGGTGGCAGAGCCTCTGACATCACCCGACCCACAGGGATGTCTGGGAGAAGCAGAAGGGCTGGGGACCACCCTGCTGTACCACGGACCAGCATCGTTCCTGAGATAAGTCTGACAAAGCCTGGGCCGTGCCAGCCCAGCCCAGCTGGTGTGGCCGCAGCCACCAGCTTTGCTCACCCAGTGTGTCCTGGGACGTGGCCCCTCGGGGAGGGCACAGCCTCCTCGTGTATCTCTTTTTCTTCCTTTTCTTCTGCTGCTTGGTGGAGAGGCCAGCATCGCCCCCCAGGGCACCTGGCTCCTTGTTGGCAGGGGGCTGCGCTCTCTGGAAAGTGGGGTGCTGCAACAGGAGCGTTTGCGCGTTGGCCCTGCAGGACAGAAACCAGCTGCAGGGCACGGCCAGCTCGGGGTCTGGCTGTGGTGGGAGATGGAGCCCCGCGGCACCTCGGGGGTCTTTGTGTCCTGGAGCAGAAGCCACGTCCAGGCACAGCCCTCCCCCTTGGTCTGTGCCTGAATGTCCTGGTTTGACCAACACAGGACTAATTTATCCTCTAGTGCTTGGGAAAACTGCACTTTTAGAAGACTCTGGTGCCTGAGTTGGTGACAGTATTTCCTTTACAGCCAGCTCTGGGGTGCGGGTTTCAAGGTCTCAGTGTTTTGGAGCTCCCCAGGTGCAGGGACGAGGAGGAGCGAGACCTGGGCACTTGACCCAAGCTGTCTACGGGGTTATTTCATACCATGAACATCACATTCAGTATAAATTAGGAGTTTGCTGAGGAGTTTCTCTGTCTCTCTCTCTCTCTCTCTCTCTCCCTTGATGGCTGCCCCCCTGAGAACTCCTTGCCCCGGTGCCAGAGCCCTGAGCCCTTCCCTTCCTCCCGAAGCCGCAGCGCTGGCAGTGTCCCACATGGGCTGTCCCTGCGGGGAGTGCACGGTTCCCGGGATGGATGGGGCTGGGGACAGTGCTCCTGTTTTATGTCAGTATCGGGATCAATGCTGGTTCTTTAGTGTTATTAATGATAATTATTTAGCCTTACCCTATTAAATCTGTTTATGTTTCAACCCTTGGGTTTCCTTGTTTTCCCTGATTCTCCTTCCTGGGAGGGATCATCGGGTGAGAGAATAATTGTCTAAATGATAATAAATTGTTGTGGGTTTCTCAAGCCATAACACTGGGCTACAGTGTGGCCGTGCCGGGGGCTGGCTGGCACCTCGCTGCTCCCACCCTGGCCATGCTGGCCCAGCTCCCTGGCTGGACTTGACATGGCTGGTGGCCTCTGACTGTGGCTGACGGATGGCCCTGGGCTACTGCATTGCCATAGGTGCCGTGCCCCTGTCCACCATGAGCCCTGTGACTCTTCGGGCTTCTCCCCATCCACGCTTTTTCTGGTTTACCTGCTCTTTTAAACTCGAAGCAGCTCTCAGAATTACTACGAGCTGAGCTCCTCGATTCTCAACAAAATAAAACCAGAACAACGTCCAGCCACGAGTCCTGGATACTACTGTCTCCCATCCCATGCTCATCCCTTCCTCCCAACCTTGTTCCACCCTCCTGCACACAGCCCCAGGCCTCGCTGGTGCCTGCTCCTCACAGGGTGATCCCGGCTGCGCTGCAGCACCATGTTGGTCATGAGACGTGGCGACTTACTTTGCCCCGCTAAGTGTGAAACCGCAGCCGAGCAGCCAGGCCTGCAGTGCCGCAACGCAGCCCAGAGCCGCCAGCTCTGGGAAGAGCTCTTTCTTCCTCCCCATCTCCTCCTCGTACAGCTCGGTGTGGACAAGGACACCTCGCCCGTCCTCAGACCACTGCGGCAGACACAAGGGACAGCACTGATCAGCAACACCCCCGTCTTGCCTGTCCTGCACCCGCTTTCCTTGGGCCGTGGCGTGGCTGCCACCGTGGCTTGGAGCCTTTGCTGGCCATTAGTAACCACCTGGATTCAGGGGTTTACACCCAACACAGCCCCGAGGTCCTGGAGGTGAGGCCACCTCGCTGGTGGAGCAGGAGCAACCCCTGTTGCTGCAGTGGCTGTCTATGGTGTCTGGGATGGGTGACCCTATGAATCCTGCTGGCCCCCCCCAGGCTCTGGTTGCCACCTTGCCCCCCTCCCCATGGCAACCACCCCTGGTGGCACCACCAGGCCCCAAGCAGCAGCTGGGGACACCCTTGAGTGTCACCACCAGGACAGAAAGCTGCTCTACAAGGAGGGGGCTGGAAATGATTCAGCCGTCATTTCACGCAGCTCAACTAGAAGCTCATTTTACTCTCCGCTTCAGAAAGACTTCAGAGTAACGTCATGCCTTTTGTTTCTGGGGAGCAGCCCCAGCCCCAGCGACACCCACCTTCTGCAGAAAGAAGCTTTTCCCATTCCTTCCCCCTCCCCAAATTTTGGCACACATTGGGACGCCCTGTTCTCACGCAGGGGACAGTCCCTTGCTCATGGCACCCGGAATGAATCCTCTGCTCATCACAACTCCCATGTCCCGTGCGGCCTTGCTCTCACCTCCAAAACCTTGATGTCTGGGTTCTCCAGGGCTGCAGACAGCTGAGCGAGGACAGGCCCAGGCTCGTGGCTGCTGTGCTGCCCCTTCTCAGGGCTGCTCTCTGGAGCAGGAGGCTCCCGCGCTGGGGCAGACATGGCAGATGCTCTAGGCCACCAGCAGGGTCTGTGTGCAGACAACATCTCCATGAGTGGTTGGTTTGGCACAGGGGCTTCCCGCAATGTGCAGTGCTCAGCCTGGTGAGGCTACGGCCATGCTGCAGGGACATGGGCACGGGCTGAGCTGTGGGGGTCGTGGTTCCCCCTCCCAGCCCCGGGTCCAGGTGGCAGCTTTGAAGGGGCTGTGCTCTGCCCAGCACAAGACCCACCAGGAGATGCTCCACAGCAGCCAGCCCTAAGAGCTCTCCTGATACACCTGGGGATGCCAGGAGGCGAAAACCTCCCAACACATCAGGTGCTGGAGATCCCACTCCACCCTGAACTTCCAGAAGACCCCCAACCGCCCCAGCACATCTCGCACCCCCTTCAAGCCAACCATTGGCACCCAGCCCCTGGCTGGAGCCTTGGCATTGCCTCCCCTCCCGCTGGGAATGAGAGTGGACAGTTTGCCTGTTAAATGGACATCTCAACAGGGTTTCAGCATTTCCACCGACTGACCACAACCATGAGAGGCTGCAGGCACCGATTACCCACCCTGAGCATCTCACCACTGGTCCCTGCACACGCTGGCTTCCCTGTCCGGCCACAAAACCTTCCAGAAGGCAGTGTGGGGAGGACTGACACGGGCCACTGAAAGGCACAAAAGCCAACCACAGGTGTTTTAAGCCACAGTAACGAGATGAGTGGTATTGCTCTGAGCCTGTCCTCCCCACCTCTCCCCTTCAAGCCTCCCCCAGCCTCAGCTCTGGGGATGGTTTGAAGGTGCCAGTTGGGCAGAAGATTCCGCAAGACCGTTAACGCCCGCAGGGGATGTGCTCTCAACAGCTCCCCCAGATCTGGGCTCCTGGGTGAGAAAGGAGGTGGAGAAACTGGAGAGAGCCCAGGGGATGTTCCCTGGTACATGGGGGACACAGCAGAGCCGTGCTGATGGGGCTGGCTGTGGTGGTGACAGGCTCAGGGGTCCTGGGGAGGCTGCAGCCCTGGAAGGGGACACCAGGATGGGGGGATTCTCCACCCTCAGGGACAGCAGGGCTCCATGGGACATGGCTGTGGCCACCCCGATCTGGCATTGGTGACAGCCCTGCTACGATGGGGACAAGTGACCCCGGTGCCCCCCCCCCCACGAATGCTGCCACGGAGTCTACAAAGACAAGCACCAAGTCCCATCCGTCGAGCTGGCAGCTGGGAAAATGCCAGGATTTTGTTTGCCTTTTGCAGCCTGGGGCGCTCAGAAGAGGCTGACCGTGAGCGGAGAAGTGGTCTCTGTCCTCCTTGCACCGTGGCAGGAGGCTCTTGTGCAGCTCCTTTATAAACACGGTGGCATTTGACAGCCCGCAGAGAGTGATGTGGCAATCAGAGGGGTGCTTCAGCAGGTGGAGGCTGACCCCAGCACCCGTGTCTCCTCCACCGAGCAACAAACGCTCTGAGACTTGTTTAACCATGGCACTGAGATGTACCGTTGCAAGGAAAAAGCGTGGTTATGGGCAAACACACCCAGGCACGCTGTGGTCTCCTGGTGCAGCAAGCCTGGCTCCTGTGGTCATTCTGCTGCTTTAGGTTCCACCAGCCAAGGGAGTCTTCTGTGCCCGCTTCAGCTTGATGGCAAGCACTCTCCAAGTCAGATTACTGTGGAAAATTAAAGTTTGGCTGCTTGACTTGCAAGGAAAATCACAGAAAGGAGAAATAACAAAATATTTCAGCAAAATATACCTAAAGACTCGTTCTCTAACTGCCTTTCAGGGTTTTCCTCCAGGTCATACACCAAGTTATGCACCGAGTTTGGGCACTGATGCCCACATTTCTGGCTCGGGGTGGGTGCTGGGCCCCGCTGCACCGGCACTGCTGCCGCTGCGGTGTGAGCACCCCAACACCGACAGGGAAGTTGGGGCAGCCATGGCAGCCTCCTGGCCCCAGCCCGCTCCTTCCCCAGGCCCCGCGGGCGGCAGCCGGGCAGGGATGTCCGGGGGATCCTCCGAGGCCCCGGGAAAGGGGAGGCCGCGGGCCCGGGCGGGGGGGAATGAACCTCGGCTGCGGGGCATCGCCCTCCTCCCGCCCAACCGGCGCGGCCCGGGCCGAGCTGCGGCACCCCCGAGCCCCGGCCCCGCTACGGGGAACGCCCGCGCCGGCCCCGGCCCGGCCCCTCCCGGCGGAAGCGGCGGTTGCCGGGCAGCGCGGCGGGGCCGGGCGCTGGGCTCCCCGCGGGCGG